>CM035130.1:161046136-161646136 GCA_020205605.1 Panax ginseng
ATTTAATATTTAATTATTTTTTCTCAAATACTTGATTAAAACTTTAATAATATGTTTATGGAACTTTTATTTATAATTTATCCTCAATACATAGATTATAATTTACATAGTTATAAAAAGTTTATTTTATTTTATTATATTTATGGAGAGTGCGAGTTATAATGTATATATGACAATTGACAACTAGTTAATCCAACTTGATTCAAAATTTACTTTGGACTTCTAATTTTTAAATAATTGCGCAAATGAAAGTGATAAATACTCCCTCCACCCGAAAATTCATAAACGTGAATTAATTATTCAATTAATCCCCTTCTAGATTAATTCTAAATTAATTTGGTCTTAACAAATTTTAACAATAAAATTATATTGTTCATTGTTCTCGCCTCCCAACAATTGCAAGTAAGTTTTAAAAGTAAAAAACTTATAACAAGCTAATAACTATAGTTTTGTTCTTCTAGTATATAACTTTCTTGGTAAATGATACAATTTAAATATTTTAACTTTATAATAGTAAAAATATATTAACTATACTTAAATCAATTTATTTCAGTTTATTAATATTAGAATAAAGGTTTTATTTCCTACTTTTTAGAAGTGAAATGATATATTTTAAAAATAATTTTCGTATGATAATGAAAACTAATTATTATATAAGGAATGTCATTTTAAAAAATTATTTTGCTATATGTATATATATAAGTTATGTAGATACGAATTCCGGATACGAATTCGAATCCGAATCCGAATATCCGCTATCTGTCGGATATATTTACGGTCGGATGTTAAACGAATGCGAATACGCCTATATTCGTATCCATTTATTTACGAATATCTTTAAACCGAATACGAATATATCCGTTTTTTCGAATACGAATAATATTGACTTTATTTAAATACAAATTTTTCGATTACTATTTACAGCCCTAACGACTGTACATAGAGTCACACATTCGTTAACAAAGTTAACTTCATTCATTTCTAAACAAAATATATCATAAAATTTGGTATTTGTATTGCTAAAGTATATATATATATATAGCGAAACTACGCTTATTCCTTTGTCAATATTATTTTTATTTGGACAATATCAATCTCCTTAAACAAAAATTCTATGTGGAAATTAGTATATTTGAATTTCACCAATTTATATTTTTACCCACAATAGATACACTTATGTCCAATTTTCATATCCACTTAAAACAGTATTGAAAATGTTTATTCATTATGTGAAATGTATGAAATTCCCATAACTATTTGACATCTTATGAACCCGACTTCATATCAGAAACCAATTCCAAGCAAACATTGGAAACATAACTCTAGAGACTAATAACATTAGCATTGTTATATCTGCATGATCAATTTCTTCAATGGCGTCCGAATTCATCTTCACAAGCCTAAGAAGACTTCCGGTGGCTAAAATAGCCCTAGAGTTAATATCATGCAAAGACCTTGCATAAAGACTCCTACATGCAGCACATGCAGCTTCATACAGCTCCTTGTTCTTATTTGGACCCATTAAACAGTGCCCTAAGATTCTTAAAACTGGCTGCAAAAGCTCCCATGGTAGAGGAATCCTTCCTGATTCCTTCTCCCCTTTATTTTCTTGTACAGAATTATGCGATTGTCTATCAATTTTTGGGGTAAGATGAGACTCGATATTCTCGGTCTCTCTGTTCAATTCCTTCTCCTTCGTATCTTCTTGATCATTGTCATTTTCGACTAGATTTGCTTGATTTTCAGCAGCAGCAGCATCATATTCCTCAGGGATTTCGTTTTCCTTGTAAACGTCCCCATCTTGTCCAGCCCAAATAACACAAACTTCACAGAAGGCAATCTTGGAATCCACAGGCATTTCATTTATCTTCGTGTAGTACAACTCTAATGCAACTCCAACAATTCGTGCCCTGCAGTATAAAACAAACCATTGTGCACCAAAAACAAAGAAAAATATATTGGTACCCTGCATCAAAATAAATCCTCTTAAAAATGTTGTCCATAAAATTAGTTGAGATATAAAGTCGAACTCAATATATAACTTGAGAGACTACTCCGCTCATTGACGATTGGTTTTTTAGTTGAATGTTTCAATATGGTATCAGAACATCCATTCACGTGCCAACTAAGAAGTCACGTGGCAACTAAGAAGTCAATATATAACTTGAGAGACTACTCCGGTCATTGACGAACGATTGGTTTTTTAGTTGAATTTATCTAACAAAATATAACTGATTTTGAATTTACCATTCCATAATAAATCATCCGAATCCGTCTAAAGTTTGTAGCATCGTCATCCACGAAGTCTTTGGAGACACGGGACACGGCTAGTGTTTCAATAATATGGTATCAGAACATCCATTCATGAGCTCACTCCATGTCAGCCTAGCGTTCTTGACGTACTGGAATTATAACTTTAGACTCTGACGTGTTTTACGTTCCCAGAACGGCTAATTACTCTTACCAATCATATTAATTTTACATTTCAGGAACCGACTTGAATAAGGCAAAACATGGTTCTTTTGGAGTGATATATTTTCACTACCGTCAAAATAAAATGTTACAAACATTATTCCAATGATAAAAATGCAATGATTTGTTGTGATGCATGTAAATATCTAGTCCACATCATTACCTTCGGGTTGATCGAACAGCTCCATAAGGCTCTAAACCGGGAGAAATTACCGCCAAATTAAGCTCCGTCGAATTGTTTTTGGAGGAAAGTTTTGTTTCATGATATACTCGAATGCGATAGGTCCGGAATGTTAACGGTCACCGCTTGGCCGTTCCGGAAATTGGTTTCGTGGGCATACAGTGCCAATAAGACCGCTTCGAAACCGGCCAGAGGCTTTCGGAGGGCAACGCGCGAGAGGTAGACGCCGGCGATGTTGGGCAGGAATTTGAGGACGACTAATTGGAGGTCGGGTTCGGCGAATTGGAAGGTGTCGTAGAGCCAGCGGCAGAGGTGGTTGTCGCCGGCGCCGGAGTTGGGTTGGCGGAGGAGTTTAGTGATTTGGGTGGAGATTTGGGTGTCGTGGAGGAGAGAGTAGGAAGGATCCTCGGACCCGAAAAGGGAATCAGGAAAAGATGGGAGGATTTCGGAGAGAGATTCGATGGATGATTGGCCTTCGGAAAATGAATCCGACCATGAGATGTGTGGGCTGCTGGGAACCGAGGCTTCTGCCATGTAAATTGAATCAGAGGTGACCTTAATTAATGGAAATTAATTGAAAAAAAGGAATGGGGAAAATTGAAATGATTTCATTTGTTTGGAGATTTGAAATGAGGGAATTGAGCAGAAAAAATTGGATCTCCTTCCTAGAAACGTTTAATTTAAGAAGTTCCATCCGTGGTAGCATATCAGCTTTTGGGTCTTCTATACTCGATTGTTATTTTCATAAGACTAAAAGACAAATTGTCTTCAAAACTTTATCTGGAGATGTTGATATTTGCACCTTTAAAAGTAAAAAGGTGTCTAGAGTCACACATACTTTACTTATCTGAAACAGTTACACACTTTTTACGCATTAACCGGTCAAAAGTAACTCTTAAGGAATTTAAAAGGGTATTCAAGTCTTTTCCTTATCTTCTCTTATATTGAACCTAACAATTCTTGTCATCACAAAACATAAAAGCGTCGAAGAAGAGGAAGAAGTCGATCGAAATCGAGGAAGAAGTCTCGATCGATGAGGAGGAAGAAGATCGAAGCGAGAATCCATGCTCAAGCGAAGGAGAATCAAGCGTCTGAAGAAGAACCTTTAAGCTTTCAAAATCGAAATCTAAATCATCCTCGCTACACCCAACCGGGTTGTTTTGGTTTTTGAGTCTTGGGTTTGAGGTCTATGGTAATAATAATGGGTTTGGTTGTTTTGATCTTTGGTGTGGTTGGTTTGGTTAGATCTTTGGTTTTTGGGTCTTGGGTTTGAGGTATGTGAAGTGGGTTTGGTTGAATTTGATGGTTTTGAGGTGGAATTGAGCTTATTGAAATTTGGGTTTTGATAGTGGGTAAGTTTGAATCTGTGGTGGGTTTGATGAATTTGGTTTTGTTTTTGGGTAATGAACTTATCTGAGAAATTTTCTTTCTTCTTAGGCGAGAACACGCCTTTCTAAACATTTTTATATATATCTCGAAATATACATACATCAGAAAGTCAAGAAAGAAATGAAATTGTCATTGTCATTTCTATACCCAATAGTGAAAGAAAGTTTCCGGTTATATTACGACATAGCGAGAGATTTTGGGTATCTTAATCGATAGATTTTTGGAGCTTGATGTCTCTGATTCTGTGAAAGTTTATAAAATTTTCGGCCGTGTTGCAAAACAGTATGATGTGGGTCTGCTTGTGAATTCTGAGAAAAATGAGCAAGTTAATGGGCTAATTTGGAATGCTCTTGAAACTGTGTATAGGGGGCAAAATAAAGCAGACCAAGCATCTTTTTGTTCTTTGTTCAGGGCCTCGATTATAACCTATTGAACATTCTGCTTAGTGCTTTCTGCATCTCTATTTTGGTAATATGGTGAAATGATTCTTCTATAATTGCATCCTTGCAATTTGTGTGATTCTTTATATATGCGTCTTTGTTTATTATTTCTAGATAATACTATCATATTATATCATATATGAGATAAAATGATTATCATATTATCGAGTTGAATGACTGCATTTCTAGTTTGGAATTGCGGAGTCTCATTACGTGCATTAATGTTCTTAAAGAACCTTTTACATGTGTTTTGTATGAAGATGGTCTTTATGGCTATAAATTTCCACTGCATGTTGTGTTGGGTCCTTATTAAAAATCATGCTTGAATAGTTACGTATGTCGAATGATGTATGAATGAGAATGTTCAAGATCCGGAATCCTTCATCCTTATTTGATCGCACTTAATTGTACAACCATTTGAGAATGTTCCATGTCAAAAGACTTTATTTTAATGTTTATGTGAATGAAAATTTGGCCTCACGAAAATCTGGATCTCTCAATTCTACAAATTATATCTTTGGCGTCTCCATTCTATCTTTGATTTTGTGGTTGATGAGGAGATCCTGTGGGTTATAACAATTAGTGTTGGCCCGCAAGTGTTTGCTTGATTTTGTGATGGAAGAGAACTTGCGGAAAATGGTGGAGGATTGTAGCAGTTCACATAGGCAGTTTGAGAATAAGGTTGCTGAGTTTAAGTAGGTGGTTTGATTGTGTGAATTGGGTATTTGTGAGGAAACAAGAAAAAAAGATGAACAAGTGTTTTGGAAGGTGTAGTTCAAAGGGGAAAGCCTCACAAATAGTTGATGTTCATTGAGAGGGAGAGGAAATGGGTGTTTGTTTAAGAGAGAGAAAGTTGGTTATGGAGGAGAGAGAGAAATTGTTCTGGAAGAGAGAAAAGTTGGGTATGGAGAAGAGAGAAAAAGTGGAGAAGGAAAAACTAGTCAATAAATATAAATTACCGACCTTACCCTTCTCAGTAATAACATTTATGACCTTAGCCTAGGTCAAAAGTGACCTAAGTTAAATCAAAGAAGTGTCTGATCTGTTTCGCATAAGTAAAGTATGGGGTGTACTTAGACACCTTTTTCACTTTGGGGTGCAAATATTAATATCGATGTAAAATTTGGGGTGCATTTTGTCTTTTAGTCTTTTCATAAAATATATTAAGAAAGTATAACAAAATTTAGTTTCCTTCTATATATCAAATTTATTATTTCTTTTCCAAAATAAGAAACATATTTTACAAATTAAAATTTTTATCGTACATTTTATATTTAATTAATGTCTCGGTCCAAGACAAATGACAAATAATAAGAGTAATGATACAGATATAAATTATTTTATAAAATATTTTATAATATGTTGATGTGACATATTCCACCTTATTATATTGATCAATAAATTATTTTAGTATAGTCTTCAGTCTCACACAATATGCTAAAATAAAATATTTCATATAAATAATTTATAAAATAATTTGTGTCTCATATTATTCAATAATAAACTGATCATGCGACAGGATTTAATACTAAACATTCATCTAAATATCATGCTCCTTGCGAACATGAGTGGAGTATGAATGTCAGTGAACCGAACCAGTGGGGACTTGATAGATATATTTTATTTAAAAGTTAATTTATGAAATATTAAAATACTAAAAGTTTAAAATTAAAAATATAATAATAATAATAGTTACGCTATTTGAATTAAAATTAAATAATTACGTTTATTTGAATTAAAATTAAATAAATTATACTTACTTTAAATATTAAAAATTAACTTAAAAAATTAAAGTATAATCTAATTTTTAAAAGAAAGTAGTACTTTTGACATCTTTTTAGGATGGGGGGAATAGTTTACTTCTTTTTACAATCTTAAAATTTTGTATGCTTTTATAATATAGTATATGATAATGACACTTGAATATAGTTTTATAATTTTTGCATGTTAGGGGCTGTTTATTTATAACTGAATACATCTGAATGGTTGAATGATTGAATCAGTCAGTCATTAAGTGCGTTTATTTTGAAAAAAAATCTTACAATGGTGAATCGATCGGATGATTGAAATTTGAATGACTAAGTCGATTTTTTTTAATTTGAATAAATTTGAATGAGCAACATAATATATATATATATATATACAGAACCGATCAGGTGAGGGCTCCCTTACTTTGTTAAAATGCTGACCTTTTTTTTTTTTTTTTAAAACAACTAAAAAAATATTTAACATTTTATGGAACTGATATTTTTCCATAATATAATGTTTTGGGCGTGATTTGAATACCTATACCAAAAATGGTGGTACAGATGCATGCATCGGTATCAGGACTATATATGACGCCTCCCAAAATAGGTATACATCACCCATTCTCGAGTTGTCAATACATGGTACGTAAACAATTACAACTTTATTATTACAATAGTAAAAAAGCGTGAGTTTGAATACAAATATTATCTTCTAGACAATATCTATACCCAAATAAATCCTCATCACATTTATTGATACATTATTTTACAAAAATTGTGAGGACTACTAAACAACTCTCTACAGAACCTTCATTTCATACCCCAACTCATACTCGCTATATTCTCGCCTCCCGAGAAGAAAAATGGAACAAAAAGGAAAAGGGTGAGCTCAACTAGCCCAAAGAAAGAATATTATGACTAAGATAATATACAACAAATTATCATTAGCCTTCAACAGAAAAAATCTAATAGAATACAATAGACAACAAGTTTTAAATCAATATTCGCAATGAAATAATAATTCATTAGAAGAGTTAAGTAGAGAATGCAAACTACTATCTTCTATGTATGAATTTAAAAGTTCATCGCCTATCTTTTATCCTCAGTAACATCAATCAATATATATCCGGAATCAAATATTCATCTTTGCACTACAGTGCCAAAGATATTCATCGATTAATCATGTTCATCTAAACACATGTTCATCTTTGCACTACGGGCCAAAGATATTCATCGAAATTATTCATCTTTTGCACTACAGCCAAAGATATTCAATAATATCATCATTTAAGATCGAGGATGATGAAAAATATTTTTAAAGAAACGAATCCAAAGGAACAAAATGACAAGGATTAAGGATTAAGGATTCATACTTTGTTTTATCCATGTCCAAAAATACCTCAAAAATAATCATAGTGGTGTAAAATTCAAGAATGATTAAAACATGGATACAATCAAAGCTAGTATCCACAATAGATATTTTAGACGAAAATGGAAAATTTTTATTTTTCAATGAATAGTCTTGTGATTCGTGAATAATGTCGATATCGTGAATAAGTCTTGTGTATCGTGAATAAGAACTCAGACACCAAAAGTTCCAAATTTGATAAAACTTCATATCAATATTTCAAAGATAATGATATTGAGAAAATAATATCATTACGAAAAAAAATAATATCCCTTACCTCGAAAGACAGTACTTCTAGTTGAAACACCGGATATAAAGGCTATGACTTGAACTTGCACCGTATAGCAATACTCAAAGTATACTCAAAATACTCACAAGAATACGCCGATAATATAGAGAGAAAACTTGAGCCGGTGTGATTTTCAATTCTAACCTAAGCATCCTATTTATAGGAAAATGCTTAGAACACCAAAGTAGAAAATTTAATAAATTAATAATATATATATATATATATATATATATTTTTCCAACGCACACTTTTAAGGACCTGAATTCAGCAAATTCTAACACATGCAAGACCCAAAATAATGACAAAAAACGTTTTTCATATTTAAAATATTTTAAACTTCTAAAAATTAATTATTTCGGAGCTTCAGAACTTCAATAATTCATAATAAATAGCCCTTTTGTCAGAAAATTCGAAACTCGCAAGTTTTTAAAGAAAATTCAATTCTCTACAACTTTGCAGAATAAATTTTTTCTAAATTCCAAACAGAAATTGACCGAAATTCATAAACGGACGATTTTACAGGCTATAATTAAATTTCAGTCAATAAATGGGGTGCACCGACATGTTTAACATGTTTTAAATATTTATTGCAACAAAAATACTCTTCCTCCTCGTATACTCATATATCCCACATTCGTTGTAAAAATATCACCATTATTATATTATTAAAATATAATAATATATTTAAATGAATTATTTTATCAAAAAAAGATAAAATTTCAATTTTCAACAATTGTCACATTAAAAATTTTCTCCATCTATATCCACATAAAATCAATATTTTCTTCATCATATGAATCAATAATTAATTATTCACAAATAATATTACGTAATCACAATATTGACAACCAGCAGCCTCAGAGAAAGAGGGCTTTCGATAAGAATTTCTCCTTCTTGGCCGCAAATTAGGTGACCAAACCTCTCCTTAGATGTAACTTTCTAGACATTACCAATAATGTTATCTAATAATATTATTCAGATAATATAAATTATTGCTTCGATAATAAAAAAATATTGTGTAATGACAATTATTGAAACAACAGCAATATAAAATATCAACGCAACAATTATTGTGACGCCCCTAAAATAGGTATACATCACCCATTCTGAGTTGTCAATACATGGTACAGAAACAACTACAACTTTATTATTACAACAGTAAAACTGTGAGTTTGAATACAAATATTATCTTCTAGACAATATCTATACTCAAATAAATCCTCATCACATTTATTGATATATTATTTTACAAAAATGGTGAGGACTACTAAACAACTCTCTCTAGAACCTTCATTCCATACCCCGACTCGTACTCGCTATATTCTCGCCTCCTGAGAAGAAAAATGGAACAAAAAGGAAAAGGGTGAGCTCAACTAGCCCAGTAAAGAATATTATGACTAAGATAATATACAACAAATTATCGTTAGTCTTCAACAGGGAAAAATCTAATAGAATACAATAGACAACAAGTTTTAAATCAATATTCGCAGCGGAAATAATAATTCATTAGAAGAGTTAAGTAGATAATGCAAACTACTATCTTCTACGTATGAATTTAAAAGTTCATCGTCTATCTTTTATCCCTGTAACATCAATCAATATATATCTGGAATCAAATATTCATCTTTGCACTACTGAGCCAAAGATATTCATCATTAATCATGTTCATCTAAACAACTGCTCATCTTTGCACTACTGAGCCAAAGATATTCATCGAAATCATTCATCTTTGCACTACTGAGCCAAAGATATTCAATAATATCATCATTTAAGATCGAGGATGATGAAAAATATTTTTAAAAAACGAATCCAAAGAAACAAAATGACAAGGATTAAGGATTAAGGATTTGTACTTTGTTTTATCCATGTCCAAAAATACTTCAAAAATAATCATAGTGGTGTAAAATTCAAGAATGATCAAAATATGGATACAATCAAAGCTAGTATCCACAATAGATATTTTAGACGAAAAGGGAAAATTTTTATTTTTTGATGAATAAAGCCATATTCGTGAATAGTCTTCAGTATCGTGAATAAAGGCCGTATCGTGAATAAGAATCTCAGACACCAAAAGTTCCAAATTTGATAAAAACTTCAGATCAATATTTGAAAGATAATGATATTGAGAAAATAATATCATTACTGAAAAAAAATAATATCCCTTACCTCGAAAGAGCAGATCTTTCTAGTTGAAACACAGGATATAAAGGCTATGACTTGAACTTGCACCGTATAGCAATACTCAAAGTATACTCAAAATACTCACAAGAATACGCTCGATAATATAGAGAGAGAAAACTTCAATTTCTGGTGTGATTTTCAATTCTAACCTAAGCACCCTATTTATAGGAAAATGCTTAGAACACCAAAGCAGAAAATTTAATAAAATATTAATATATATTTATTAAATTCCTACGCACCCAAAATCTGATTCAAACCATCAGCCACCAAGAGTGACTCACCTTGCCTAACTCAAAAAAAATGTTTTTCTTATTAAAAATATTTAAAACTTCAAAAATTAATTATTTCGTAGCTTCAGAACTTCAATAATTCACAATAAATAGCCCTTTTGTCAGAAAATTCGAATCCCACAAGTTTTTATAGGAAATTCAATTCTCTACAACTTTGCGTAAGAAAGTTTTTCCAAATTCCAAATGCGAAATTGACCAAAATCCATAAATCCAAGCGATTTTACACATTTATAATCAAATTTCAATCAAGAAATGAGATCCAATTTAAACATGTTTAACATGTTTTAAACATTTATTACAACAAAAATACTCTTTCTCCTCGTATACTCATATATCACACATTCATTGCAAAATATCATCATTATTATATTATTAAAAATATAATAATATATTTAAATGAATTATTTTATCGTAAAAAAGATAAAATTTTAATTTTCAACAATTGTCGTATTAAAAATTTTCTCCATCTATATCCACATAAAATCAATATTTTTCTCATCATATAAATCAATAATTAATTATTCACGAATAATATTACGAGAATCACAATATTGACAACCGTGCGCCTTCAGGAAGCAGGGGCTTTCCAATAAGAATTTCTCCTTCTTGGTAGCGTAATTAGGTGACCAAACCTCTCCTTGAAGCAGAACTTTCTAGACATTGCCAATAATGTTATCCAATAATATTATTCAGATAATATGAATTATTACTTCGATAATGAAAAATACTGTGTAGTGACAATTATTGAAACAACAGTAATTTAAAATATCAACACAACAATTATTGAATCAATAAAATAAAATCTTTGAGCGATAATTTACATAATAATTATTGAGTAGTGCCTTCTTACGTAAGAATCAATAATTGGTGCAATACTGCAGTGTCTTCTTGTGTTTTAACCACCGAGTATTTTTAACGATGATTAATTGTAACAACTACGCAGATTATTTTTAAACAACTTATTCTTGTCGTTTTCTTCCTCCAATCGCTTTCCGTTATGGGGCCCACACATGGTCGCTACTGGCAGTAAATTTAATATTTCCCGGCAAATCACGAATATTCCTCGACCAACCTAATATTCCCTAAACAATAATGAATATTTTATAACCACTTGCTTATTTTGAAATATTTGCGTATTTTACCCATAACTATCCACATTAATCAAATCAACCCTTACTATTTCAAAATAATAAATAGAGAAAATTAATTTCATTAATAATAAGTTGGGGTCTTACAACATCTCCTCCTTATGAAATTTCGTCCTCGAAAATTGACATACGTACTGGTGTTTTCAAAAGGTGAGGATACCTCGCTTTCATTTCCGCTTTCCAATTCCCGTGTCATTTCCTCTATAGCATGGTTCTCCCACAAAACTTTAACTTGTGGTATAACCTTCGTCGTGGGACATGCTCCTTCCTATCCAAGATCTTGTGATTACATCCTCATACGTTAAGTCTTCGACTATCTCGTCCGGTTCTAACTTCTATATACGCGTGGTTCGGGTCTTTCACATATTTATAAGAAATACGGATATGTGAAACACATTACTGAACACGAGACATACTCGGAGGTAACGCGAGTCTATAGGCTACATTTTCTACTCGGTCAAGAATCTGAAATGGACCAATATATCGTGGATTGAGCTTTCCTCGTTTCCCAAATCTTGTAACTCCCTTCCATGGAGCTACACGCAACAATACGTGATCCCCAATACTAAATTCCACGTCTTTTCGATGAAGATCTGCATAACTCTTTTGTCGATCTGTCTTGCTGTTTGTATACGTTGTCGAATCATTTGGATCTTTTCCGTAGTCATACGTACCAACTCGGGTCCCAACAATGTTGCTTCACCCACCTCGTCCCAACATACTGGAGAGCGACATTTTCGTCCATATAATGCTTCGAATGGAGCCACACCTATACTTGCCTGATAACTGTTGTTGTAGGAGAATTCCACCAATGGTAAATACTTATCCCAATCGCCTTACTTGAAGTCTAGGACACGTAGTCTTAATAGATCTTCAGAGTTTGAATAGTCTCTCTCGATTGTCCGTCTGCTTTGAGGATGGTATGCCAATTGAATCGTAAATCTGCGCCCATAGATTTTTGCAAGCTAACCCAAAATCTTGAAGTGAATCTTGGGTCACGATCCAAACTATGGATACTTGGCATGTCATGCAACCTCACAATCTCATTTACATATATACTAGCAAGACGTTCAAGGAATAAGTCTCCGTATCGGCAAGAAATGAAGCGGACTTGGTTAATCTATCAACAATAACCCAAATAGCATTGATGCCTTGAGAAACCGTAGGAAGACCCGTGTGAAATCCATGGTAATGTGTTCCCACTTCCATTTCGTAATCTCAAGTGGTTGCAACGGACCCTTAGGTACTAGATGCTCCGCCTTTACACGTTGACAAGTTAAACACATCGAGATAAACTTTGCAATCTCTCTCTTCATATTGTTCCACCGAAATATATGTCGAAGATCACGATACATTTTAGTACTTCCAGGATGGATTGCAAATGGTGTATTGTGTGCCTCCATCATAATCTTGTACTTCAAATCAGAGTCGTTAAGAACATAAAGTCTGGAGTGGACTCGAAGTATTCCTTCTTCATCAATTCTCGCTTCCGGAATAACTCATTCTTGTACTTTCTTCTTCATATGCATCAGCTCCGGGTTGGTGGCTTGAGCAACCTTAACTTTTTCTATTAAAGTTGGCTCTATGCGTATACTTGACATCATCGCACTCCTTCCTGCATATGATCTTCTACTCAACGCGTCAGCTACCACGTTCGCTTTTCCAGGATGGTATTGAATAGTGTGGTCGTAGTCTTTCAATAGCTCGAGCCAACGTCGCTGCCGCATGTTGAGTTCTTTTTGAGTGAAGAAATATTTAAGGCTTTTATGGTCTGAATATATCTCCACTTTCTCCCCATATATATAGTGCCTCCATATCTTTAGCGCGAAAACGACTGCTGCCAACTCTAGATCATGATTAGGATAATTCCTCTCATACTCTTTAAGTTGTCGCGAGGCATAGGCTATGACTTTCCCACGTTGCATGAGAACACATCCTAACCCTTTGCCTGAAGCATCGCTGTAGATAACAAATCCATCCGAACCAGATGGTATTGTTAGAACAGGTGTCGAAATAAGTCTCCTCTTAAGCTATTGGAAACTCTTCTCGCATTCTTCGCTCTAAACAAATTTTGTATCCTTCCGAGTTAGCTGGGTTAATGGAGTAGCGATTCGAGAAAACCCTTCCACGAATCTCCGATAATAACCAGCTAAGCCCAAAAAACTACGTGCTTGATCCACCGACTTGGTTTGCTCTAACTTTATATTGCTTCAATCTTGGCGGATCAACAGAGATACTCCATGTTTCGACACCACATGCCCAAGGAATGCTACTTCCTCGAAGCGAACTCGCATTTCTTTAACTTGGCATAAAGTTTGTTTTCACGAAGCCTTTGGAGTACCAGCTTCAAATGGTGCTCATGATCTTCACGGCTTTTGGAATATATGAGGATGTCATCAATAAAGACAACAACGAATTGATCCAAATATTCCTTGAATACTTGATTCATCATATCCATGAAAGCCGCAGGAGCATTAGTCAATCCGAAAGACATGACTAAGAATTCATAATGCCCGTACCGAGTTCTAAAGGTAGTCTTTGGAATATCCTCAGTTCTAATCTTCAGCTGATGATATCCAGAACGAAGATCGATCTTTGAAAAAAATTGTGCCCCTTGCAACTGGTCAAACAAGTCATTAATATGAGGTAGAGGATACCTATTCTTGATGGTGACATGGTTCAATTCCCGATAGTCAATACAAAGTCGCATACTCCGCCTTTCTTCTTTCTTACGAATAAAACATGAGCACCCCAAGGAGTTGTCTTGGGGCGAATGAAACCGATGTCCAACAATTCTCAGTAGTTGGACCTTTAACTCCCAAGTTCAATAGAGCCATTCGATATAGGGTTTTAGAAATGGGCTTTGTACGGGTTCAAGATCAATAAAGAATTCAACTTCACGCTACGGGGTGAGGCCGGAAGTTCTTCAAAAAATACGTCGGAAAGTCAATAACAACAGAATATTATTCAAATTTGACGTGTCTTTATTCAAATCCATAACATGGGCTAAGAAAGCTTGACATCCGTTTTTCAATAAACGAATAGCTTTATGATTAGATATGATGATGATTGATTTTAATGGTTTAGTTGCTTGAATTGAATAACGGGTTGGTTAGGAATATGAAAACTAACAACCTTACGAAAACAATCAATTTTGGCATGATGAGTAGTTAACCAATCAATCCCTAAAATCACATCAAAAGCAAGTATCTTTAAAGAGATAAGGTCAATGGTAAGGTGATGGTGCCAAGTTGAATCAAACAAGATTTATAAATGTGGATGTGATGAAAGTTTCTCTAACGGAGTTTCCACGAGATAGGTCAAAGTCTAATTTTTCCGGAGTCAAATTTAAACGTTGAGCACAAGTTGGAGAGATAAATGAATGGGTAGCACCCGTATCTACAAAAGTATAAAATTCACAAGAATTTATGATTAGTTTACCGTGATCACCTCGTTTGGGTTCCTCGATTTTGACCGATCCACAACAAACGCCTTTCTAGGAACCAGCTTGACTTTGACTTTTACGGGACAATCTTTTGAGTCACCGTCCCCATTGAACTAGGTTTCGCTTCACCGTCTAATCCCGAGTGATATGTCCTTCCTTTCCACAATTATAGCATACCTTGAATGTTGTGTGGGCGCTTTGACCGATATGTCCTCTTTTTTCGCATTTGTAGCATCTGATAATTCGTGGTCGTTCCCTCCTGGAACCATTCTTCTTTGGTCTTTGTCGTCTTCACATGGTCGTTGTTAAATCTTCTCTTTTAAAATCTCCTCCGGACTCGCTTCTTCTATTTTCGCTGGCCATAATTACCACCGGAGTGGTTACCATTTTGTCCGTCTTTTTTCTTTCTCATTTGGTTATCGTTGTTTTGTTGACCGATATCTCCGATATGATCCTGGTTGTGGTCCTCAATTGGCCGTATCGGCAGGGAATAAGTCTCCGTGTCAAGCGGGAATAAGTCTCCGTGTCGACAAGAAATGAGCGAGACTTGGTTAATCTATCAACAATAACCCAAATAGCATTGATGCCTTGAGAAACCGTAGGAAGACCCATAACGAAATCCATGGTAATGTGTTCCCACTTCCATTTCGTAATCTCAAGTGGTTGCAATGGACCCTTAGGTACTAGATGCTGCTGCCTTTACACGTTGACAAGTTAAACACATCGAGATAAACTTTGCAATCTCTCTCTTCATATTGTTCCACCAAAATGTATGTCGAAGATCACGATACATTTTGGTACTTCCAGGATGGATTGCAAATGGTGTATTGTGTGCCTCTATCATGATCTTGTACTTCAATTCAGAGTCGTTAGGAACACAAAGTCTGGAGTGGACTCGAAGTATTCCTTCATCATCGATTCTCGCTTCCGGAATAACTCCTTCTTGTACTTTCTTCTTCATACGCATCAGCTTCGGGTTGGTGGCTTGAGCTACCTTAACTTTTTCTATTAAAGTTGGCTCTATGCGTATACTTGACATCATCGCACTCATTCCTGCATATGATCTTCTACTCAACACGTCAGCTACCACGTTCGCTTTTCCAGGATGGTATTGAATAGTGTGGTCGTAATCTTTCAACAACTCAAGTCAACGTCGTTGCCGCATGTTGAGTTCCTTTTGCGTGAAGAAATATTTGAGGCTTTTATGGTCTGAATATATCTCCACTTTCTCCCCATATAGATAGTGTGGCGCCCCCAAAGTTCAGACACCTATATGTCGAATTTTTGGTGCATCACGTGCTACTACGAATATCTTACAAAATCATTAACAACGGAAATAATAGAATAATTTACATTGATGTAATATAAATATTCACGTCCCAAGGTACCGTAACCATTACTTCAACAATTTTGTGATTAGCTTAACATAGCTTAATCATTCTTGAATACATCATAATAATCATAACAATAATAATAATACTTCTAGTCTTAAGGACTAAGTTATTCTGTCGCCTTGCCCTTTCCTTTGTCCTTTCTCAAGTACCAGCCTTGCTCCGCCTTAAGCTGTAACGCTTTTTAGGAAGCAAGAATGAGCAACAAGTTTGCCCAATGAAGTAATATAGCCAGAAGAACAAGCAGTTATAGCATTTAGATCTTTCAAGGGTATAATAATAATTGGTAGTTCAAGGATATCAGGAATACCAAGAGTATTCAATAGGTGTCGCTATGGACCGAAGGATATCAACAAAATTTCAGGATTTATTCATTTCGAGGTTCAACATAATTGAGTATTGAGCAGTCACTAAGGACCAAGAACTCTTACTAGAATTAGCAGTATTACACTGTAATCCAACATCCACGAGTACATCAGGTGATCAACCTAAAGTACCCTATGTTATGCATAACATTTAATCATACTTTTCATGTCTGCGCACGTTGGTTCCCAAAAATATATAATTTCCCTTCTATGAGGGTTGTTCATCTCAATTAGATTTACGATAGTCCGCACCAAATCAATCGGTTTGGATAGCTCTTTAACTCATAATAATAGTCTAGCCAAATCAAGGGCTTGATGCTTTTTCATCATGCATTTAGGAATGATAAGTCCAATGCTTACAACAACTTCAAGGTACACAAGTGATTTTCGAATAGAAGCAGATATTTTCTTGATAAAATATGATTGATATAACAACAATCCAACGTATAAAGTGTGTGAATTAAGGAACTTGCAACACAATAATAATAGTGTTCGGATACTTGCTCAATGTAAATTTGAGTGAGGTTAGGGAACTCGCCCAACAATAACAATAAGTTAGGGATAGAAGACTCGCATGATTGAAATCAAGGTAGAGTAAGAAACTTGCCTTTAGCGTTGATTACTACTAATAGCGAAAATCACCTCAACGAACTATGTCTGTCCTATTCATGTAAGTATAGGTATTCATTAGTCAAACACACTTGATATATATCAACAACATGTACACATAACACCTTTTTCTTTCTATCTGCTGTACCCATCAAAACTCATAACTGTACACTAACATGCTCATACTATTGACCGCTGCTAGTTTATTCATAATCTTTCTTCCTCGAAGTTCTAAGAGGTTCATTGCTTTAAGTAGACCATAACGTCTATTAATCCCACCGACCTTTTTCTACGCATGTTTGCAAGCATTATTTTTATTTTCCCGAAGTTGGTAAAATTCTCTACTTAGAACTCATTTGTGTACTAATAGTTTATAACAGTATAGGAGTATTTATTAATCCATCCTTATATCAAGTTATGATGCTGTCTCCGAGTCCAAGGACATCTCGCCATGTCCGAAGATATTATGACTTGTTCGAAGACAACATGCTTCGTCCGAAGACATCGCGCTTCGTCCGAAGACATCACGCTCTGTCTGAAGACATCACGCTTCTGTCCAAGACATCATCACTTTTGTTCGAAGACATTACGCTCATCCAAGAAGACATCACGCTTTGTCCAAGACATCATGCTTTATCCGGCGCGACTCCTTGAGACTTGATGCCTACACTACTTTGACAAAGTTTAAGTTCGTCGGGTTAATTTAAGACTTTACTATATGCATACAACCTAAGGGAATTTCTTAATATAAGGTCTAACATGACCGAACCCATCGATTAGTTCTAAAGCACCTGCGGTGCAAATTGCACCCATGGATTTTAGAAGCGATGAACATGCTCGCTTTTTGCAGAGTAGCCACAACTTGATTCCGGCATTTATTTTAACGTATTCATGCACGAAGGTAAACTTTCTAAACACCCTTTATCATACTAATTCATCATACTTGACCTAATAATCGAGAATCAACAAGACTCAAGTTAAGAACGGAGTAGAAATTATACCTTCTCGAGCTTTAACCTTGATATCTCACACACTAATTTGGTAATGCTTAAGAACTAAGAATTCTTTACTCGATTTCTCCAACACTCTTATCACTAAAACAGATCGCCTTTAGTGGCTTGTATTTAAAGAAAAACATGGACCGTGCACTTGCTTTACCCAATGTTAGGATTCATGGTGCAATAGAAATGAACAATGGTTATTTAAGGAGTTGTTCAATCACTCCATACCAACCCACTTAGCTAGCCATGCATGCCTAGGATTAGCGAAATTGAAAATTTGTGTAAAAAGAGAGTTTAGGCTCTTTGTTCTTTGTACTTGGTGACCCTAATTTGGGGACAAGAGAATAGATCTCAGACATAGACAAGGGGCTAGTCGGTCAGGCCCACTGCCCCACGCCACATTTTAATTTAACCAATACATTGTACTCTCAGTTAACTATTTGTTGGATTCCGAATTGGATTCTAAATATCCTAAGTTTATTGGGCTAACTCAAAAGTCCATCAATTAACTTATTGGGCTAGACTCCCAATTTATTATTTGGACTTTAAACATGTAAATGCTTAATCATCCTTCACTAAGTCCATCATTATGTCACACAAGACATTTCATGAACCTACCTTATCGATCATCAACAGCTCAATTTTAATTCAATTGAGTCACTCCCCTCATGCCACGTAAGCAGTTATAAAATAAATAATCACCGGCTCTATTTGTAAATAATGAATATTAAATCATAAAATTTACGGGTATTACATCCTCTCCCCTTTATAAAAATTCCGTCCTCGGAATTGATACAGGGTTATACGAAAAGATGGGGATAGTCTCTCCTCATCTTATCTTCTAATTCCCACGTGGCCTCTTCGACATCGTGGTTTCGCCAAACAACCTTAACAGACGATATAGCTTTATTTCTTAGCATTTGTTCTTTCTTATCTATTATCTGAACAGGAATTTCTTCATATGCCAGATTCTTCTCTACTTGAATGGGCTCATAGGAAATTACGTGCTTATAGTCAGACTTGTATGGCCGTAGTACGGAAATGTGAAACACGTTGTGGATGTGTTCCGATTCGGTGGCAAAGCAACTTTGTATGCCACTTACCCCACTCGCTTCAATATCTCGAATGGCCCTATGAACCTCGGACTCAATTTTCCTTTCTTTCCGAATCGATCTTTCCTTCCAAGGAGATACCTTCAAAACACAAAACTACCAACTTCAAAGTCTAGGTTACGACGATGCAAGTCGCGTATTTCTTCTTTAGCGATCTTGAGTCGCTACCAATTTGCCCACTTATTATTGCTACCACGTCACCGTTTTTTTGGACTAATTCTCGGTCCCAAAAGTCGTGCGTTCTCGACTTCATCCCAATATAATGGCGTCCCCGCACTTTCTCTCGTAAAGAGCTTCATATGGCGGCATCTACCGATACTCGCATGATAGCTATTATTGTGGCGAATTCTACTAATGGTAAATGGTCATCCTAATTCCCTTGAATTCCATCACGCAAGCTCTCAAAGATGTCCTCCAATGTTTGTATGGTTCGTTCACTCCTGCCCGTCGGTTTGAGGGTGATAAGCGTGACTCAATCTCAATTGAGTTCCCATTCGTTCCAAAGAAACTTTTCCGCACTTTTGACGTGAAACGCGGATCTCGATCGGAGACAATCGACACCGGCACTCCATGTCGCGATAAGATTTCCTTTATATACAAGTTTGCTAATTGGTTCAAATTGAATCGAATCTTGATGGGTAGAAAATGAGCTTTCTTTGTTAGTCGGTCCACAATGACCCAAATGGCATCGTAACTCTTCTGTGTAACCAGAAGTCCAACCACGAAATCCATCGTAATGTGCTCCCATTTCCATTCGGTATTTCCAAATGATTGAAGTAGTCCACTTGGCCTCTGGTGTTCTGCTTTGACTCTTTGACAAGTAAGACATCTGCTAACACACGCTGCAACCTCTCTTTTCAAATTAGGCCACCAAAAATGGTGTCGAAGATCCTGGTACATTTTTGTGCCTCCTGGATGTACGGAATACGTCGTATTGTGTGCTTCGTGTAGGATTTCCTCTCTTAGTTCGATTACAGCTGGCACCCATACTCGACCCTCGAATCTCAATATACCATCCTTATCTACTTTGAACCTTTCTTCCTTATCTTCTACTATTCTCTTCTTTATCTTCTCACATTCTTCATCTTTCTCTTGTGCTTCCTTTATTCTATCCAATAACGTCGGGTGAGCTCTCATCATGAGAAATCTTCCTTCCGCTTCTTTCGGTTCCTCCACCTCTATTTCCAACTTTTCTATTTCTCTTCTCAATTCCTCTTGAGTGGTCGGTTTGAATAACTTCTCCTTCCTTTTCTACTCAAAGCGTCATTTGGCCACAACGTTTGCTTTTCCGGGTGATAAAGAATTTCACAATCGTAATCCTTGATTAGTTCCAACCATCTTCTTTGTCACATGTTCAACTCCTTCGTGTGAAGATATATTTTGAACTCTTGTGATCCGTATATATCTCACATTTTTCTCCATACAAATAGTGCCTCCAAATCTTTAATGCAAAAGACTACTGGCACCGATAACTCCAAGTCATGGGTAGGGTATCGTTTTTCGAAATCTTTCAACTGTCGTGAGGCATATGCAATGACCTTGCCATGTTGCATTAGCACACAACCAAGTCCTCTATGCGATGCATCACTATATACCACAAATCCTACCGTATCATCTGGTAATGATAATACAGGCGCTTCACTCAACCTCCTCTTTAATTCTTGGAAACTCTCCTCGTAATTCTCCGTCCATACAAACTTCTCTGTCTTTTTCATTAGATTGGTCAGTGGGGTTGCTATCTTAGAAAAATCTTGGATAAATCTTCGATAGTACCTTATTAAACCTAAGAAACTCCTAACTTCATTGGCGTCTTCTACTGTTCCCGATTCTTACCGCTTCCACCTTTGCAGGATCCACGAAAATTCTATTTTGATCTATCACGTGTCCTAGAAACTGGACCCTTTCCATCCAAAATTCACATTTTGAAAATTTTATGCGTGCATACATCTTCTCCCTTCTCAATGCTTCCAATACCATCTTCGGTGTTCTAAGCTTCTTCCTTCGTCTTTGAATAGATCAAAATGTCATCGATAAATACTACTACGAATTTATCTAAGTATGGCCTGAAAACCCGGTTCATCAAGTCCATGAATGCTATCGGAGCATTGGTTAACCAAAATGACATCACTAGAAATTCGTAATGTTCGTAACGAGTTTGAAACACCGCTTTTAAAGACGTCCTCCTCTCGCACTTTCAACCGATGATAACCCGGTTAAGAATCTATCTTGAAAAACACTTCGCTCCCTTCAGTTGATCGAAAAGGTCGCCTATCTTTGGCAATGGATATTTATTCTTAATTTTCACTCGGTTCAATTCACGATAATCGATACAAAGTCTCATCGATCCATCCTTTTCTTTTACAAACAACACTTTGGTGCTCCCCAGGAGACACACTTGGCCGAATGTAACCCTTATCTAGTAATTCTTCCAATTGAATCATCAATTCCTTCATTTCTCTTGGCGCCCATACGATATGGGGTTTTCAAATCGGTCGCGGTTCTCGGTGCTAAGTCTATTATGAATTCAATTCTCTGTCTGCGCGGAAGGCCAGAGCGATTCGTTTAAACACGTCTTGAAATCTTTTACCACTAATATATCTTTCGTTTATTCTCTTTTGATGAATGTCCACTATATAGGCCAAATAACCTACACATCCTTTCTTTAACAATTTCTTGCTCTGCATCATCGTAAGTGCAACACGATTGCTTAGCGATGAGCTACCATAAAACACTACCTTAGACCGATTTGAGGTCCGAAGGTTCACACTTTCTTCTTCTAATCAATCGATTATCATGCGGTGGTGGATAACCAATCCATTCCTAATATCACATCAAACTCTCCCAATTTAATCGAATTAAGTCTATGTTTTAGTTCGTGACCTCTAATGTTTGCTGGCAGCTTTGGTAAACAAACTCTATGGGAATTACTTCCTTATTCGCAATCTCTACGTTCAATGAGTTTTCTAAACGTTCAGGAGGTATGTTTAGTCGATTAGCAAATTCTTCAGACACAAAGGAATAGGTAGCACCCGAATCAAATAATACATAGGCATTTATATTATTGATTGGGAGAATACCTGACACCACGTCCCTTTCATTCACTGCATCTCGGACAGTCATGTTAAAGGTTCGGGCAGTCGGTCGGTTGGATTGCGTTGGTCCGCCGATCATCGACTTCTTGCCCCTCCTCGCTTGGCGCCGCTTCCTCCGTTGCTCCTTTCTTTGGGCAATCCTTGATTTGATGCTCAGTTGAGCCACATGCGAAACATCCCTTGTTCCTTTTCGGCCTCGAGCAGTTAGGTGAAATGTGCCCTTCGTCATGCGATTTATAGCAAACGCCATTCCTTCCATTCCCTTTGATGGTTTTTCCCCACATTTCGAGCAAGCTTCGCTTCTTTTCTTAAATCCTCCTTGATAATTTTCTCGATGGTTGATGTTTCAAAGGTTGGTGTTGTTGTCGTTGTTGCGGTTATCCCATTTCCTCTTTCCCAAATAACTTCCACCATCGCTACTCCTCTCCACGAGTCTCTCCTCCAAAGATTCTTGCTCTTCTTCTCCTTGTTGTATTGGCTCAATGCCTCGCTACCTCCTCGTAATTACCGCTTTCTCCAATAATGTGGCGAAAGAGTCAATTTGAAGGATCGACACCTTGTTGAACAACCAAGGTTTTAGTCCAAGTTCAACGTCGAGATTTCCTTTCTTGATTCTACTTGATGTGTTTGCGAATCGTGCGAATTCATTGAACTTGGCCGCATCTTTGTACCACCGCTCATCTCCCCTTGTTTTAGTTCTAGAAACATTACCTCCATCCTATTCTTCATGCTCTTCTTGAAGTAATTCTCGAAGAACAAAGTCTTAAACCTTTCCTGTGTTATAGTCCCTTCTTCCGCTTCTCTGTTGATTTGCTTCCCACCAAGATGGTTTGCTTCACCCTCATCATATATGTAGCGAACACGGTTTTACTCGTCTTCACCCACGCGAGCAATGGCGAAGGCTTTCTCCATTTCCTTGATCCACGTTTATGCTTACGATAGGGTCAGTAGTACCCATGAATTCGGAGGTCCTACACTCTTAAAGTCCTTGAAGTTTGCGGAACGGAGACTACTTGGGGAACAGGTGGTACTTGTTCATTTCTTCCCCTAAGAGCCTCCCCTAACAAATCTACAAGCCTCTGAATGGGATCTACTTGTCCTCTCTCATCATTAACCGACTCTTCTGGAGCAGTTAATCTACGTCTGGGCGGCATTTCCCTATATTATAAAACTTCCATTTTTATTATCTAATTATATTACTTAAATAATTCTCCATAAAAGGAATAAGATTTCGGAATACATTTCAGAACAAGATCATTTATATTCATATGCCAAATTGTTACATTACATGATTATCTCCAAGATACTTCTATAAATGACACAACTTATCCCCTAATATCACAAAAGATGGGGACAACCATTAACATACTACCCTCGAACATAACTCAAAAGTTTGGGGTTTACAACATCTCACATTCTACATAAAGATTACCACAACAGATAATACCCTACACAACGAACTACAACTAATAACTTTTAGCGCTAGAGACTTAATTTATCATTCCGCACTCTCCACAGTTTCTGGTACTCCCTCCGAGTAATGTGCACCACCACATCTCGACTTATGGTGTCTTGAAGTTCATCCTCGCTTCTGTCGGGTAGTGATTTACCCCATCAATCGGTCCCTCCATGGCCGTAAGCGCAATGCATAGCTCATCCTATTCATCTTCCTCCTTTTGTACTTCACTTCATCTTCTAGATCGTTAGCCCTATCATTAGCCCTTTTCCACTTTTCTTGAAATGGATCCTATCCATTACTTCCATCCTTAATCGAAATGCGGATAGCTTCCTTCTCCGTCCCCTCGCTCAACTCCTCTCTGCTCCATCTCTTCCAACTTTCCCGCCAGCTTCTACATTCCTAGCCACCGCCTTGTGAAACAAAGCCCCATCTGGATTCCCCGCCTCCTTACGGTGAGCAATCTCTACTTCCATCTCCTGCATCACTAACTTTCTCTGGTGGTCTTAGCCCTCCTTGACTTTTGGAATTCGGACTCTCTGTCTTTGGCCTCGGCCTCTAACTCCTCAACTCTGTACCCTAACTCTAAAATCTGCTCCTCATACTCCCCCCAACATTCTATCCTCAAAAGTAGCCTCCTGAGTCCCCATGGGCTCATCCATCATCTGTTTCCTCCTCCGGATCGGACTCTTGGTATTGACCTATCTCTCCTCTTCCTCGTCATCATTATCGATAGGAACTACAGTTGATATAGGCTCTGCTATCAATGGTGCCTCATATACCACGTGTATGTCACGCTGGCTCCTCTTCTATTACTCTTACTTCCTTCTCCCATGTCGGTCATCCTACAATCACCGACACACAAGACAAAACAACCAACAACTCCATTAGAATCATAAGTTCATTGTATAGAATGAAGTTATATTACAGTAACACGCTAAGTCCATCTCTATGAAAACTCTATATATGAGTTTCATCCCTTTCTATCTTCTCGAGTTCTCCTCGCTTATAATCTAAGGGCTCTCGCTCCTAAGGTTTATAACTATGGCTTTGATACCAACTCATGGCCCCCCAAAATTCGACACCCATATCTCGAATTTTTGGTGCATCACGTCTTCTACTGAATATCTTACAAAATCATTAACAACGGAAATAATAGAATAATTTACATTGATGTAATATAAATATTCACGTCCCAAGTACTAGTAACCATTACTTCAACAATTTTGTGATTAGCTTAACATAGCTTAATCATTCTTGAATACATCATAATAATCATAACAATAATAATAATACTTCTAGTCTTAAGGACTAAGTTATTACTCATCGCCTTGCCCTTTCCTTGTCCTTTCTCAAGTACCGCCTTTCTTCTACCTTAACTCGTAACGTTTTAGGAAGCAAGAATGAGCAACAAGTTTGCCCAGCAAGTAATATAGCCAGAAGAACAAGCAGTTATAACATTTAGATCTTTCAAGGGTATAATAATAATTGGTAGTTCAAGGATATCAAGAATACCAAGAGTATTCAATAGGTGTCGCTATGGACCGAAGGATATCAACAAAATTTCAGGATTTATTCATTTCGAGGTTCAACATAATTGAGTATTGAGCAGTCACTAAGGACCAAGAACTCTTACTAGAATTAGCAGTATTACACTGTAATCCAACATCCACGAGTACATCAGGTGATCAACCTAAAGTACCCTATGTTATGCATAACATTTAATCATACTTCATGTATGCGCTTGCCTCCCAAACAATATATAATTTCCCTTTCTATGAGGGTTGTTCATCTCAATAGATTTACGATAGTTCGCACCAAATCAATCGATTTGGATAGCTCTTTAACTCATAATAATAGTCTAGCCGAATCAAGGGCTTAGACAGTTTTTCATCATGCATTTAGGAATGATAAGTCCAATGCTTACAACAACTTCAAGGTACACAAGTGATTTTCGAATAGAAGCAGATATTTGCTTGATAAAATATGATTGATATAACAAAGAATCCAACGATAAAAGTGTGTGAATTAAGGAACTTGCAACACAATAATAATAGTGTTGGGATACTTGCTCAATGTAAATTTGAGTGAGGTTAGGGAACTTACCAACAATAACAATAATAAGTTAGGGATAGAAGACTCGCATGATTGAAATCAAGGTAGAGTAAGAAACTTGCCTTTAACGTTGATTACTACTAATAATGAAAATCACCTCAACGAACTATGTACATCTATTCATGTAAGTATAGGTATTCATTAGCCAAACACACTTGATATATATCAACAACATGTACACATAACACCTTTTTCTTTTCTATCTGCATTGTACCCATCAAAACTCATAACTGTACACTTAACATGCTCATACTATTGACCATTTTAGTTTATTCATAATCTTTTTTCCTCGAAGTTCTAAGAGGTTCATTGCTTTAAGTAGACCATAACATCTATTAATCCCAGGACCTTTTTACTACGCATGTTTGCAAGCATTATTTTTATTTTCCGAAGTTGGTAAAATTCTCTACTTAGAACTCATTCGTGTACTAATAGTTTATAACAGTATAGGAGTATTTATTAATCCATCCTTATATCAAGTTATGATGTTGTCTCCGAGTCCCGGGACATCTCGCCATGTCCGAAGATATTATGACTTGTTCGAAGACAACATGCTTCGTCCGAAGACAACATGCTTCGTCCGAAGACATCGCGCTTCGTCCGAAGACATCACGCTCTGTCCGAAGACATCACGCTCTGTCCGAAGACATCTCGCTCTGTCCGAAGACATCATGCTTTGTCCGAAGCAGCTCCTTCAGAGACTTCGGTCTACACTACTTCAACAAAGTTTAAGTTCGTCGGGTTAATTTAAGACTTTACTATATGCATACAACCTAAGGGAATTTCTTAATATAAGGTCTAACATGACCGAACCCATCAGTTGGTTCCTAAGCACGGTGCAGCTGCACCCCATGGATTTCAGAAGCAGTGAACATGCTCTGTTTTGCAGAGTAGCCACAACTTGATTCCAGACGATTTTTAACGTATTCATGCACGAAGGTAAACTTTCTAAACACCCTTTATCATGCTAATTCATCATACTTGACCTAATAATCTAAGAATCAACAAGACTCAAGTTAAGAACGGAGTAGAAATTATACCTTCTCGAGCTTTAACCTTGATATCTCACACACTAATTTGGTAATGCTTAGCAACTAAGAATTCTTTACTCAGATTTCTCCAACACTCTTATCACTAAAACAGACGCCTTCTAGTGGCTTTTTATTTAAAGAGAAAACATGGACCGAGCACTTGCTTTTACCCAATGTTGGGATTCATGGTGCAATAGAAATGAACAATGGTTATTTAAGGAGTTGTTCAATCACTCCATACCACCCACTTAGCTAGTCATGCATGCCTAGGATTAGCGAACGAAAATTTAACGTAAAGAGAGTTTAGAGCTCTCGTTCTTTGTACTTGGTAACCCTAATTTGGGGACAAGAGAGTAGATCTCAGACATAGACAAGGGGCTAGTCGGTCAGGCCCACTGCCCCACGCCACATTTTAATTTAACCAATACCTTGTACTCTCAGTTAACTATTTGTTGGATTCCGAATTGGATTCTAAATATCCCAAGTTTATTGGGCTAACTCAAAAGTCCATCAATTAACTTATTGGGCTAGACTCCCAATTTATTATTTGGACTTTAAACATGCAAATGCTTAATCATCCTTCACTAAGTCCATCATTGTGTCACACAAGACATTTCATGAACCTACCTTATCGATCATCAACAGCTCAATTTTAATTCAATTGAGTCACTCCCCTCATGCCACGTAAGCAGTTATAAAATAAATAATCACCGGCTCTATTTATAAATAATGAATATTAAATCATAAAATTTACGGGTATTACAGATAGTGCCTCCATATCTTTAGCGCGAAAACAACTGCTGCCAACTCTAGATCATGAGTAGGATAATTCCTCTCATATTCTTTATGCTGTCGCAAGGCATAGGCTATGACTTTCCCACGTTGCATGAGAACACATCCTAACCCTTTGCCCAAGCATCATTGTAGATAACAAATCCATCCGAACCGTAGGGTATTGTTAGAAACAGTCTTAAAATAAGTCTCTCTCTTAAGCTCTTGGAAACTCTTCTCGCATTCTTCGCTCCAAACGAATTTTGTATCCTTCCGAGTCAACTGAGTTAGCGAAGTAGCGATTCGAGAAAACCCTTCCACGAATCTCCGATAATAACCAAATAAGCCCGTAAAGCTACGTCTTGATCACCGTCTTGATTTGCTCCCAACTTTATATTGCTTCAATCTTGGCCGGGTCAACAGATACTCCATGTTTTGACACCACGTGCCCAAGAAATGCTACTTCCTCGAGCGAACTCGCATTTCTTTAACTTGGCATATAACTTGTTTTCACGAAGCCTTTGTAGTACCAAATTTCAAAATGGTGCTCATGATCTTCACGACTTTTTGAATATATGAGGATGTCATCAATAAAAACAACAACGAACCGATCCAAATATTCCTTGAATACTCGGTTCATCATATCCATAAAGCCATAGAGAGCATTAGTCAATCCGAAAGACATGACTAAGAATTCATAATGCCCGTCTGGGGAGTTCTCAACGCAGATCTTTGGAATATCCTCGCCTTCTAATCTTGGTGATGATATCCGAGCGAAGATCGATTTTGAAAAGAATTGTGCTCCTTGCATCGGGTCAAACATGTCATCAATACGAGGTAAAGGATACCTATTCTTGATGGTGACATGGTTCAATTCCCGATAGTCAATACAAAAGTCGCATACTCCCGTCTTTCTTCTTTACTGAATAAAACAGGAGCACCCCAAGGAGATGTACTAGGGCGAATGAAACCGATTCCAACAACTCCAGTAGTTGGACCTTTAACTCTGAAGTTCAATAGAGCCATTCGATATGGGGTTTTAGAAATGGGCTTTATACCAGTTCAAGATCAATAAAGAATTCAACTTCATGTTCGGGGTGAAGCGGGAAGTTCTTCGAAATACGTCAGGAAAGTCAATAACAACAGGAATATTATTCAAATTTGACGTGTCTTTATTCAAATCCATAACATGGGTTAAGAAAGCTTGACATCCATTTTTCAATAAACGAATAGCTTTATGATTAGATATGACGTTGATTGATTTTAATGGTTTAGTTGCTTGAATTGCATACAACGGTTGTTTAGGAATATGAAAGCTAACAACCGTCTTTAAAATAATCAATTTTGGCATGATGAGTAGTTAACCAATCAATCCCTAAAATCACATCAAAAGTAAGTATCTTTAAAGAGATAAAGGTCAATGGTGTAAGGTGATGGTGCCAACTTGAATCAAACAAGATTTATAAATGATGGATGTGATGAAAGTTTCTCTAACGGAGTTTCCATAGATAGGTCAAAGTCTAATTTCTCCTGAGTCAAGTTTAAGCGTTGAGCACAAAGCGGAGAGATAAATGAATGGGTATACCGGTATCAAGTAAAAAGTATAAACTTCGCAAGAATTTATAAATAGCTTACTCGTGATTACCTCGTTTGGGTTCCTCGCATTTTGACCACCACAACAAACGCTTCTTCCAGAACCGATTGACTTTGACTTTTACGGGGCCGATCTTTTGAGTCACCGTCCCCATTGAACTAGGTTTTGCTCTGCGTCTGATCTCGGCGATATGTCTTTCCTTTCCACAATTATATACCTTACCTTGAACTGTGGGCGCTTTGACCGATATGTCCCTCTTTCCGCATTTATAGCATATAATGACCGGTGGTCGTTCTCATCCCTTAGAACCGATTCTTCACGCCAAGACCGCTGTCTTCTTACGGTCGTTGTTAAATCTCCTCTTTTAAAAACCCCCCGACTCACTTCTTCTATTTTCATGGCCATGATTACCACCGAGTGGTTACCATTTTTGTCCGTCTTTTTCTTTCTCCGTGGTTATCGTTGTTTTGTTGATCGCTTATCTCCCAGATGATCCCGATTGTGGTCACTTTCGGTTGACCGTACTCGTTATCTCACTCTAATAATTGAGCCACATTTACAACATCCGAATAGAGAGAAAATTTATGAGAAATGAGATATTGACGTATCTTGGGTTTCAAACCTCTAAGAAACATCCGCGTCATATGTTCCTCATTATAAACCAAATGAGGTGAAAACACGGATAACTCTGCAAACTTTGCCTCGTCTTTGAGACACCGTCCATGTTGTTTTGCTTCTAATCGATGAACTCCACTTCCTTCATATGATTTAACACTTTCGTGAAAGTATTTGTCATTAAATAGTTTTTGAAATGTCTCCCAAGACATCTTGAGTCTTGGTTGGATGGAGTACGCTTCACGAGACTCCCACCATGTCTGCCTCGCCATGGGGAACATAAAGGTGGCGAATGGAACCTTCTGTTCTCCGTGCATCCCAAGACATCGAATATCTTGGTAATTTGCTTGACCCATGTTTCCGCCGTGATGATCGTATCCGGCTTTCTTAAATTCGGTGGTCCCAACTCTTTGAATCTTGGTCTGTGACAACCCGTGAATTCTTATCATTTCCTCTATATTTTGAACACGAGTCTCCTCGTTCGATTTTGCATGAATCGTAAAAAGCTTCTAAACATCCCCTCGTTTATCATCTGCTTCGATTGGTGTTGTTCACAGGAGGAACATTGCCAGCCTGTTGCACGTTCTCCTCGTTGGTGAGTACATGCATCTTCACGGTCTCATTTTCAGTGTTAATATTCTCAGTCGACATTCTCAAATACTGTCATAAAACAAGGGTTAATTAAGGAAATCAATATATCACATAATATCCCTATATACTGACCAACTCACAAATAAGCTTAGGTAGGACACACTAGCGAAGGATTTACTCGTCTCTCCCCTCCTAGCTCTATTCCCCGATCTCCGCCAGAGATCATATCCCTAAGCTCTGATACCAACTGTGACGCCCCCAAAATAGGTATACATCACCCATTCTGAGTTGTCAATACATGGTATAGAAACAACTACAACTTTATTTTACAATAGTAAAACTGTGAGTTTGAATACAAATATTATCTTCTAGACTATACTCAAATAAATCCTCATCACATTTATTGATACATTATTTTACAAAAATGGTGAGGACTACTAAACAACTCTCCTAGAACCTTCATTCCATACCCAGGCTAGTACTGCTTATATTCTCGCCTCCACGAGAAGAAAAATAGAACAAAAAAAGAAAAAGGTGAGCTCAACTAGCCCGATAAAGAATATTATGACTAAGATAATATACAACAAATTATCATTAGCCAATCAACAGGGAAAAATCTAATAGAATACAATAGACAACAAGTTTTAAATCAATATTCGCAATGAAAATAATAATTCATTAGAAGAGTTAAGTAGAGAATGCAAACTACTATCTTACATGTATGAATTTAAAAAGTTCATCGCGTCTATCTTTTATCCTCAGAACATCAATCAATATATATCTCGAATCAAATATTCATCTTTTGCACTGAAGCGAAAGATATTCATCATTAGTTCATGCTCATCTAAACACTTGTTCATCTTTGCACTACGGGCCAAAGATATTCATCGAAATTATTCATCTTTGCACTACGAGCCAAAGATATTCAATAATATCATCATTTAAAATCGAGGATGATGAAAAATTTTTTAAAAACGAATCCAAAGTGAAACAAAATGACAAGGATTAAGGATTAAGGATTAGTACTTTGTTTTATCCATGTCCAAAAGTACCTCAAAAATAATCATAGTGGTGTAAAATTCAAGAATGATCAAAACATGGATACAATCAAAGCTAGTATCCACAATAGATATTTTAGGCGAAAAGGAAAATTTTCATTTTTCATGATGAATAGTCTTAGATTATTAATGAATAGTATCGTATCGTGAATAGTAACTCAGACACCAAAAGTTCTAAATTTGATAAAACTTGAGATCAATATTTCAAAGATAATGATATTGAGGAAATAGTATCATTACGAAAAAAATAATATCCCTTACCTCGAAGATAATACTTCTAGTTGAAACCTGAGGATATAAAGGCATGACTTGAACTTGCAACCAGATATAGCAATACTCAAAGTATACTCAAAATACTCACAAGAATAAACCGATAATATAGAGAGAAAACTTGAGTTTACGTGTGATTTTCAATTCTAACCTAAGCACCCTATTTATAGGAAAATGCTTAGAACACCGATGTAGAAAATTTAATAAATTAATAATATATATATATATATATATTTTCCAACGCACACTTTTAAAGATCTGAATTCAAAAATTCCAACACATACAAGACCCACAATAATGACAAAAATGTTTTTCATATTTAAAATATTTTAAACTTCCAAAAATTAATTATTTGAACTTGAACTTCAATAATTCATAATAAATAGCCCTTTTATCGAGAAAATTGAAATTTGCGAATTTTTATAGGAAATTAATTCTCTACAACTTTCCGTAAGAAAGTTTTCCAAATTCAAATGAAATTGACCAAATCCACAAGCAGACGATTTTACAGTATAATCAAATTTCGATCGATAAATGGGGTCCACCAGAGCATGTTTAACATGTTTTAAACATTTATTGCAACAAAATACTCTTCCTCCTCAGATACTTATATATCCCACATTCGTTGTAAAAATATTACCATTATTATATTATTAAAATATAATAATATATTTAAATGAATTATTTTATCGAGAAAAAGATAAAATTTTAATTTTCAACAATTGTCATATTAAAAAATTTCTCCATTTATATCCACATAAAATTAATATTTTCCTCATCATATGAATCAATAATTAATTATTCACAAATAATATTACAGAATCACAATATTGACAACCGAGCGCCTTCAGAGGAAGGGGATTTCAATAAGAATTTCTCCTTATTGGCGCAATTAGGTGACCAAACCTCTCCTTAGATGTAACTTTTTAGACATTGCCAATAATGTTATCTAATAATATTATTCGGATAATATGAATTATTGCTTCGATAATAAAAAAATATTGTGTAATGACAATTATTGAAATAATAGCAATATAAAATATCAACGCAAAGAATTATTAAATCATTAAAATAAAATCTTTGAAGAATAATTCTGTAACCATTATTGAGTAGTGTCTTCTTCACGTAAGAATCAATAATTGGTGCAATCTGTGCTATCTTCTTGTGTTTTAATCACCGAAAGTATTTTAACGGTGATAACTTGATAATAACTACGCCGTTATTTTTAAACAACTTATATTTGTCGTTTTCTTCATCCAATCGCTTTTTAGATTATAGGGGCCCACACATGGTCATTTGTAGTGGTCGTATGAATATTCCCGACAAAGATTTAATATTCCACGACCAAACGAATATTCCCCGACAACAATGAATATTTTATAACCACTTGCTTATTTTAAAATATTTGCGTATTTTACCCATAACTATTCACATTAATCAAATCAACCCTTACTATTTCAAAATAATAAATAGAGAAAATTAAATTTTATTAATAATAAGTTGGGGTCATACAACTGTTTTGTTATACGTATCCAAATCACATCCAAAACTTTGTATTATGAAAAAATTTCAGTTCCATAAAATATTAAACTTTTTTTTAGTTATTTTTTTTAAAAAAAAAATCAAAAAAACTCAAAAAAAAAAGTCCGCATTTTAACAAAGTAAGAGAGTCCTTACCTGATCCTGACCCTATATATATATATATATGCGCTTTAATTACCTTCAGCTACTACTCTTTCTAGCGGCAGGTAAGGATAAGTCATATTAGAAGCATTTTGGTCATCTGTCCTGTTACTCTTTCTAGGGCACGTAAGGATAAGTCATATTGGGGGCATTTTGGTCATCTGCCATGCCGATAAAAAGAGTATCAATGTCGTTATTTTGGTCATATGTCCTGCCACTAGAAGGAGAACCGCTAGAAAGAGTATCACTGTCGCTACTCCTAACAGCCATTATCATGATCAACTGTTGAGCAAACGATTATTGAAATAGTGTTCGTGGCAACCGGTTATTACGAATGGGAACCTATTTAAGAAAACTAATTATGTTGAATTTAAGAATAATAATAACAAATTACTATATTTTTTTAAAAAAATTGAATATTGCTAAGGACACCAACTATAAATAAAAAGTTGTGCACAGAGTAAAAAAAAAAAGAAAAAAAAAGGAGGAAAGGAGACCTACAATTGAATGTTTATACATTTTTATTGGTGAGCAATACATAGATCTTACTATTGGTGGTGGTGCACAATTTTTTGTATACAATTAGTACACATAATATTACTCTTAAAAAAAATTTAAAAAAAAAGTTTTACAAATTATTATTCGGTTTATATATTTACAAATTGATGTTGGGGTTTTTCTTTTTCTTTAAATTCTAAAAAATAAAAATAAAAGTTTCAATAGTTTCAGTGTGGGGGTAAGAATATTAATCATCTTAATTAACAAAATGCATGCACTTTATTGCTCTTTGTTTCCTGCTCATTTTGAAAAAAACACTAATTTTCGCTAGTTCCATGTTTCATTGATCCCATTCATAGGGGATAAATTAACATTTGGTACATGTATCGGGACACGATTTATAATTTGGTATTCGAAATGAAAAAAATTATAAATTAGTGATTGTACTCGAAAAATATTACATTCCGTTAAACAGTAGGGTTTCATCCTTATTCTGTTTGAAATGTTTAACGTTTCATCCTTATTCTGTTTGAAAATTTGACAAATCATATGCAAAAGATGACATGGCAATGACTGGACAACAAAATTATATTGATGTGTAGGTCATTACAGGCGGTTAGCTTCAAAGAATACCTGGACCCCACACATGCTCTTCTACCCCAATCTAGTGTTCCCTCCCTCCTTCCTTCCCTTACTCCCTACTCAAAAACTCTCATCACCTCCACGTCCCGCCCACCTCCATACTCTTTCTCTCTGTTGTCTCCAGCATCCAAAGCTCCTCCCCTCCCCCGTCCCCCCTCCCCCCTTTTAGAAATTCTTTGAAGATAACCGTCTATAATCTCCTTAGCTTTCTCAATCTCTTCAAGTAGGTCATTTACTTTCTTTTTGGTTCCCTCAAGTGCCAATGAGTAAGCCACGTCAGAATTTTCCATCTACTCCGTTAGTTAATTTTAATGATTATTTAAAAATTGAAAAGTACAAACACCAGATCACAATATTTTTTGAGTACAATCACCAGTTTGTAACTTTTTTCACTCCGGATACCAAATTGTAAGTCGTATCCCACTACAAGTACCAAAAATTGATTTATCCCATTCATAAAGATATAGCCAATTGTACAAATATCCATGTATCAGATATTCAGATGTGATGGGAATAAATAAATAATAGAGAAGGACCTCATAAACCACAACATTTTTCTGTATTGGCAATTATACAAGATTACAATTTTTCAATAGTTACATGTGAAGAATGCTCACTAGCTAGAATTTCTTTTATTTTTCCTTTTCTGTTCACTAGAGATTGAATTGGGTTAGCAGGTTTCCTGACCTTTATACGATATCAGCAAGAGCAGTGGCCGTAAAGCTCTACATAATCCACAAAACCTAAAACTAAATTCACCACATTTAGTTATCTTGTGATAAATGAACAAGCAAAGAACTAAAGGAAAAACTACAGTATACGTCGTCCACTGCCAATCTCAGAGAAGCATTATGACCCTCCTCAGGTACCCAACCATGACAGAAAACAAGTTAGACATGAGAAAGACAAACTACTTCTCACATGGTGGCCACGAATCCACCTTTCTCGAGTTGAAGAGCAAATATCCTGCCACAACTAATATTCTACTTCCAAAATCAGCTAATAAATATTCAATTCAGCATCAATGCACCAGTTGTTTTATCATATGCAGTACGAAAGCGAATACCAGAACCCATATGTCTTGATGTGGGGCATAACCAACAAAGAATATTTGGACCTAGTACCTGTACCATTCAAGAATTGTATGGGGGTTAGAAATCTTTAGGATCCCAGTCCTATATACAAGGATTACAATCCTTTTAACCGGAAGCCCTAAGAGCTCTAAAACACCCCAAAAAGATGTCTTGACCGCTCAGTCTGGTGAGCAAGCCAAACAGTGTCCGAATATTGAGGCCTCATCATCAACTAGATATATTCTTGTTAGTTACCAAAATTTGTAAAAGAGGAACTAGAAGCTCAAAGGAAGGATATTCTTACGGATGTTAGATTTTCATAAGCACCGAGATCATATGGATGCAAGTAGACACCTCCTCCCTTGTCTGCAAGCCACAATGCCCTTACTCCTTCGAGATACTGCCAGATAGAGCATCAGAAATCAGTTATCCAGATATTTTCAAAAATTACTTGGACATTAAACAATTGAATAAAGTAATAATGTTCTAGGCTATGAACCTCAATTGTGGTCTTATTACGCAAGCTAAGGTAAACATGCCAACCCAAAAGATAGCTCAGTGCCAAACTTAATGGGACTAGCAACAACCCTGAAATGACCTGGAAGTGAAAATTGTAAGAAATTCAAATAACAGATATTGTGAAACTGAGTTTAAACACAATTCAATGAGCTTACATATACAGTTTTGAAAGAGCCTTCACTTTGCTGCCCATCCTTTTGAGCCTCAACAGTTAAACTACCCACAAGCAAAACCTGCAAATTTTAAAGCAGGATAAAAGAGAGAGATTGAAAACAAAGGTAAGCTCAATACAACTGTCATTTGGTCAAGCAAAAATAACAGGAGAAGTTGCAGTCTGCCAGTTTAACCATTTGGTGAACAGCCATGCAAAACTTTAGTAACATGGAACAATCAAAAACTCAAACAGAAAAAAAGCTTAATATTGGTGAGTTCTGTGATACATAATGAAGTTCAAATGTACCTGGGAAGATGTACAATTAATGTTCAAGAAAAGTCAAACATACCAGGGAGTATATGCATGCAATAACAGCATACACAACAAACACGAAGAAGATCTTATAGTTCGCATGGCCCACACAATTGTTCATCCAATTGCAATGGTGGTCCTAAATTCAGGAGTCAGCTATTTAATACATTATACAAGGTATTTAGTATAAGGCATGACAAACAATATAGATTATACATACCATTCGCAAAACACATCTTCTACAAATGCGGCAGTGATGGGTGCGGGGCGGCTTGTAGTGGGAACACTTTTGGCAGTATCTCAAGTCCCCACCCTGCAAGACAATCCACAGAAAGTAAGGTCCACGTAGACTGTAGATCAATCCTCTAGCTACCGATACAACATAGTCCAATATCAGATTAATTGTTCTTAAAACCCTTTTTTTGCTTAATGTTTCAGACTCTGTGCAATTCTTTATTACTAGTGAATTGTCTGGTCAGGGAATTTTCCAAACCTCTTTCTTGTGTTGCAATAAAATAAAAAGGATTCTTGATCCTGTTCATCAAAGATTACTAGTCTTAGTTTCGAATTTTTTCAGATATATCAGAATTTTTTTAGATATGTTATGCTCTCTCAGTTTAAAATTATAAGATCAATATTGACTTTTTAAAAGTCAATTTAAGACATTTTTATATTTAAAATTGATGCGACTCATTCAAGTTTCGAAAACAATAAATCTTGTAACTAGTAATACTTTTTTAAGTAGTTGATGATATTCATAATTGTATTGACATAAACTACATGAATTCAAGTCAATTTTGAGTTTGCAAATGTTCAAAAATTAACTTTTGAAAATACAATACTGATCTTATAATTTGAACGGAGGTAATATATAAGTAATCGAAGAAAATGTAATTTATTTGAGGATCTTAAGATATATGCATTATCTGTTACTGTGAATTAGTTTATTTACTCTACAAAGAAACAAGTCCATAAAGGCCCATAATCTGTAGTGCTTCATTAGAGAATCTCTGTTCCTTCAACAAACACATACTTCTTATTTATCTAATCTAATTAAACGAACGACTGTGACTGTTGCCTAAGAGTTTTTCAGTCCCAAACACATGCAACAGGCAACTATAAACACTACAGAAACAGTGTTTTGAATATGCAAAGAAAAGATTTCAAAACCATCTTGATTCCATAAGCTCAAGTAAAAAATAAATAAATAAGAAGAGGAAACTAAATAAGACAAACAAAGACAAAGGCATCACCAATCAGCCTTTGAAGAAGAAGCATTCAATGATAAGATCACTATCTACCTTCCTAAAAAGGGTTCAAACTTCAAATGCAGCCATTCATACTCCAATAATTAGCGAAAGCTGGTCTACAGTGACTGATTATAAGTTACCTAATGACAGTCCAAACAGCAATTTACTTGGACAAATACAAACACAAACACAAAATCCAATATACATTGCAGAACTAAAATCTAACGATTAGTCCGTAGGGTGCTAATTAGTAATGTTTCAACAATGACAGCATGAATGCAATATCTGCTAGCACTTGCAGATCAGTTATCATAAGAGCCATAGTTACATACCAAATCAATAATCACATTAAATAACTTCTCGCATCACTTCACAGTGACCCAACCTAGATAGACACAAGATAATAGATACAAAAACCAAAAACATCAGAAAGCATGAAAAAAACATTATCATAGTTGTTAAAGAAAACATCATTGACAAGTATATGTAAGGGTTGGCCATAATAACAATGGTGATTGGGAGGGAAATCTACACCAACACCTATTTATGGTCTATATTGTTGCCGTGAATTAAAAGAGTAAGGGTTACGGGGCTGGTGTGTGCCATGAGTAAGAGAATGCACTGGACTTAATGGCCTATGAGATTAGATAGCGTGGATGCAAATAGAGGAAAAACAAAATTATTTTAAATATGAATCGAGTCATACAAAAAGGCAAAACACTAAACAAGGAACAGAAGCAAATATATTAAGCTCTTCGGCCAGTTAACACTATTGATATTGAACACTACTACACTTAACATAAGATTTCAATGCATTTATGCATAATGTTTTATCTTTAAAATAAGTCAATAACACAACAAAGACTCAATTAACAGTAACTTATTTCAGCAAATACAAGCACAAGATGCAATATCTTGTGGAACAGAGACTAATTAATGAATCCATTAGAACATCGCCAAAAAATATTTCAGTGTTCAAGAAGGCACAATATATGCTGCCTTAACCAAAGAAATTACTAATACAGAAACAAACTTGCATTAACACCGTATGAATAGTTGAATTTAATGTCCATACATCATTTGCATCAAATCTTAATAAAAATTAGAAATAACACATTCTATTAAAACTTTAGTTCCAATAACTAAAATTCAGTAGACATTAAACAGAACAAGCTTCTACTAATTAAAACTCACATTCAATATCCACATTTTGCCCAATTTTGGATCATCATATTAAAACAAAAATAATATCAACTTGAACTGAAAAATCAGAAAAACCCTAGAGAGATAGAAAGGCTGAGTTAAGGTAGTACCTTTCGCTTGATCTCATGGATGGGGTTATGAGAGTCTTCGATGTCAGGGGAGAAGGAAAAAGGGACTCGGCCCGGGTCCGTAAAAATGGCGAGGACGTAATTAGAGACGCACATGATGGCGACGGCGGTGAAAACGACGGCGTTCATGATTCCGGGCGAGGACCCAAGACCGAACCACCTGTCTATGAAAACTAAAACCGTAGAGAAGTAAATGTAAGCGATGCCGGCTGCAACAACGGTGATTGGGAATGAGAAACTCGCCATTTTCACCGAGAGCTGTTAAAATTTTGAGTAATAATTACAAAAGATGATGGGTCGCATGTTGGGATTCGTGCAAGAGGTGGTGATTGGACGGTGTCGGAGCCACCGGCGTATTGGGGGTTACGACGGTGTCTCCGGTGTGGTTTTGATGTCAGTTGGCGGTGGAGAGTGGCTCTGCTCGGGCTGGCGGGTATAGAAAATGGCATCGGCGGGTGCCGTTGGATTGTCAATATAGTAATACGGGTTTTTCCTGCTGTTCGCTTCGTGTTTACTCCTACTTTCTACTGGACCTGGCAAAATCGCGGACCTGGGCCGGGCTGGCTCGTAAAAATTAGGCTTTGAGCGTAACTTTTTTAGCCCATAGAAATTTGGGCGTTTTTAAGCGTACGCCTTAGTGAATTTTTTTTTTTTTTTTTTATAAATAAAATTTTCTTCTATAGAGGCTGACACAAGACTTGTAAGAAATAAATAAGAGTATAAATCAACTAAGCTACAATAACTATTTATTTTAATGCAATCTTCAATAAATTTTAACTATATTTGAAAATTATAATTAAGATATGTAGTTAATGTAGGTAATTAATTAATAATACTAATTTATAATACTATTAAAATTTTAATTGATTGAGATATGTAGTTAATAATTTCAAAGTATAAAACTATTAAACTAAAAATTATTAGTTTAAGTTAGATAATATAATTATAAAATTTAAAATTATCTATATATAGTATTAATTACGATATTTATTATTTTTAAAAGTTAAATAAATTATATTAATTTTAAAGAATCAAATTTGATTATATACTTTGAATTACTAGCAATATATAATCCGAATCAACCACTAATTTTTTAGATTGCAAATCCAAAATCTATACACAATAATATAGATAATTTTATCTCTTAATTATGCAATCCCCTACTTATTGTAGTACATTTGGAAAATAAATCAATCATTATCCCTTAATTATGCATTCCCCCTATTTATTTGGAAAGTAAATCAATCATTATCCCAAATCATGCCTTTAGAATAATATCTAAAATTATAATACTATTAAAATTTTAATTGATTGAGATATGTAGTTAATTTAAGTAATTAAAATTATTATTAATATTTATTATTATTACTATTTTTGGTGTATCAAGATTTTGCAAAAAAAAAAAAAAAAAAAGCCCAGTTCACTGCACTGGCCGGCCGGCCAACCTCAGGCCACAGCCCTCACTTTCTCAACTCACAAAACCCGGTAGTTTTAGTCTTGGCCCCGCCTCACCTTAGTTTGCCGTCTCTACTTTATACCAAACATACTTTCTATTAAATTTTGAATCTATTAATTATTATGCATTCCCATAAAATTTATGTCTAATTATAATTATAAAATTTATTATTCTATCCGTCATAAAAATTCTTATTATTATTTTGGATAGTCTCATATTAAATATCCATTTTTCTTTAATAACCAAATTTTTATACATTTTTCATATTATACTCGTAGTATTAAATATCTCATACTTTTCTTATTCTAAGTCTCTCTCACCTACATTGAACATTGAAAATAATTAATGACATTATTATGGATAATTTTATTATTTTATTCTCTTCTTAATATGCGTGAATCAAAATTTTTATTCTGAGACGGAAAGAATAGTGTAATACTACTTGCAAAATGGGTTCAAACTTAATGTGTGACTCATATTCGCATACATTAAATTAAATAGGTTTGAGTTGATATATATACATAGAATGAAAGTAATACTAAATGATTTTACTATTTCTCTCTCTAAATTTTATATAGTTGATAAATTATAATTATAAAATTTATCAATATATTAGATCAGTTAGAATTATAAGAGTGTCCACTTATTAGACATATCTTCAAAAAAATAAAATTCACAATATAAATCATTTTTTCATAATCGAATGACAATTATTAAATTTATCAGTACATAAAATTGGTTAGAATTAATTCCCAATTCCAAATTCAAAACTCCCATTTCAAACTTCTATATTAATATTTAGAAATAAGAGTGGGATAAAAAATTAAGTTAATTTTGGGACAAATTTTTTCTTCATCTAACAACAAACAAGAGAATTAAGAATAAATTAAGAAGAGTACTTCATTTATATTTTAGTCTCGCCTAGGAATATTAACGGGTTATATTGATACGGATATAAGACGTAACTCTACTATTTAAAGTATTAAAAAAAATTGATTTTTACGTGAGTTTGTGTTTGAATCAAAATGATTTAATCGGTACTCTTTGTGGTAAATTAAGTATTTTAGCTTTGACTTGGTGCAACAAATTAATGCTGAACAATCCTTTTATACGGACATGATAATTGAACATGAAAATTAGATGTGAGTGATTTACAGTTTCACCTATTTGTATTTTTACTCCCGATTAAATTGTAAAATACTCATGTCCAATTATCATGTTCGTATAGAATTTTTGAAGTTTGAATCCAAAAATTTAAGTGAGAGAGATGTAATAATTTTTGTTACATACAATACAATTAAAATAATTGTATCAACTATAATTAAATAAATTTACGTCAATTTAAAATTTAATATATCGTTAAATTGTATCTCTATTTTTGGAACCAATGGACGAGTATTAAATTAGATTTCTTTTTTCATACGTCAGCATTTTTTATTATATATTGAAACATGGGCGGAACTAGGGGGTCATTTGACCCCTCAACGCTGGAATCTAAAGCATTTTAATATTAGTTAAATTTGATCTTTGTTATGAGATGGTATTAATTTATTTGTATTTTCATGTCTTTTCACCTATAATAAATTAACAATATTACTATAAGATAAAATAATATTAAATAAATTTGATAATTAATTAATCAATATTACACTCATTTGTCTTACTCAATTAATCATACATTGGTATCAATTTTTTTGTAAATGAGAATAACTTAATTCATTTTCTTGCTTTGAGTGACTATACTCTCAGTTGTCTCCAAATAAGATGACCAGAACCACAATATAAGATTTTGAATATATAATATTATAATTTATAATTATCTATAAAAGTAGCTAATCAGTTGACTAAAAAATTCAAAGTTTGATTAATAATTTCATAGTTAGGGAAATTAATATATATATATATATATATATATATATATATATATATATATATATATATATATATATATATATATAAGATTAAACACCAAAATTAAGAGAAGTTGAAGAAAATTTAACAATATCCAACTTTATTATTGATGCCTCATTCATAAACATGTCGAATTAATTAGAATGTTACAAAAAGTAATCAGACTCTTCGCTGGGAAGTAAATCAAATTCACTGGGTAAATTAAAGCCAGTGCTGGCCGATCGAAAAGGCTAAAGACTAAAAATTAAACCAAATGGCGAAATCTTGGTGGGAATTGAATTTCTAAAGTGAATAAAATGAATGAGAATGGATCAGCATTTGGGGAGATCTGCAGGAGGAGGAAGGAGCTTTTGATTGGGAAGCTTTCCATCTAAGACAAGCCATGCCATCTTCAATCCCTAACTGGTGTCAACCTCCAGATGGCAATGCATAAACCATACCCCTGTTCACACAATGCATATATAATTAATTAATTATAATTAATACATTAATTTTATATATAGACATGCGTGTATCTCTAGCTAATTTCTTAAAATAAAACACCCTAATTTCTATTCCAATTTAAAGTGTGGCTGAAGTAATAATGCCTGTGTGTGTGTGTGTATATATATATATATATATATATATATATATATATATATATATATATATATATATATATATATATATATATATATATATATATATTCAAATTTTGTTTATTTATTTGCATGCATGGAGAGAATGCATTGACAATCGTCTATTCCATCAGGTAAATCCAATTGGTTTAGTCTGTTTAATTTGCTCTAATAACTTCTTTACCAATATGACTTATGACTACGTACATACTTGCATGCATGAAACACAACATATATATATATATATATATATATATATATATATATATATATATAAAATAAATGCACAACACTATAAATTTATTTTATAATAAAAGATAAATTTATTTTATTATAAAAGATAAATTTATGTTTTTATAATAAAAGATAAATTTATTTTATTATAATTTATTTTATTATAAAAGATAAATTTATCTTATTATAAAAGATAAATTTATCTTTTATTCAAACTTATCTTATTTTTATATTATGTATTTATAAAAATAAATTTATCTTTTATTCAGACTTATCTTATCATTATCTTTTATTTTTACATTGTTTATCTTTACATTATCTTTTATTTTTACATTATGTATACATACATATAAACTTATCTTTACATTATAGCCATATGGTATTGAGATTTACACCTTCTTACACACAGTATGCATGGCAAGCATGTATTAAATGGTAGGGGTAGTAATGTAAAAAGGCTAAAGGCAAAATGGAAAATCGTCGCCACAAGTTTGTAGTGGCAGGTGGAATGTTTGACCAATTTAAACCATTAAATGTATGGGAGCTTGTTTGTTTTGAATAAAGTGTCTAAAGTAAAACGTTTACTACGGATGATTACCTTATATATATATATATATATATATATATATATATATAGTTTTCATTAATTGATCACCGGGTTATCCGCTTGAAACCTAATAAAGAACCCATCCGCTTTGAGGGAGCACATTAAGAAACATAATTCCTTAAAACGACGTCGTTTTGGAGTGGTCTGCAGTGGCATTTTTATAAATAAAAGAAAAACAAGTGGGACCACTCTCTTTTAAGCCCACTCCAAACCGACGTTGTTTTAAGGAATTATCTATTTAAGGAATTATGTTATTTAAAACTTATGCTCTTGATCTTTGCTATATATATATATATATATATACATGAAAATTGTGTAGTACACAATCTCTTACAGTGACGGTTTTTTTGGATTACGACGACGGTTCAACCGTCGCTATAAATATTTTGGTCTATGACGACGATTGAACCGTCGCCATAATTCAAAAAAACCGTCGTCATAATATTGATCACAGTCTTTAGGCAAAATGTGTATATATACATATATCTATATATATATATATACACATGTATATATATAATCTAGAAAAATTAAGAAACATGATAATTAAGGTGACCGACATTATTAACCCTTAATATTTCTTAATTTTAATTACTTGGAGTATAAGCTACACGAGAATAGATACAAAAATATTACAAATGACATTAAAAAGAAAACTGGTTCGGGAAACTTATCTCTGCTATTGTGCTACTTTGCTTTCCATTTTCCTATGTCATCCTTTGAGCTATACATGCTTCAAATTACTGGAATATTTGTATACTTTTTTTATGGTTATGTTTGTTTGAAATAATTATATTTGAGATTATATTATTTTTTTTTTGTTTTTAAAAATAGACTTGAGACTATTAATTCCGGGATAATAAAATAACTTGAAAAGTCAAACTATTTAATATTGTGTCCAACTAGGTATTGTAATCCATACCATATGAGACTAAAAAATTGTGAACAAAATTAACCTTTAACTTTGTTTAAAAAAACCGATGTATCTTATCTTATCTATCTATACTTAAAACTAACGAGAATATGATATATTTGTTATTAGTAGTGAAGGTATGAATTCAAACGGTAAGTTTTTATCTAATATATTAAATAATCATGGACAAAACAAACATAACATAAAATTATTTTAAGTTATACCATAAAAAAACAAACATGTAACTATAATTATTTAATCGTAAAATTAATAATCTTGAGATTATAATTCAAGAGAATATAATTTTGAAATTGTAATTCTTGCAAACAAACATAGTCCAGTTTATTTACACACCCCTAACGGTGATTACATTTTGGAATTGAGAAACTAAGGTTGTAAAATGAACAAACAGTTCGGGCTCGATTCGTACTCACTCGACTAAAAATTCAATTCGAGCTCGACTCGAAATATAAATGAGTCAAATATGAGCAAATTTTAAATTTCGATAAATTATTCGAACCTCCTCAAATTATAATTTTCTATTGCTACTTGGATCATATTCGTTAAAAAGTTCAAACTGCTCAGGCTCGATTCGGAATTGGGCTCGACTCGATAGCTAAATAAGCTTCAATCAAACCTTATTTTATATTCGATAAATTTTATAAACTAAATTCGAATAACTTAATACTCGGCTCAACTCGATTCGTTTACCCCATTATAAGAAAGACACACTTTATTACTTTATTTCGAAATCAAGTAACTAAAAAGACCCAACCTGAGAAATTGAGATTCAGGTTCATAAAGGCCCAAAAAGACCCAACTTATCATTAGGCTTTGAGAAATCTTCATAAAGCTTACAGGAAAGGCCCATCTAGAACAATATTAAATTTCTATATTATTTACTTTTGTTTGGTGAGTAAGCTCAAATCTTTTTTCCATTGAGTTGAGCAGAAGCCTTTACTAGACCCCAATGATGTAAAAGTCAAAATTACAACTTTGAAAACCATCTCTTTTAACTTTAAATTACAACCGTACATTATTATTTAAAATAGTATCGATGGCCCACGTGCTAACTAGTAACTAGTGAGATAATTTTTTTTAAAAAGAACAAAATAATAAATATCTAAAATTATAGGGACAAAGGATATAGAAAATAAAAAGAATAAATCTGACAGAAAATCACCAAATCTCGACAAGAAGTTTTATAATATAGATGTAGATTTGGATATAGATAGATTCACGTAAATACAATAAGAATAATATTAGAGACACAATTTATTTTATAACTATTTTATAATTTTGTTAGTGTGACATATTTCATCATAGCTTTTATGTGGGGCCGAAAATTATATTAAAGTAATTTGTTCATTAATATATTGATGTAAATTATGTCACATCAACAAATTATAAAATAATTATAAAATAAATTATGTCTCTAACATTACTCATACAATAATACTATTTAAAATGAGTACAACTAATATGTGATGTGAGGTTCCAAAATCAACTATAAAAACGGAAGTGGTTAGTGTGAAGTTTATTTTAAGGTAAGTTAATTAATTGATCAATAGAATACTGACACGCAGACGAAATTATATGTGTGTCAGTATTCTATTGGTCAATTAACCAATTTCTAAAAAAAATAATTTCATGCTAACCGGATCTTATATAAACACACGAGATAGAAAATTATTAGGATGAACAAGGAAACTAACAAAATAATATCTAGTATACACAAATAACACAATAATCATCCGATCGCTTGTCTCATTAGTTTAAGAGAAAACTTGACTCAAGTCGTAATCCCGAAAGTAATTGCCAAGTCGGGATACCCCACATATCTCAAAAAATAAAAAAAGTTATTCAATTCATGGGCCTTCACTCCTGGACCGTTGGTAGGTAAGGTAAGGTAGAGCTGGAGGACCATATCGATTGAATGGTATAGACCCGTTGCCCGGAATTAAAAATCATCACGATCCAACTCATTACGTGTAACACAATTCTTCGGTGTGATTACTCTATGAATTAACGGCTGTCGTTTGATCAGTGATATAACCCAAATCGTTGACTTGCCAAATCACACCGTAGCTGAGCAAATCCAATCCTTGACTTTTCAAGATCAAATTCCATCCACACGTTTTGCTGATGATGATGACCAATCACATACGCCTCGATTCCTAATAAATCCGAGTTCCCAAATGTCAAACAATACACCGAATCATTTCCCCGGATCTCACCCGGTACCCGATACAGTAACTTATCACCCGAAATGCTCATCTCAGCACCTCCAAACAGTATACTCACACTGGGTAACACCGAAAAACTTGTTTGGTTCAATGGAACCAAATAGCACAAATCCATGACTCCTTGGAAAACAAAATTCGGGTCATCCAAGACCCGTAACGACCCATTGGTTTGGTTCAAGAACTCATTTCTCAAAGCATTGTAAGCCGGGCCGAGAAGGAAGGTGAACTGGGTGCCCGAGTCAACCATGGTCTGACCCGCCCCAGTATGATCCGGTTCAAGTATTGATTTTGGTAATGGTAATACTTTCTCTGAAACTCTAATTCCTTGAAGCCGGACAGTGTATGCTGCCCTATCAAAATAAGGCAATGGCATAGAAATCTGAATCAAAGGCGTGTAATTTAATGGCATAAGCCACGTAAAATTGTTATTCCCAAGCAAAAGTATACCCGAAAAATCAGAACCCGAAATGCAATACGAGAATTTTGGGAAATTCATTTGAGATACAAAAGAAAGAGACCCGCGATTCATACCCATTAACCCGGTAGTCTTCATATCTTCATCGGAGTTGCTGCTGAAACCCGAGTCCATGCACCCGAATATCGTACCTTGAATCCCGGATCCTCCAATGTTGAATAGATCAGTCGCTAGATTTCCTTCGGATGAAGATGCATCAGCATAGGAAAGTGTGGCATGGCAGTGCTGGTTAGAATCACAGGATGCGGGTATGGGGAAGTCTTGGGTTCGGGTCATACAGGTGGGCGATGAGCAAGTAATGGGTGAGTAGGATGATGAGTGGGTCGGATCGAAATTGGATTGGGAGACCCTGGTTTTGTTGCAGTGCAGCCAGGAGAGCTCGCTTCCTGTATCGAGGACCATGGTAACGTTCTGTGGGGGTGTTCCGACTGAGAGAGAAACGGTGAGGGTGACATTGTGGTGAAAGGGGAGCTTGTTTGAAGATCCTGGAAAGGACCCAGATGAGATTTGTTGGATTTTGAGGGGCAAAACCAGAATTTGTGAATCTGGAAGAGTAGCAAAACAGAAGCAGAGCTGGGTTTGGATGGCATACAGATAAAGAAGAGAGAGAAGGGCTTTCATTGTTTGGGCGGTGGAAAAACTAGAATGGAAGTATAGATCAGCAGTTCGGTGCAGAAATTGCAAAGGGAATAATATATATAAAATGAGAAGAAAAGATATGTGGGATTTGGAGGAGAGAGAAAGATTGAACATGTGATTAGGTGTGTATTGTATTTGAAGGGAAATGGAGTGAGATGTGTTGTGGGTTTTGGGGACAGAGCCGTGTGTGTGAGGAATCTTTAGTTTTCCAGTAGCGAGCAACGAAATGACTGATGAACGAGTTTTTGTACTCTGTAGGCTATACCCATTGCCAATAGGTCATTCTAACGACGTCGTTCAGTTCATGTATTATGACTCTCTTTTTAACTTTTCGTACTCACAATTTTTTTAAAATTATCTCTAATGAAAAATTATTACAGATAAAAAAGAGTATGAGATAAATATATAGTAAGGGTATTATAGACAATAAATATTATATTTAATGTTATATAATTATTTCTTTAATTATTGTGCATAATTCTAAAACGACATATATTAAGGGACGAGGGGAGTACTATTATGCATCCGTCTCATAATATATGACGTTTTAAAATTATGTACAAAAATTAAGAAAATAATTGTATAACATTAAATATAATGTCAATTGTCTATATTCTTGTATTGGAAAAGGTGTTATTTATTTAATAAAAAATAGTGAGAGAACTAAAATTATATTTAATACTTGAAATAATATTAGAAACTAAATAATTAATGTTTAATTAAAATTTTCAAACGATAAATATTAAAAAATAAAAATAATTCTCTAAAAGAACATTTAAAAATGGATGGAGGGAGTAGTGTTTACGAGCTCAAGTGATTATGTGAAGAAACCTAAAAAATGAGGAAGGTTAAGCTGATTGACTAATAAGTAGGATAATAATTTAAGCTATAACTACTTATACCTAACTATATTTAATTAAGCCAACTGTTTTGATTGACTCTACCTCAAATTCTAGTTAAGTTCTAACAACAACGTCAATTTACTCTAGAAGGTGCAATAATATGAGGGTTGACCCTTTTACAATTTTTCTGAAATTAATAATATCACCTTGAAAAGTGTCACTTTTCCTAAATTGACCAAAAATTTAAAAAATAAATAAAATGTGTTCTAATAAAACGACAAATTTGTCCTTGGGCTAATGTATGATTAGTTATTTAATTTGATTGTTTTTGAATAGACCCATTCACAATCACCGGTATCTATTATCTATATATATTAAATTACAGTAAATAACATAATAATGTGATATTTGTCCTTCTATAAATTTAACATTTATCTATCCTATTTAATGTTTGTAACTACTTTTTACAAAAACATATTGTGACGCTCTCAAAATAGGTATACATCACCCTTCTTGAAATGCCAAATACATGTAGTGCATGTAATTCAAATACAATCTTAAATATACTAACATGAGTTGTGAGTTTTAATACAAACATTGTCTTCTGTGATGCGGATTAAAACTCAAAATAAGTCCTCAATACATTTATTAACACACTATTTCACAGAATAGTGAGGACTACTAATGCTATTCTCTGGACCGTCACTCCGTTCCCCGACTAGTCCCTGCTACGTTCTCATTTCCTGAAGAAAACAATGAAAGAAATGGTGAGCTTAACTAGCCCAGTAAGAAATATTATGACTAAGATAACGCAGAATAAATTATCGTTAGCCTTCAACAGTGTTAAACTGATACAATATAACAATCATCAAGTTTAACTGCAACGGAACAAGCAATCCATTAGAAGAGTCAAGTAGAGAATAAAATCTACTATCTTTTATGATTTAAAAGGTTTTTCATCATTTTTATCGTTGAAACTCAGCTTAATAAATAATCCACATCATCAAATCATCCCTGTACTATAGGCCAAGGATATTCTTTAGTATCACGACCATGAATTATCCATGCACCACGGGCCAAAGATAATCATGTTTTCATCAGCGGTCCTGATCATGCCATAAAATAATTCATCTTTGCACCCTTGGCCAAAGAGAATCCATAGCCATAATCATACCAAAAAGCGTCCATCAATGCGCTACACGCCAACGAGGACTTTTTTCACATCATTTGTAACATTACGCCTATGATTATTCAATAATCCTCGTCATAATCATACTAAGTCCATCTATGCACTACAGTGCCACGATGACTTTCAACATAATATAAACATGAGGATGATGACAATGATATAAGAATTTAATAAAACAAGTTCAAGAATTAATTTATCCAGAACTAATAACATCCAAATTGTCAACATGATACTTTTTGTAGAGTAAAATTCAAGAATGCTCGTAAGAATATTTTCATGAAAAGATCTTTGGATGAAGCCGCAAATATCAAGGATATTCCACTAATTTCATGGAGTATAGAAGTCAAAACTTTAACCAACCGAGTATAATAAAGAATGGAATAACAAAAGAAATCACCATGCATGCGGATTGCATATGACGAGGTTATTCCAATGAATAATAATAACGGAACCGGTCAAAGTAAATTAAGACCGATGCGGGATGTTCCAACGTAATAATAAAGAATGGAATAACAATGAAATTACCATGCATGCGGTACTTGGCATGATAGACAAGTTATTCCAACAGAATACTAAATAACTTAACCGGTCAGCGTGTACGCTGCCCACGATATTCCAACATAATAATAAATAAGCGGAACCAAAGTTCACGTAAAACGCATGAGCAGGATATTCTAATATAATAATAAAGAATGGAACTGTGTCCCATGAAAAAGCATGCATACATGATATTCAACAGAATAATAAAGAATGGAATAATGTAAGAATTTCACCAAGTATAGGGTAGTCCGCGATACAAGTTATTTTAACGTAATGATAAAGAATGGAATAACAGAAGTTCTCTTCATGAATACAATAGAAATTATACCCCCTACACGTACAACAAATAATATTCCCTACCTTAAGAAGAAGAGTACTGGATATATGAGTAGTGAAGTAGCAGAATACTTTTCTTCTTTCTCTCTATAGTTTATCTCTCTAGAGTTTCAAAGTGAATTAAAAGAAATAATGAAGGAATGAGCTTACATTTATAAAAAATGGATCATATAAGTAACTAACTCATGAACGGTCCAGTATTGATTTACTTTAATCAAGGTCCATATTTAAAGCAAAATCTTTTAAATAAAATATAATATATTCTATTTATAATCTAATAAAACGAATAACTTTATAAAAAATTTTACTATGCAAACACTATGCAGTACTATATACAAACACTATGCATAATAAAATATAATATATTCTAATTATTGTCTAATAAAATGATAACTTTATAAAAGTATTACATTTTATATAAAAAGATTTTACTATTAGCCTAATAAAACGAATAACTTTATAAAAGTATTCATTTTTATAAAAAACTTTTCCGTTTTATTACAGTTAATAATACCAATAAAACAAAATTGAGTGACTTATCACATAAGCATCAATAATCAATACCGTATGCTACTATGCAACCACGCGTATTACTGTACTTTTACTATCGAGTAGTTCAACAGTATTAATGGTAAAACTTCCGCTGTTATTTTTAATAAAATATTTTTGTCATTTTTTCAATCCGACAATAATACTGTTGTGGGGTCCACCAATGATTGTGCCGTTGTACGGATATTCCCCGACAAAAAGAATATTCCCCGACCAATCGAATATTATATAACAATTTGCATACTTTTCAAAATTTATAAATACTACCCACAACTATAACATTATATCATATCCACACCATAATATTCAAAAAAATTATTTCGAGAAAATTAAATATTTATTCATAAAATCTAGGGTCTCACACATATGAAACACTAAAAAAAAAACTAAATTTATTTCTCAAATCCCCTAAATATGGGATAATATATTCAAAATTCAAAAATTCAAATTCTTTCAAACTCAAACATACTGTGGATTGCTATCCCCAAATATGGCATCTACACACTCTCTCTCTCTCGACACATCGATTCCTGCGATAAATTCATTCTTGACGCAGCGATTGCAGCCACATTTCTGTGCCGGTTGTTTCTCATTAGTATCTTCTATGAAATTTTGAACCATTTTCGCCAAAAAAACATATCGGGGCTCGAATAATTCCACAAAGAAGAAGTCCATCCTTGCCAGATCAAGGCTTCAATTTGGCGGTTGGTTTCTCCACCGAAGCGAAATCCAGCATACCAATGAGAAACCGCCATCGAATTCAAAGACAGACTTACCGCATTCTGGTTCGGATCGATGATTCTCGATAACTTTTCAATATTCTCTCTTTCTCCTAATTAAAATCAAAACTGTATACAAAATTCAACGAACTCTCTTACAAACCAATTTTTTTGGTGGTATTTTTCATAAGATTGAAACTTTCAATGACCATCTTCTTTATCCAATGGGGGGAAGAGATTCTTTATTTAAGTATGTGTTATCTGTTTCTGGGTTTTGCAGATTCAACTTTCTATTTGATTTTGGGAGTATATTGCTACTGTTTTATGTAAGTTTCTCTTTGCTTACTTCTGTTGAACATGGTGTCTAAATCTTAAGTTTATTTGATGTTTCTTTGCCTTTTTTTGGGTATTGTTCTCATGGGTTGGTATTACATATATTATTTTTGGAGGAATGTGTGGCCTTTTCAGAATTTCTTGGGACTGATTTGCATCAGTTCTGTAAGCATTGAGCATTGATTTCGTTGATGAATATTCTTTATGGACTGATTTGAGTTGTATGTGGTATGGATTATGTGTTTGGATATACAATGATTGTATTGTATGGTCGGAGAATTATTGCACGTACCTAAGTTGAATTTAATGAAGGGTGAAATTAAGGCTTGGATTCACTCTGATTTATTTAAATAAAATTTATATGTACGGGATCTATTTTTTTCTTTTCTTACCTCAGTTTTGTAAGTTAAATTTAGTTGGATTTTTCTTTTATTGGTAATGGTATTAATTCTTTTTTATCTTAAATTTTTTTCAGTGATTTTCAAGATACGTGGAAAGACATCAGGAGAAGTGCCTATTACAATTGGAATTGAGAATAACCTCATTTGTTGTGCAGAATGTTCTAAGAATTTAACAAGAGAATCTCAAAGCATAGCAAGCACAACTAATAAAAATGAGTCTGCCACTACTTCCACCAACTCAAGTTTGCCCTCATGGCTGCAGCAGTACAAGGATGATAACAGTAAATGGTCTAAAAATGACCAGATAATTCTACATTCTTTAGATTCTTATCTTACTTTAAAATACTCTATTCCACCAAGTTTTATTTATAAAAAAAATAAAGAAAAAGAATCACGATTAGTAATTTTTCCTTTGATATTAGTATAAGAAAACATAATGTTCTCAAGTTCACCACCATAATTTTAGTATGATGCAATAACATATAAATTGAGAATGAAAAGTATCGCTCTCTAGAATTTACCACTTGCAAGGTATGATAATATCATTGACTCAATTGGAACTCCAATGTTTAATGCTGCCAAATTTAATTTTTTATTGTAATGAGTGGTTATTTGGTGTTATGCTCTGTCTTTATAAACTTGAACATTTGTGTCTACCACCATAGATTGCTTTATTTATACAGCTGAATTGATTTGCCATATTGATAGAGATAATTCATTTTGTTGGGAGAATGCATATTATGATTTGATGTTTTAATGTATATGCTCATGATTATTTGTAAAGTCCTTCAAGTAAGATATGTACAAGAACTTAGTGATAGATCAACTCTGTTAGGTTGATCTAAGCTCTTAACGTGTATCATTCTGTAAAGGAATGTATAGATAGAATGATCAAAGCTGTTAGGTTGATCTTGAGATGTAATAGATAGGCTTCGAAGAAATCGGAGTGTATAAATCTGATCAACATTGCAGAAGTCAAGGCAGAAATATAGAACTTAGAAGATCGTAGTGTGCCTGCCTTGAAGGGCCTCTTCAGGAATCGTAGAGTGGTCCCAATGTCTGTCGAACCAACTTAATGATCGTTATGTGTTGAAGGGAACGTAGAGTTTACAAGTCAACGATCGTAGAGTGTTCTCGGAATCATAGAGAGCTACAACTCAAGCAAGCGAAGATCGTAATATTCAAAGGTTTAAGGAGAATCGTAGTGCTCTCGGCTGATAACATCAGACCAGGCACCAAGACGACAAGTAACTATGATCTGGATCGTAGAGCATCTGTCTTGTGTTAAAGAACGTTGAGCCTCATGATTTATGTGGAAGACAGATTCCAACATAAGTGGAATGAATTCTAAACACTGCAGTACTCACCAGTCCCAAAGACACAAGAAATTTTCCTTAGTATGCAAAAAAGAGGCGTATTGAAGAAGCTAAGGAAAGTACCATTGGTAAGGGGGAAAACACCTTTTCAGGTGTTAGGTGAGAAAGCAGTCTGCAATGTCAGTGGGCTAGAATGCAGTTTCAGAAGATGTGCAGAAATGTCTCTATCAAAGATCAGAAAGGTCAAACGCATTTAATGCCTCAACAGATGGATCCAATGGATAGTTTTCAAGATCACATATATGCAAATCAAGCAGATGAGAGAGAAGCAAGCAAGAATTGAAAAAATAACGTGAACAACTCTCAAGCTCAACTCTACGATCTGAGAATTAGAAAAGCTTGCTCAACTAATCAGTTCTTACGAACAAGTGCTTAAATAGTAACTGAGTAGCAACCATCAAGAACTCAACATCTATCAATCAACTGAAGAAGAGTACCAAGTCTGCTGGACTTGACGAGTTCTAAGTGAACTGTAAGAGAGCCAAGTCTGTTTGGACTTGAAGAGTTCAAGAGTGAACTAAGAAGTTCTGAGATCTGGCCGGTGCAGAAGGAATCAGTGTGATTCAAAAGTTGTAAAAGACATCCTTAGTGGATATCCTACTCGTTGAGTAGAAGAGTGGACTAGGAGCTTTAAGTGCTCTGAACCACTTAAAACGACTGTGTCTTTTACATTCATACTATAACTGCTATATCTGCCATAACTGCTATAACTGCCTTAATCTTATAAATCCACTGCTTTGTAAAGAAGATTAAAACAAACATCAATTCCGCTAAGTTTTAATCATCATCAAAGAACAAGTTTAAAACGAAAAGATTTTTAATTATCTATTCACCCCCCCCCCCCTTCTAGATAACTATTGTGCCAACTAGGAACTAACACATTTGTTGTTCAATTTTGCTATTTTAGCTTACTATTAGTATCGATCTGTAAGCACTACAATTATATTATCAGCATAGACTAGAGAGACGAAAAAAATTAGCGATTTTCCTTGGAAATTTATCAACAAAATGACGAAACAAGAGACAAATAGAGTAAGAAAGGGCCAAATCTTTTTGTATTTAAGCTCTCATACTGTTAAGATAATTGAATTAATATAGTCACGAATTTAGTTGAAGAGTTGTTGTTCGGATTGAGTACCGATTTTCAAGTAAGTTTTCCTTTTGAAATTCATTTGTTTTGATCTAATTATTATTTTTGTGAAGTTATTGGATCATTACTGCTGTAGATCTGCTATATTTCGTGTTTCGGTTTTTGCTGCGATCTTTAGCTTATTGATGAAATCTTATCGATTAATCAATCAATGGTAAATAATTCATGTTTTTTGTCCATGATAATTAATTCTACTTATTACCCTTTACAAAAATGTCCAGCTATCATAACATATAAGGTTGTAAAAAACCTAAATTCATTCCCCTAATTCCCCTAAATCTGGGATAATATATTCAAATATATTGTAAGACCCCAACTTTTATAAATAAAGATGATTTTTCTTTGAATATCATTTTTGAATATTATGGAATAATTTGATATAATATTATAATTGTGGGTAATACTTATAAATTTGGAAAAGTACGCAAGTTGTTATATAATATTCGATTGGTCGGGGAATATTCGTTTTAGCAGGGAATATTCGTACAACGACGCAATCATTGGTGGACCCCACAATAGAATTATTGTCGGATTAAGAAAATGACAAAAATATTTTTATGAAAATAACGGCGGAAGTTTTACCGTTAACTGTTGAAACACCCAAAGTTAAAAAGTACGATGTCTGGCGTTAGTTGCATAAGTAGTAGAGCGGTATTGATTATTGATGATTACGTAAGAAGTCACTCATTTTTCAAAATTATCGAAAGAAAGTAATAAAATATATATATATATATATATATATATTTATATATATTTGACATGTATGTGTGTGTGTAGGAGTGTGTGTGTGTGGTAGTGGATTTTGGTGGAAAAGTGGAAGGTTTGATAATTAATGTTGGTTGTTTTATTATAAATTGATTTTGGGTGGTGGAGAAGTTGATGGGTGTTGTAATATTATATATATATATATATATATATATATTATATCTAGCGTGTGATGATTGACTAATGGGGAGGGGGAGAACAAAAATAATAATGGGGCACAAGAATGAGTACTAGCATATATTATATACGCGGGTTGAAATTTTGGCAAAGAGGCGATCACGGGAATGCATCCCGTGAATTTATAATGAACATGTGTATATATATATATATAATATATATATTATAATTTATTTAAAAGTTTTTATTTTATTAGAATATTTTATTGCATAATATCCTTTCCATTTTTCTATAAATAGAAACTCATTCCTTCATTATTTCTTACGAATTCAATGAAACTTTAGAGAGAGAAATTATAGAGAAACTATAGAAAAGTATTCTGCTACTTCCCTACTCTTATATCCAATTTCTTTTACGGTAAGGGGTATTATTTCTTTTGTATTCATGAAGAGAACTTCTGTTATTCCATTATTTATTATTCTGTTGGAATAACGTGTATCTGTGAGCTACCCTATACTTGGTGAAATTCTTACATTATTCCATTCGTTATTATTCATTTGGAATATCCTCATGCATATGCGTTTTACGTCGGACTGATTCCGTCTTTTTATTATTCCGATGGGAATATCCTCATGCATGCGTTTTATCTTTGGACTGATTCCGTCTTTATTATTACTCGTTGGAATATCCCACATGCATGCGTTTTACGCCGACTGGTTCCGTTAATTATTATTCTGTTGGAATAACTGCGTATGCATGGATCTATCGCATGCCCGTGATTTCTTTTGTTATTCTATTCCTTATTATACTCAGTTGGTTAAAATTTTAACTTCTATACTCCTTGAAATTAGTGGAATATTCTTGATATTTAAGCTTCATTCAGTATCTTTTCATGGAAATATTCTTCTGAGCATTCTTGAATTTTACTCTACAAAGCAGTATCATGTTAACAATTTGGACATTATTAGTTCCTGTATAAATTAATTCTTGAACTTGTTTTATTGAATTCTTATATCATTATCATCATCCTCATTTTATATTATGTTGAAAGTCACCGTGGCTTTGTGGTGCATAGATGGACTTGGTATGATTATGACCAGGGATTATTCGGTGTAATCATGACCGTAATGTTACAAATGATGTGGAAAAAGTCAACATTGACCCGTAGTGCATTGATGGACCGATGTTGGCATGATCATGCCCATTGATGAATACACGAATGTCCTTGTCCCGTAGTGCATGGATAATTTGTGGTCGTGATACTAAAGAATATCCTTGGCCATAGTGCAGGGGTGATTCGATGATGTGGATTATTTATTAAGCTAAGTCTCAGCGATAAAAGTCATGAAAAACCTTTTAAATCATAGAAGATAGTAGATTTTATTCTCTACTTGACTCTTCTAATGGATTACTTGTTCACGCTATGAGTTAAACTTGATGTTTGTTATATTGTATCGGTTTAACATTTTTAAGGCTAATGATAATTTATTCGCATTATCTTAGTCATAATATTTCTTCTTCGGGCTAGTTGAGCTCACCCTTTCTTTCACTGTTCTCTTCAGGAAATGAGAACGTAGCTGGGACGAGTCGGGGAACGAAGTGATGGTTTGGATGATAGTATTAGCTAGTAGTCCTCACTATTCTGTTAAATAGTGTAACAATAAATGTAATGAGGACTCATTCTGAGAGTGGATATTGTCTAGAAGACAGTATTTGTATTTAAACTCATAGCTCTCTTGTTGAATAATTAAGATTGTATTTATGTTCTGTACCATGTATTTGGCGACTCAGAATAAGTGATGTATACCTATTTTTGGGGGCGTCACAGTTGGTATCAAAGCTTAGGGATATGATCCCTGGCTAAGATGTGAGACTAGAACTAGGAGGGGAGAGACGGGGAATTCCTTCGCTAGTATGACCTACCTAAGTTTATTTGGTATTTAATTGATCGGTCAGAGTATATGGATAATATGTTATATGTTAATTAACCTTTGTTATGTGGCAGTATCTGAAAATGACATCCGAGATTGTTGAGAATAGCAATGGAGCACAGGAGACCGTTGAGTCTCCACATATCAATAATCAGGATAATGTGCATCAGGAAGGCGATAATCCTCAGGCAAACAACAACACTGACCAGATGACGAACAATGGAATGTTCAGAGGTTTTATACAATTCATGCAACATTAGGCAAGAGCGGCTGCTGTCCAAAATGCAGGTGGAAACACTGGAAACTCTCGGACGGTCACCGCTAAATAGTTCAAGGAGCTGGGACCACCGGAGTTTATTGGAGAGCCAAAACCACTTAAGGCGGAAGCATGGATAAAGCGAGATCACCAAGATATTTGATGTCTTGGGATGCTTCGAGAGCAAAAAGTGCCATTTGCCACCTTTATGTTACGAGGAGAAGCGATCTTGGTGGGAATCAGAAAAGCGATACTAACTTTGGACACTTCTCAAGATGTCTTGGGAGAAGTTCCAAAAGCTATTCAACGACAAGTACTTTCCCGAGAGTATTCGTCACATGAAAGAAGTGGAGTTTATCAAATTGGAACAAAACAATATAATCGTGTCGCAATACGAGGCTAAATTTGCAGAGTTATCCCGGTTTGCGTCCCATTTGGTCGATAATGAGGAGTGAATGACGCGGATGTTTTTAAGAGATTTGAAACCGGAGATACGTCAATATCTTATTTCTCATAAACTGTGTTTGTATTCAGATGTTGTAAATAGGGCTCAGTTAGTGGATCTGCGATAACGAGTCAACGAACCAAGAGAAAGGTAGGCGAGCATGAAAAATACCAAAGTGGTATCGATCATCAAAATCGGTGACAACAAACGTGGAGGGAATCAACAGGCCAGAAATGGTAACCACTTTGGTGGTAATCAGGGCCAAAATAATAAAAATGGACATTTCAAGAAAAGGAGATTAAACAATGATGGAAGGACGTCAGCACCAACACCTGTTGTTAAGGAAGGAGAATGACCACCTATCATATTCTTCAAATGCGGAGGGGAGGGACACATCAGTCCAAACTGCGCGATGCCGTCCAAAGCATGTTATAATTGTGGAAGAGAATGTCACCTAGACCCATTTTGTCGTTCACCAAAGACAATTTCAGCCAAGATGGAGGCACCAAAGGCCATCCCAGAAAAGTCAAAGCCGGTAGCGCAAGGGAGAGCGTTTGTTGTGACCTCCCAGAAAGTAAGGAACCCGAATGAGGTCATCACGGGTAAGATTATCATAAACTCTAGCGAAGCATATACCTTATTTGATACCGGTTTTACCCATTCTTTATTTCTCCTACTTGCGCTCAACGTTTAAATTTGACTCCGAAGAAATTGGACTTTGACTTATCTATTGAAACTCCATTGGGAGAAACCTTCATTACATCCACTGTTTATAAGTCTTGTTTAGTTCAAATCGGCACCCGCACGTTACCTATCGATCTTATTTCTTTGAAAATACTTGCATTTGATGTGATTCTAGGGATTGATTGGTTAACTACTCATCATGCAAAAATTGATTGTTATCGTAAGGTTGTTAGCTTTCATATTTCTAACCAACCTATTATGCGAATTCAAGCCACCAAACCATTAAAATCAATCACTGTCATCTAAAGCCATAAAGCTATTCGTTTATTGAAAAACGGATGTCAAGCTTTCTTAGCTCATGTCACGGATCTAAACAAAAATATGTCAGTTTTGAATAATATTTCTATTGTTAATGAATTTCCTGACGTATTCCCTGAAGAACTTCCTGGCCTACCCTCATAGCGTGAAATTGAATTTTGTATCGACCTTGAACCCGGTATAAAACCCATTTCCAAAGCCCTATATCGAATGGCTCCTATTGAACTTCAGGAATTGAAGACCCAACTGCAAGAATTGTTAGACATTGGTTTTATTCGTCCTAGTACTTCTCCTTGGGGTGCTCCTGTTCTATTCATGAAGAAGAAAGATGGGAGTATGCGACTTTGTATTGATTATCGGGAGTTGAATCATGTCACCATCAAAAATAGGTACTCATTGCCCGCGTATTGATGACCTATTTGACCCGGTTATGAGAGCCAAATTCTTTTCAAAGATTGATCTTCGTTCCGGATATCACCAATTGAAGATTAGAACTGATGACATTCAAAGACGGCTTTTAAAACTCGGTACGGGCATTATGAATTCCTAGTCATGTCCTTTGGATTGACTAATGCTCTTGCTGCCTTCATGGATATGATGAACCGAGAATTCAAGGAATATTTGGATCACTTTGTGGTCGTCTTTATGAGCAACACTTGAGGCTGATACTCCAAAAGCTTCGTGAATATAAGCTTTATGCCAAGTTGAAGAAATGTGAGTTCTGGCTTGAGGAAGTAGCATTCCATGGGCACGTGGTATCAAGTCATGGAATATCTGTTGACCCAGTAAAGATTGAAGTTATTCAAAGCTGGGAGCAACCTAAATCACTGACCGAAGTAAGTAGCTTTCTCGACTTAGCTGGTTATTATCAGAGATTCTTAGAAGGGTTTTCGAATCGCTACTCCACTTAACTCAAATTGACTCGGAAAGATACAAAGTTTGATTGGAGCGAGGAATGTGAGAAGAGTTTTCAAGAAATCAAGAGAGACTTATTTCAAAGACTTGTTCAAAAATACTATCTCTGTTCGGAGGGATTTTTCATCTACAAAGTGATGCTTGGGCAAAGGGTTAGGATGTGTTCTCATGCAACATGGGAAAGTCATAGCTTTATGCCTCACGACAACTCAAAGAATATGAGAGGAATTATCCTACTCATGATCTAGAGTTAGCGGTATTATCTTCGCACTAAAGATTTGGAGACATTACTTGTATGGGGAGAAAGTGGATATCTTCTACGGATCATAAAAGCCTCAAATATTTCTTCACTCAAAAGGAACTCAACATGCGACAACGACGTTGGCTTGAACTGTTGAAAGATTATGATCATACCATCCAATACCATCCTGGAAAAGCGAACGTGGTAGCTGACACATTGAGTAGAAGATCATATGCAAGTGCGAATGCGATATTGTCAACGCAAAGGCCCATTTTGTGTGACTTGAAAATGATGGAGATAGAGTTAAAGACTCAAGGGACCCATGTGATGATGGCGAATATACGAGTAGAACCAAATTTAATTGATAAAGTTAAAGCTGCTTAAGCTACAGACCTGGAGCTGATGCGTATGAGGAAGAAAGTACAAGAAGGTGCTATGCCGGAAGCAAGAATCGATGAAGAAGGAATACTTCGATTCAACTCCAGACTTTGTGTTCCTAACGACCCTGATTTAAAGTATAAAATCATGATGGAGGCGCATAACACACTATTTGCAATCCAACCTGGGAGTACCAAAATGTATCATGATATTCGTCATACATTTTGGTGGAGCAATATGAAGAGAGAGATAGCGATGTTTATCTCAAGGTGTCTAACGTGTCAGCGAGTCAAGGCGGAGCATCAAGTACCAAAAGGTCCATTGCAACCACTTGAAATTCCAAAATGGAAGTAGGAACACATTACCATGGATTTTGTTACCAGTCTTCCCAAAGTTTCTCAAGGCATAGATGCGATTTGGGTCATTGTTGATATATTGACCAAGTCTGCTCATTTCTTACCTATACGAGACTCTTATACACTTGAACGTCTTGCTCGTATGTACATAAATGAGGTTGTAATATTGCATGGTATGCCAGTATCCATAGTTTCTGATTGAGACCCAAGATTCACTTCAAGATTTTGGGTCGGGTTGCAAAAAGCTTTGGGCGCGGTTCTGATTTAGCTTCGGCATATCATCCTCGATTTAACCAGCAGGCGATCGGAGAGGGCGATTCAAACTCTTGAAGATCTATTAAGACTCTGTGTCCTTGACTTCAAGGGAAGTTGGGACAAGTTCTTACCATTGGTGGAGTTTTCCTACAACAACAGTTATCAAGCAAGTATTGGCATGGCTCCATTCGAAGCGTTGTATGGAAGAAAGTGTCGCTCTCCAATATGTGGGATGAGGTGGGTGAAGCAACGTTGTTAGGACCGGAGTTGAATGCGTATGACTACGGAAAAGATTCAAACGATCCGACAACGTATAAAAACCTCACAAGATCGACAAAAGAGTTATGTTGATCTTCATCGAAAGGACGTGGAATTCGATATAGGAGATCATGTGTTGTTACGTGTTGCTCCATGGAAAGGAGTTACGAGATTTGGAAATAGAGGAAAGCTCAATCCTCGATTCATCGGTCCATTTTTAATCCTTGATCGAGTAGGAACTGTGCCTTATAGACTCGCTTTACCGCCAAGTATGTCTCGTGTTCATAACGTTTTTCATATATCCATGTTACGTAAATATGTGGAAGACCCGAACCACATTATTGAGTTAGAACCTGACGACGAAATAATGGGAAAATTTGACGAATGAAGAGGTTCCTGTTCAAATCTTGGATAAGAAGGAACATATTCTACGCTCCAAGGTTATACCTCAAGTCAAAGTTTTGTGAAGAAACCACGATGTTGAGGAAATGACTTGGGAGTTAGAATCTGAAATAAAATCAAGGTATTCTTACCTCTTCAATATACCAGGTACGTACCCTAATTTCGAGGGCGAAATTTCATAAGAATGGGAGATTGTAAAACCCCAACTTTTTGAATAAAGATGAATTTTCTATAAATATTATTTTTGAATATTATGGAGTGAAATTGATATAATGTTATAGTTGTGGGTAATATATATAAATTTTGCAAAGTACACAAGTTGTTATATAATATTCGATTGGTCGGGGAATATTCGTTATAACAGGGAATATTCGTACAACGACACAATCATTGGTGGATCCCATAACAGAATTATTGTCGGATTGAGAAAATGACAAAAATACTCTATGAAAATAACGGCGAAAGTTTTACCGTTAACTGTTGAAACACCCGGTGTTAAAAGTACAGTAATACGCGTGGTTGCATAGTAGCACACAGTATTAATTATTGATGCTTACGTGATAAGTCACTCAATTTTGTTGGTATTATTAATGTAATAATATAGAAAATCTTTTTATATAAAACAGAATACTTTTATAAAGTTATTCTATAAATAGAATATATTATATTCTATTATGCATATTGTTGCATAGTGTCTGCATAGTATTTTGCATAGTAAAATCTTTTTATATAAAACAGAATACTTTTATAAAGCTATCTGTTTTATTAGACAATAATTAAAATATATTATATTTTATTATGCATAGTATTTGCATAGTGCCTGCATAGTAAAATCTTTTATAAAGTTATTCATTTTATTAGATTATAAATAGAATATATTATATTTTGCTTTAAATATGGACCGTCAGATTAAAGTAAATCAATTTGGACCGTTCATGAGTTAGTTACTATGCGGTCCATTTTTTCTATAAATAGAAGCTCATTCCTTCATTATTTTCTTTACGAATTCACCAAAACTCTGAGAGATAAACTATAGAGAGAAAGAAGAAAGTATTCTGCTACTTCACTACTTATATATCCAGTACTCTTCTTCTTAAGGTAGGGAATATTATTTGTTGTACTTGTAGGGGGTATAATTTCTTTTGTATTCATGAAGAGAACTTCTGTTATTCCATTCTTTATCATTCTGTTAAAATAACCTGTATACGCGGGCTACCCTATACTTGGTGACATTCTTCTATTATTCCGTCTTTACTATTCTGTTGGAATATCCTGTCTGTGCATTTTATGTAAGACCCCGACAGAAAGAATATTTTATAACCACTTGCTTATTTTATGTATTCAGTAAATGGTTAAATTGATAAAAGTTTAAAGTTAAGGGTGATATATGATTTTTTTTTTTAAATAAGCAAGTGGTTATAAAATATTCTTTCTGTCGGGGAATATTCGTTTGGTCGTGGAATATTCTTTACTGGTTTCTAATATTAAATGCACGACATGGCCAGACCATTGTGGGCCCATAATGAGAATAACGGTCGGATGAAGAAAAACGACAAAAGAGAGTTTTTTTAAATAACTATGAGTTATTCACGAATTAACAATTTGTTGGAATACTTGGTTAAAATACGATGTCTGGCGTTGTTGCACAAGAAGACATTGCGATGTGCACCAATTATTGATTCTTACGTACTCAATAATTGGTACAGTGAATCTTATTCTCAAGATTTTATTGATTCAATAATTGTTGCGTTGATATTTTATATTACTGTTGTTTTAATAATTGTCACTACACAGTATTTTTCATTATCGAAGCAATAATTTATATTATCTGAGTAATATTATTAGATAACATTATTGGCAATGTCTAGAAAGTTATGTCTAAGAAGAGGTTTGGTCACCTAATTGCGCGCCAGTAAGGAGAAATCCTTATTGGAAAGCCCCCTCTTTCCTGGGAACTGTCTGGTTGTCATTATTGTGATTCTATAATATTATTTGTGAATAATTAATTATTGATTCATATGATGAGGAAAATATTGATTTTATGTGGGTATAGATGGAGAAAATTTTTAATGTGACAATTGTTGAAAATTAAAATTTTATCTTTTTCTGATAAAATAATTCATTTAAATATATTATTATATTTTAATAATATAATAATGATGATATTTTTACGATGAATGTGGGATATATGAGTATATGTGGAGGAGGAGTATTTTTGTTACCAAAAATATTTAAAACATGTTTTTCATGTCGGTGGACCCCATTTATTGACTGAAATTTGATTATAGCCTGTAAAATCACTCATTTGTGGATTTCGGCCAATTTCTGTTTGGAATTTGGAAAACCTTCCTTCTGCAAAGTTGTAGAGAATTGAATTTCCTATAGAAAGTTGCGAGATTCGAATTTTCTGGCAAAAGGGATATTTATTGTGAATTATTGAAGTTCCGAAGCTCCGAAATAATTGATTTTTGGAAGTTTAAAATAATTTAAATAAGAAAAACGTTTTTTAAATGTTTGTGGGCATCTTTAACATGTGTTGATGGCTGAGATCAGATTGTCTAGATGGGCGTAGAGAATTTATTAAATATATTAATATTATATTAAATTTTCTAACTTTGGTGTTCTAAGCATTTTCCTATAAATAGGGTCTTTAGGTTAGAATTGAAAATCACACCGTAAATCAAGTTTTCTCTCTATATTATCGGCGTATTCTTGTGAGTATTTTGAGTATACTTTGAGTATTGCTATACTGTCAAAGTTCAAGTCATAGCTTATATCCTGTTTCAACTAGAAGTCTTGTCTTTCGAGGTAAGGGATGTTATTTTCTTCTCAAATGATATTATTTCTTCAATATCATTATCTTTGAAATATTAGGTTGGAACTTTTTATCAAATTTGGAACTTTTCATGTCGGGTTACTATTCACGAGTTAGTATTCATGAGTTCTTATTCACGAGTTACTATTTATGAAAGTACTTATTCACGAAGCGTGAAGATGTTTTTTGTGAAATTTCTATCTTTTGGTGTCGATTTACTGTTTCACGTATACGGCCTATTCACGATATCGACACTATTCCCTAATACTGGCCTTATTCATCGAAAAATAAAATTTCTTCTTTTAGTCCAAAATATCTATTCCGAATACTAGCTTTGATTGTATCCATGTTTTGATCATTCTTGAATTTTTCACCACTATGATTATTTTTAAGGTATTTTTGGGCGTGGATAAAACAAAATACTGAATCCTTAATCCTTAATCCTTGTCATTTTGTTTCAATCGGATTCGCTTTTTAAAAATATTTTTCATCATCCTCAGTCTTAAATGATGATTTATGATGAATATCTTTGGCCTGTAGTGCAAAGATGAATGATTTTTAATGAATATCTTTGGCCCGTAATGCAAAGATGAACAGGTGTTTAGATGAACATGATTAACTGATGAATATCTTTGGCCTGTAATGCAAAGATGAATATTTGATTCCAGATATATATTGATTGATGTTACAGGGATAAAAGATAGACGATGAACTTTAAAATTCATACATAGAAGATAGTAGTTTGCATTCTTTACTTAACTCTTCTAATGAATTATTATTTCCGCTGCGAATATTGATTTAAAACTTGTTGTCTATTGTATTCTATTAGATTTTTCCCTGTTGAAGACTAACGATAATTTTGTTGTATATTATCTTAGTCATAATATTCTTTACTGGGCTAGTTGAGCTCACCATTTTCCTTTTTGTTCCATTTTTCTTCTCAGGAGACGAGAATGTAGCGATTACTAGTCGGGGTATGGAATGAAGGTTCTAGAGAGAGTTGTTTAGTAGTCCTTACCATTTTTGTAAAATAATGTATCAATAATTATGATGGGGATTTATTTGCATGTGGATATTGTCTAGATGGAAATATCTGTATTTAAACTCACAGTTTATATGTTGTAATAATAAAGTTGTGTTATTTTTGTACCATGTATTTGGCGACTCAGAATGGGTTGGATGGAATGGTCCTATTTTGGGGGCGTCACAGTTGGTATCAGAGCTTAGGGATATGATATCTGGCGGAGATCGGGGAATAGAACTAGGAGGGAGAGCGAGTAAATCCTTCGCTAAAGTGTGTCCTACCTAAGCTTATTTGTTAGTTGGTCAAGATATATAGGGATATTATGTGATATATTGATTTTCTTAATTAACCCTTGTTTTATGGCGGTATTTGAGAATGTTGACCGAGAATATTAACGATGGAGTAAATGAGGCCGTGGAGATGCATGTATTTTACCAACGAGGAGAGCGTCGCAACAGTGGAAATGTTCCTCCATGTAAACAACACCACCGATCGACGACGAACGCACGTGATGTTTAGAAACTTTTGCGAGCTCATGCAAAATCGAGATTTAGGAGACTCGTGTTCAAAATACGGGGAGGAAATGATAGCAATTCACGGGTGGTCACAACCAAGCGCTTTAAAGAGTGGGACCACCGCACTGCAGGAAAGCCGGATCCGATTAAAGGCGAGACGTGGGTCAAACAAATTACCAAGATATTCGATGTCTTGGGATGCACGGAGGAACAGAAAAGTTCTATTCGCTACTTTTATGTTCCGTAACGAGGCAGATTACTGGTGGGAATCTGTGAAGCGTACCCATCCAGCTGCACTCAACATGTCATGGGAGACGTTTCAGAAACAGTTCAATGACAAGTACTTCCCAAAGTATTATCATATGAAGGAAGTGGAGTTTATTAGACTGGAGCAGAATAACATGACGGTGTCCCAGTACGAGGTGAAGTTCGCGGAGTTATCCAGGTTTGCACCTCATTTGGTGGAGAATGAGGAACGTATGACGGATGTTTCTGAGAGGTTTGAAACCCGACATACGTCAGTATCTCATTTCTCATAAATTTTCTCTATTCGGATGTTGTCAATGCGGGCTCGGTTGTTAGAAAGCGAGATAATGAAATACGTTCAACCGAGGGACCATAACCGAGGATCATACATCAAGATAGCGGTCATCGTAATAACGATAACCAATGGAGAAAGAAGAATACTGGACAAAAGCGGTAACCACTCTCCGGTGGTAATCGTGGCCATGAGAATAGAAGAAGCGAGTCGGGAGGAGATTTTAAAAAGAGAGATTCAACAACGACCATGTGAAGACGTCGGCCGCTAAAGAATCGGTTCCAAGGGAGGCGAAAGACCACCGGTCGTCGTATGTTACAAATCTTGGGAAAGATGGACATATCACCAAATTGCCCACAACAGTTTAAGGTATGCTATAATTGTGGAAAGGAAGGACATATCGCCGAGATTGCACTATATGTAAAAACCAGTCCCAAATGGAATGGTGACTCAAAAGGATGTCCCGAAAAGTCAAAGTCAACGGTTCTGGAAGAGCGTTTGTCGTGGCCAATTAAAAATATCGAGAAACCCGAACGAAGTTAAGACGGGTTAGTTAATTATAAATTCTTGCGAAGTTTATACCTTACTAGATACTGGGCTTCTACCCATTCTTTTATCTCTTTTACTTTACGCTCAACGTTTGAACTTGACTACGGAGAAATTAGACTTTGACCTATTTATAGAGACTCTGTTAGAGAAACTTTCATTACATCCGTTGTTTAAAAGTCTTGCTTGATTCAGTTGGCACTATCACATTACTCAGTTAACCTTATTTCTATAGAGATATTTGCTTTTGATGTGATTTTAAGGTTAACTACTCATTATGCTTAAATTGATTACTTTACGTAAGGTTGTTAGTTTTATATTCCTAAGCAACTCATTATTCAATTCAAAGCAATCAAACCATTGTAGTCAAACATTTTCATATCAAGCCATGAAGTCATTCGTTTATTACGGATGTCAAGTTTTCTTAGTCCATGTTATGGATTTGAATAAAGACACGTCAGATTTGAATAATATTCCTGTTGTTATTGATTTTGTTGAAAAATTGATATTTTATCTTTTCTGATAAAATAATATTTTATTATATTATTATAATATAATAATGATGATATTTTTATAATGTGGGATATATGAGTAAATGAGGAGGAGGAGTATTTTTGTTGCAATAAATATTTAAAACATGTTAAACATGTTGGTGGACACAAATTTTGATTGAAATTTGATTATAATCAGAAATCGCCTTGGTTTGGATTTCATTTAATTTCGCTTTGGAATTTGGAAAAATTTCTTCTACGCAAAGTTGTAGAGAATTAAATTTCCTATAAAAATCGCAAGATTCAATTTTTCGATAAAAGGGCTATTTATTATGAATTATTGAAGTTCCGTAGTTCCAAATAATTGATTTTGAAAGTTTTAATTATTTTTAATAACAAAAACGCGTTTTTTTTTTTTTTCATTATTGGATCTTTGAATTCAGATGTCTTTGATTTATATAGGAAATTTAATAAATAATATTAATATTTTATTAAATTTTTTGCTTTGGTGTTCTAAGCAATTTTTTATAAATAGGTGCTTAGGTTAGAATTGAAAATCACACCAGAAACTGAAGTTTTCTCTCTATATTATCGAGTGTATTCTTGTGAGTATTTTGATATCTTAAGTGTTGCTATACGGTGCAAGTTCGTTCAGCGTTATTCAAGTCAGAAGTACTGCTCTTTTGAGGTAAGGGATAGTAAGGGTGATTATTTTCTTCATAAATGATATTATTTCTTCAATATCATTATACCGAAATATTGGCTTGAACTTTTTATCAAATTTGGAACTTTTTCATGTCGGGGTTACTATTCATGAGTACTATTCACGAGTTACTATTCACGAGTTACTATTCATGAGTTACTATTTATGAGTTACTATTCACGATTTACTATTCACAACGTGTTACTATTCATGAGTTACTATTCACGAGTTACTATTCATGAGCTACTATTCACGGGTACTATTCACTACAAAATTGGTTTCTTTTTCTAACCAAATTATAGTTGATTTATGAATATTACTGTGGAGATTAAAACTATGTATTGATTTTATTATCATATATAACATTTTTATAACCCTGATGTTGAAATTCTCTTTCACTGTAGTGCAAAGATGAATGATTTCTGATGAATATCTTTGGCTCGTAATGCAAAGATGACCTGTTGTTGAATATTTTTGGCTCGTAATGCAAAGTTGACCTGTTGTTGAATATCTTTGGCTCGTAATCCAGAGATGACCTGTTGTTGAATATCTTTGGCATGTAATCCAGAGATGACCTGTTGTTGAATATCATTATGTTGGAATAACCTGTCTATACGAAGTACCGCATGCAGGGTGATTTCTGTTATTATTACGTTCTTTATTATTCTGTTGGAACATCCTGTCTGTGCTTTACGCATGATCTGGTTCCGTTCTTTATTATTCTGTTGGAACATCCTGTCTGTACTTTATGCATGACCTGGTTCCATTATTTATCATTCTGTTGGAACAACCTGTCTGTGCATTTACGCATGACCTGGTTCCGTTATTTATTATTCTGTTGGAATAACCAATTTGTGCGATCTATCGCATGCCTGGTGATTTCTTTTGTTATTCCGTTCTTTATTATACTCAGTTGGTTAAAGTTTTGACTTCTATACTCCATGAAATTAGTGGAATATCCTTGATATTTGCGCTTCATCCAAAGATCTTTTCATGAAAATATTCTTACGAGCATTCTTGAATTTTACTCTACAAAGAAGTATTATGTTGACAATTTGGACGTTATTAGTTCTGAATAAATTAATTCTTGAACTTTTTTATTGAATTCTTATATCATTGTCATCATCCTCATGTTTATATTTTTTGAAAGTCATATGTGGCACAGTAGTGCATAGATGGACATTCTTCTATTATTCCTTTTTACTATTCATTTGGAATATCACATGCATGCGTTTTGTGCGGGACTGATTCCGCCTCTTTATTATTACATTGGAATATCTTGTGCATGCGCGTTTCGCCGACACAGTTCCGCTCTTTATTATTATTACATTGGAATATCCCTATCTGTGCGTTTTTTACGCCGGACTGATTCCGCCCTTATTAGTATTATGTTGGAATAACTTTATCTGCCAAGCACCGCATGCATGGTGATTTCATTGTTATTCCATTCTTTATTATTACATTGGAACATCCCGCTTCGGTCTTGAATTTCGCTTTGACACAGTTCCGTTATTTAGTATTCTCATTGTAATAACTTTGCCTATCGCAATCTGCGCGTGCATGGTGATTTCTTTTGTTATTCCATTCTTTATTATACTCGGTTGGTTAAAGTTTTGACTTCTATAATCCATGAAATTAGTAGAATATCCTTGATATTTGCGTTTCATCCATATCTTTTCATGGAAATATTCTTACGATCATTCTTGAATTTTACTCTCAAAGCGGTATCATGTTGACAATTTGGACATTAGTAGTTCTTGGACAAATTAATTCTTGAACTTGTTTTATTGAATTCTTATATCATTGTCATCATCCTTATGTTTATATTATGTTGAAAGTCATCCGTGGCTTGTAGTGCATAGATGGACTTGGTATGATTATGACCGAGGATTATTGATTGTAATCATGGCCGTAATGTTACAAATGATGTGGTAAAAGTCCTCATTGGCCCGTAGTGCATTGATGGAATGAGTTGTTGGCATGATCATGACCATTAATGAATACACAAATATTCTTGGCCGTAGTGTGCATGGATAATTGTGGTCGTGATACTAAAGAATATCCTGACGTAGTAGTGCGGGGTGATTCGATGATGTGGAATATTTATTAAGTTTGAGTCTCAAATGATAACATGATGAAAAACCTTTTAATCATAAAAGATAGTAGATTTTATTTTTTACTTGACTCTTTTAATGGATTGCTTGTTCACATGCAGCTTAAACTTGATGTGTATTATGTTTTATCGGTTTAACATTGTTGGAGACTAATGATAATTTATTACGCATTATCTTAGTCATAATATTTCTTCTTGGGCTAGTTGAGCTCACCCTTTCTTTCACCGTTTATTCTCTGAAAATGAGAATATAAATTTGGACGACGAGTCGGGGAGCGGAGTGATGGTCCGGAGGATAGCATTAGTAGTCCTCACTATTCTATAAAATAGTGTGATAATAATTGTAATGAGGACTCCTTTTGAGTTTGTATAATCTCTAGTAGATAATATTTGTATTCAAACTCACAGTTTATGTTTTGTCGTATTATACATGACATTAGTATTAGTAAGTTGTATTTGAATTCTGTACCATGTATCTGGCGACCCAAGATGGGTGATGTATACCTAATTTTGGGGGCGTCACGGATAATATGAATCATTGCTTCGATAATAGAGAATATTGTGTAGTGACATTTATTGAAACAACAGTAATATAAAATATCAACGTAGCAATTATTGAATCAATAAAATAAAATATTTGAATAAGAATTACGTAATAATTATTGAGTAGTGCCTTCTTACGTAAGAATCAATAATTGGTGCAATACTGCAGTGCTATCTTCTTGTCAACAACGCTTATTACCGTGTTTTAACCACCGGTATTTCAACAAAGATAATTGGTAATAACTATCTTTATTATTTATAAACAACTTATACTTGTCGTTTTCTTCATCCAATCGCTTTCTGTTATGGGGCCCACAAAAGTCTGTGCCGTTGTACGAATATTCCCCGACAGTAAGAATATTCCATGACCAAAGGAATATTCTCCGATAAAAATAAATATTTTATAACCACTTGCTTATTTGAAATATTTGCGCATTTTATCCATAACTAACCACATTAATCAAATTAACCTTTACTATTTTAAAATAATAAATAAAGGAAATTCAATTTTATTTATAATAAATAGGGGTCTTACAATTTTTATTCAAAAAGTTGGGGTCTTACAGCGAGTTTGTATATAGTATATACTAAATCACAGTACATGGCACCATATATTGACATATGTCTTTCTACAAATTCAACACATGTCCATCTTAAATAATTTTAATTATGTCCCAATTATCTTAATTATATCATATGTGACTCCCCCAAACAGGTATACATCACCTATTCTGAGTCACCAAATACATGATACAGAATACAAATACAACTTAATTATACAACTGTCGTGCAAAGTACGACAAAACATAAGCTGTGAGTTTTAATACAAATATTGTTGTCTAGACAATATACAAACTCAAATTCAATATTATTACATTTATTTTCCCACTATTTCACTGAATAGTGAGGACTACTAATGTTATCATCAGTCGTCCACACTCAGCTTCTTCGACTAGTCCCTGCTACGTTCTCATTTCCTGAAGAGAACAATGAAAGTAAAATGGTGAGCTCAACTAGCCCAGTAGGAAATATTATGACTAAGATAATGCAGAATATATTATTGTTAGCCTTCAATAGTGTTAAACTGATATAATATAACAACCATCAAGTTTAACTGCAGCGGAATAAGCAATCCATTAAAAGAGTTAAGTAGAGAATAAAATCTACTATCTTTTATGATTTAAAAGGTTTTTTTATCACTTTTATCGCTGGGACTCAGCTTAATAAATGATCCACATCATCGAATCATCCCTGCACTACGCCCAAGGATATTCTTTAGTATCATGACCACAATTATCCATGCACTACGGGCCAAGAATATTTTTGTATTCATTAATGGTCATGATCATGCCAACAACTGTCCATCAATGCACTACGGGCCAATAAGGACTTTTACCACATCATTTGTAACATCACGGTCATGATTACAATCAATAATCCTCGGTCATAATCATACCAAGTCCATCTATGCACTACAGCCACGTGATGACTTTCAAAAAAATAAACATGAGGATTTATGACAATGATATAAGAATTCAATAAAACAAGTTCAAGAATTAATTTATACAGAACTAATAATGTCCAAATTGTCAACATGATACTCGCTTTGGAGAGTAAAATTCAAGAATGCTCGTAAGAATATTTCCATGAAAAGATATCGGATGAAGCCTTGAATATCGAGGATATTCCACTAATTTTATGAAGTATAGAAGTCAAAACTTTAACCAACCGATTATAACAAGGAATGGAATAACAAAAGAAATCACCGTGCATGCGATAGTAGTCATACGCAAGTTATTTCAACGTATAATAAATAATCGGATCGTGTCCGGCAGAAAACGCATGCATGTGATATTCCAATGTAATAATAAAGACGGAATCAGTCCAACAGAAAACGCATGCATGTGATATTCCAATGAGAATAATAAAGATTTTAACCAGTCCCGCGTAGAACGCATGCATGACGATGTTCCAACAGAATGATAAATAATGGAACCAGTCCCAAGCGTAACGCATTGATACGATGTTCCAACGTAATGATAAAGAATGGAATAATGTAAGAATTTCACCAAGTATAGGGTAGCCCGCGTATCTGAGTTATTCCAATAGAATAATAAAGAATAGAATAATGTGTTCTCTTCATGGATAAGAAAGAAATAATACTTCCTACCTTAGAAAAAACTGGATAATCTGGAATAATAGTGAGGTAAATAGACTTCTCTTCTTCTTTCTATAATTTCTCTCTATAATAATCGCTTCTAAAGCTTTTGTGAATTGGTGAGAAATGAAGGAAGAATGAGCTTCTATTTATAGAAAAATATAGTTTCGATAATTGCACGTTTTGGGGCTCAAAAAATTACAGTACAATACCTCCAATTTTTTCTTTATTTTTAATTTAGTCATGGAAGTATTATCAAACTTGTAAGACCCCGAATTTTATGAAATAAAAGTATTCAATTTTTCTTATAATTACTATTCAGTAAATGGTTAAATTGATAAAAGTTAAAGTTAAGGGTGATATATGAATTTTTTTCAAAATACACAAGTGGTTATAAAATATTCATTGTTGTCGGAGATTATTCGTTTTGGTCGTGGAATATTCTTTCCGCTTGGGAATATTCGCATTTACAGCCAAGCAGCCCATTTGTGGGCCCCATAACGTAATAACCGCTTGGATGAAGAAAATGAAAAATTAAGTTTTTATAAATAATCTGTAATCGTTACTGCTAATACAACATTGGAATACCCTATTGGTAAAATAAAGTAATACGCGTTGTTGCACATGATCATTGCGGTAGATTACATGATATTTTTGAATTATTGATTCTTACATAAGAAGGCACTACTCAATAATTGTTACAAGAATAATTCTTCAATATTTTATTTTATTGATTCAATAGTTCTTTGCGTTGATATTTTATATTATTGTTGTTTCAATAATTATCATCGCATAATATTCTCATTATCGATCAATAATTCATATTATTTGAATAATATTATTAGATAGCATTATTGGCAATGTCTAGAAAGTTCGGTCAAGGAGAGGTTTGGTCACCTAATTGCGCTGTGGAGAAGGAGAAATTCTTATTGAAAAGCCCCCTCTTTCTGAAAGCTACTGTCATTGTCATTGTTGTGATTCTCGTAATATTATTTGTGAATAATTAATTATTGATTTATATGATAAGGAAATATTTATTTGATGTGGATATAAATGATGGATTTATTTATGTGGTTATAAATGAAGGAATTAATGTTGAGGTATTTTATCAAGATTTTTGTTGAATGAAGGTATTAAAATTAAACCAAAGTTTTTTTAGATATATTATGAGTTATAATTTTTAATCCGACCGCTGGATCGTTGTAATTTTGGATATGTTATACATATATAAGTTGAGTATATGTCCACAAATTTTGAACCGTTAAAAATGAACGTATGATTTGTTATGAATTTTAATAGGTGAATGGTTCAGAAATTATTGAAGTATCCGAATTTAGCATTTTGGTGAAAAATTCTAGAATTGAGTGGGCCCCACTTGTGGTTGGTGAAGAAATATGCTGAATTTTATTTCAAATGTGGTGGGTGGGAATAGTAGCAGGTAAAGCCATCAGGTTGCAGGTCAAGTCTGCTAAAATTTTCCTATAAATAGAGGGCTAAGTTAGAATTGAAAATCACACCAGAAATAAGTTTTCTCTATTTCTCTCTCTAGATTATTGAGTGTATTTTATGAGTATTTAGATACTTGGTGAGTTGATATTCATCAGTGCAAGTTTCCTTCAGCGTCATATCCGATATCCAGTTAGAAGTGCTGCTCTTTTGAGGTAAGGGATAGTAAGGGATTTTAAGGGTTATTATGTTTTTCAGTTCGTACTTCTTCTGACCTTCAGAAAATTCTGGAAAGATTTGAAATGATATGTTGATGAGTTTTATTGATTGTGTCCAAAAATGGTGATTTTTGGATGTATAGATTAAGAGTTATGAATTTTATGAGAAAAGACTATTTTAAAAGTAACGCCTTATAACTCCTTATGGTTAACTCCAAAATTGATGAAATTTTTATTGGGAGTACATCTATATAATATCAGTGTACTCTGTGAATTTCGGAATTTTTGGATAAAAGTACAATTTATGATAAATGTCTAAATATTCGGCGATTTTAGCCATATGAAAAATAGTAAATGAATTTTAAAAATTCTAAGAAAAATATATGTTCAATATGGGACTATATTCTGCTAAATCCCAGAAAAAAAATATTTTTAAAACTGATTTGATATTTTTCATGAAAATAGACTAGTTATGAATAAATGAGTTAAATATGTTATGTGAAGGAAGAAAATTGAAAAATATGATTTTATGGCTTGAGAATCATATATGTGGTATATGCAGATTTTGATGAGGGTTTTGGTTATTGGTGATGAAATCTTATAAGTTTGGCATTTTATGATGATTAAATGCATTATTTAGTAAAGTGTAAACAGTTAAATAAATTGTTTATAAGTTTAAGAAATGTTATTCTTTCAATATCATTATACCGAAATATTGGTATGGATTTTATTGTGGAATGTCTACCTTTTTGTGTCAGGATTACTATTCATGAGTTCCTTTTTGTGTCAGGGTTACTATTCATGAGTTACTATTCACGATTTACTATTCACGGGTACTATTCACTACAAAATTGATTTCTTTTTCTAATCAAATTATAGTTGATTTATGAATATTACTCTGGAGATTAAAACTATATATTGATTATATTGATTTTATTATCATATATAATATTTTTATAACCCTGATATTAAAATTCTCTTTCACTGGAGTGTAAAGATGAGTAGATTATTGGTATGATCATGACTAGGGTTCTCTTTGGCCAGTAGTGAAAAGTTGAATTGTGACTGGTATGATCATGACCATTGAATTTATAATTGAATATCTTTAGCTTAAGTGCAAAGGTGAATTGATCAACATGGTTATAATTATGGTTTATATAAATTCTGAAATGGTTATGTATTTCTTTGAGATATGAATATCTTTGGCCCGTAGTGCAAAGATGACTTATTGTTAAATATCTTTGGTCTGTAGTGAAAAGATGAACTGTTAATGAATATCTTTGGCCTGTAGTGCAAATATGAATTTATTAGTATAATTATGAACAAGAACTGTGATTTGGTATAACCATGATCTTTGATGTTTCAGGTAAAGACATGTGATGAAAATTATATTCGTCCTGGGTACGAAGAGGAATTTAGAATCACAATTATGATCATGAGATATTCATATAATTGTGGAAAGGAACTGTTGATTGATGTTACAGGGATAAAACATTGTTGGTGGACTTTTAACATAGAGAAGATAATAGACTGTATTGTCTATTTGACTCTTCTAATGGATTGCTCGTTCCGCTGCAACTATGGTTGAAATTTTTATCATCTACTATATGTTCTAAATCTCTGATTTGTTATTGATGAAGGCTATTGATAATTTAATTATCTTTAGTCATGATATTCTTTATCGAAGCTAGTTGTGCTTACCCTTTTGCTTCACAATTCCTTTCGTGTAATAAAAGTGTATTTGGGTCGAGTGGGGTAACAAGAGGAATAGAATCTGGTCTCTAGCTATGGAGTTCTCCCTAAAAGTATAGACAAGTGTGTGTATATACATCTTTTTAGTAGTTATATTTGGTGAATCATATAGGAGAGGCGAACCCAACGTTGGAAGGGTGTTTTTGCCACTATCATACAAGATGTCTAATGACATACAACCTCGTGTCATCATAAAGATGTGGTTGTGCTCATCCACTTGCTTGAGTATATTTACGAGCACTACCTATATAATCTTGGTGTTTGTTTGAAGGATAATTCTCATTTAGAGATGAAGGAGATAATGATAAGTCAAAAGAAGACTCACCATTGAGAAGAATATGATAGTAATCTTCTCGTATTTCTTTAAGGGTCTATTAGGTCAACCAAGGATAATTCTGTGGCCATATGATATCTATCATAACCTAGAAGCATGGCCTCCCATGTACGAAGGTTTCCTTGAGCACTTTCCAAAGATTCTAATTTTTAAAACAGTTTTTGACTATACATTTATGTAAGGTGTCATTATGACGTGCTATCCAAGGTTGGGATGAGAGTCACAGTTGGTATATATATTTGTATCCAAACTCACAGTATATGTGTTGTTGTATTTTGCACGACAATTATTGTAATAAAGTTGTAGTTATTTTCTGTACCATGTATTTGGCGACTCAGAATGGGTGTTGTATACCTATTTTGGGGGCGTCACAAAACTTGCACCACCTTCCCTAATAGTAAATAATGTGATTCAATAGTAAATTATGTGAATCAATAGTTCTAGACATGTGAAATACGAATTACAGTATAGTACCTTCATCTATACCTCTATTTTTAACTTAGTCATGCAAGTATTATCAATCTTGCACCAACTCCCCTAATAGTAACAAGAATGTGAAACAATAGTATACACATTTGAACAAATAGTTATAATCATGTGAAATAATAGCAATCAATTGCTCATTTATCCGGTTAAATACCCGATTGGTCAATATAACCTCCAGACATCAATTATTATCTAAATAATTGTCGATTTGCACTAACACAAATAATTCCAACACAATGAAATCATTTTTATCAAAAATATAAATTTTGAAATTTTGAAGTTTGACTTTTCCCGAAAAAGTCAACTTTTAACTTTTTGACCAAATAGTGAATTCTGGAAAAATTTTGTGTTTATAGACTATTTTTACTAATTTCATCGTTCCGGACTCAAATATCACGTCCGCGTCTCCAATTTTAACTCCGAACACAACTTTAATTTTAATAACATTCATCATTAATATTATAACTCACAATATTTATCAACTAGGTCGTTCCCAGAAAAGAGAGGGCTTTCCAATAAGGATTTCTCCCTATATCAAGCCGCAATTAGGTGACCAAACCTCCTCGACGAGAACTTCTAAACATTATAAATATTGCAATTTAATAATATGAATAACTTTGTCGCCTCAATTATTGATTTAATAAAATAACATATTATGCAGATGATGATCTTTGTGACAATAATCGAATCAATAATATGAGAGATATGATGCAAAGAATTATCAGTAGTAATAATTGAGTATAACCGAGTGACTTCTCACGTAAGCATCAATAATCAATACCGTGTGTTACTTACGCAACCATGCGTATTCATCAGATTTTACTACTGGAATCGCTTCAACAGCTTAATCGGTAAAAATTTCGCCGTTATTTTCATAAAGTATTTTTTGTCGTTTTCTCAATCCGACAATATTCCGCTGTGGGGTCCACCAATGATTGTCTTGCATATTAATATTCCCTGTTAAAACGAATATTTCCCACCAATCGAATATTATATAACAACTTGCGTACTTTGCAAAATTTATAAATATTACCCACAACTATAACATTATATCAAATCCACACCATAATATTCAAAAATATATTTCGAGAAAATTTAATCTTTATTCAAAAAGTTGGGGTCTTACATCATATCCCTTTTAAATTATGGAAAAATAATAACAAACCAATTATCTTAATTATATCCTATCCTTTTTTAAATTATGGATAAATAATAACAAACCAAGTAGAATTTAATCTCTTCAACAACCAATGAGCAAAATTTTATATGGATAAAACTTTCTAACTGAATTAGAGTTTGAAATAATGTTAATGATCACCTGACCTAATCCTTCATGCATATACACACATATATATACGTATATTAATCAGGCTAATTATTTATTCTCATAAGTGAATAGCAACCATGACTTCTTCTTCTTCACGGTCAATTTTTCTCTTCTTTTCCATTTTGTCACTCTCTTTCTTCTATTATATACACACATTATTACTTACAGGTTACTCCTATATGCAGGAGTGTGAAACATAACCCAGAAGCGGGTGGAATTATTTCATTGGTTTGCCTATTTTTTAAATTTTTAGATATTATGTGCTAAAATTTGAGATTATTGCATTTGCATTTAGTTGCTGATATGCGAAATAATGTTTGTAATTAATTTGATTGGTCTAATATTTGTGTTGTCAATCGTGTTTAATTGAAAATTTTGGTGTGTTTTCGATTGGAAAGTTTGTGTTTAGATTAGAACTATTTACGTTTCTTATATCAACAATAAGAAACTGGATTTATTTCTTAATTTGATTATTTAGTATCTTCATTTTAAGTCTGATTTTGTTAATATTATAAATAGATACAAACATGTAAGTATGCATGTAAATAATAAGGTGATGAGAGATTAGTCAGTAATATTGCATAACTGCTGCTATACTAGCAATTTACACTACATATTATATCACTGTTCATGTTAATTTTGTCAATGTTGATTTAGCTTGATTCAAGTTTCCCTCACACATTTTGCAGTAATTTTTTTATAGAAAACATGATTGTTTACTTCACAGAACAAAAATATATACTTTCCCTTTTATTAATTGATTATAGAATGCTAGCACCAGGATTTGAAATATGTGAATCATTATATCATATTTTTTTCTTCTTCTCTCTGCATCAATTATATATTTTGTTTGATCTTTTTTGGTAATCTTTTTAAGTTCATGTCGGTCATTTTTATATATTTATACCATTTTCTTCCCTTTTTGTTATGGATTGTAAAAAGTTAAGTTGAGGTAAGAGTAGAAAAAATGATCTGTCCACAAGTTGAGGTCACTTAATTTGCCACTAGCTTAAAAGTAATAGTCATATACTTAGAGTGTAATGCACAAACCAGTAAACTCTCACCACTACCCCCTATAATGTATATTTATTTATTTTTCTGTGTAAAATTTGATCATCACACAATAATATATTATTTTTTTTATTATATTTTAATTTATTAATTGTACGCACACATTTATTATTAAAATTTTGAATAATCCCGCCGCAACGCGGGGGTTTATATCTAGTTACAATCTAAATGTCACTTTACCTTTATTCAATTCAAATGAGTAGACTTAATAATTATTCAAAAAATATAATTATACACGTAATTTTGTATTTATGTTCATTATTCATTATCTAATCACTAATATTATGTAACATCTAAGTTATACATCAAAAAATATAAAAAAAATTATTTATATGTAAGAAATTAAATTATTAATAATAATGTATTATAACCTTTTGAACGAGATATATATTATTAGAATTTAAAATTTTATTTAAATAAATTTAATTCATTAAAATTTGACTCAAAATTTATTCTTTAGTCGAAATTTAACCGGTTGTTTCATATTATATTCTCAAATACAATAAAATTCGTATGTGACAATTGGAGTAGGTTAATTGGAACCGATCACCTGTCATGTTTTTCAATGTACAAATCAGTGAAAAAACAAACAATTTGACTGTGACAGAAGGAAAGTTTTTGGCCACATGGTGGTCGCCCATGGCTGACGTACGATAGAGATATTTACGTGAAGGTGGTGATTGCACATGTCATGTTGAAGGCTGCATGGGCACAGAATCGTTATTGGGACCCTTTCAACTTTACACAGAATGTCCCTTTCTATCAAAACCCATTCCCTCCCCCACGCCCACCCCCACCCCCACCCCCACTCCCACCCCCACCCCCACGCAAAATAAAATGATCAAAGTTTCTATTAAAGTATACTAATGCACGCATTGGGCTTTGTGTCATTACCCTTTAAACTCCACTTGAAAAAACATGGCACTACCTAGTGCTACTACTACAATCATTGTCTTTATTCTGAAATGGGATATAACCATATGTTGTACACATGGCTAGGTAAAAATTACTTATTTTGTCTCATGTAGTCGCGTATTGTTCACGTACACTTATATGTTTATTTTTAATGATTAAAATATTTATATGCTGTACACTTATATGTTTATTTTTAATGGTTAAAATATTTATATGAGCGATATGTATGAACGATTTTATGTGATAATAAACTTACTGTTTAAAAATTATACTTTTTTGATCTCATATAATCTGAACTTTACAACTACAATGGATTTAGGAATGACCCGTCAAGATCATTGCTCTTATGTGGGCGTCGAAAGTTGATATATCAATCGTTAATAATGGTAGTTGGTATCCACACAACGATCATATTATGTACAATCAATATCCGTAATCGTTGATACACATCTACGATCTAGTAAAGTCGTTGATAGGCGGTCGCAGGTAAACTTTTTTTTATAGTGTAAAAGGAAAAACATAAAATATTTTGTAAGTAAATTATATGAATATGAGGCCGGTCTAGTTCAAAATCTTCCTTTAAAGACTTTGTAGAGAAAAATTATACAGATATTACCACTAAAAGATTTGCAAGCTATCCATTGTTCCCTATTGAGTCTCTTGTGGCTTTGGTTTTCTTTTTGTCTTCAATGGTGGAGTTTCACTCATACTTTGAATGCTTATACAAGATCAATAATGTGCCCTCGATTTGTATCAGGTCCTTTTTTCTGCAATGTCTGTAAGTGCTGAATATGTGCCAACAATTGCACAAATCACTCCAACTGATATTATGGATATGCAAACTCCAATCTGTAGAAAAGAAATAACAAAAGGACAATATATATGAGATGTTTTATACCATATAGATAACATACGAAAATTGGTAACTATATTTGACCTGGGACTTTGTTAATCGACTATGGTGTACACTTAGATAGCATGCGCATGGGAAGACTAGAGCCTGTTATAAAACATAACGCCGCAAAGTTAAGAACTATATAATAAACTATATATACTGCATGATTGACTAAAAACTGGATTAAAGATAGACTGGAGAAAATAAATTTGGATTGAAACATAGTAATGAACAGAAACTTACTACAAGCATCACTAATAAAGAACCAATCAAGGCCATCACAGAACCTGCAGTCCAATATAAAAGATACTGCTTAACATATCATATTTTTTCACTGCCTTTTAATCAACTAATTTTAAATATTGAGGCATATATAAGTCTCATCAAAATCAATCTAGATATATATAATTAAAGTTGAAGTCCTTACCAAAATATGGAACTGACAGGGCCACGACTAGAGTTGAAATCACTAACATTGTCCTGACTAATATTGATACACTATACGGATTTTGACGAGCTGAAGGCAATAGCTCCTCTAGACCGAATGCCACAGGGGTAATTGTCAAGGCATACTTTGTAACTGGCGCCACAACCTACAAATGAACAAACACTTCAGTATGCCTGGTGTCTGTCCCCAATTTGCATACAATTACAGCAGTCCTTTAACTAGCTATGCACAGAGGATAGGATAAATGGTGTGAAATCATGACGAAAGAATAAATATAAAGTAACTCCCTTAATTCTCATACCACAGTCCAGGCTGCAACTTTAGAAGTAACAAATTTTGCGGGCATGTTTAAAGTAAACTGGGATTTAACAGCGTCTCCAAACATTAAGTAACCACATATTCCCACTCCCATGTACAAAAGCCCAGATGTGACAAAGCTGCAGTAGAATTCACAATTATTAGAGAAATCTGAAAATGTATTCATTAACAAAACATACGGTCACCCTATTTATAATATATAAGCTTTAAATATTTCACAATAATTAAATGTTTAGTTGTCAAGAATTCATGATCACCTGATTATAAGAACGGATGGAAATCGCGATGGTTCCTTCATCGAAGAATATACATTTGGAAAAACAGAATGGCTGCCATAGCAAAAGCCAAACAGACCAATTGTGACTGGCAGGTTCTTAAGGTCCAGAGCTGTTCTGCCATGATGAAAGCCAACTCCATCTACTGCTCCGGCCCATAACAGGCAAATAACCACCAGCGCCAATGTCACTACTCCTCCGACTGAGCAAAAATACCTCAAAATCAGCCACGGCAGTTTAATGGTTTAGCTTGATATTTCAAATAGTACTACGCCCCATTCGATCCACAATAAGAGTCTCATGAAAAAATTGCTCCACACAAAGGAGTATCTAAAAATAGTAGGAAGGAGAGGAAAAACCTGAAATATACGATAGCAAGCTAAGGTCTCGAAGCCAAACTGTTGGAAGAATAACAAGAGTAGATATAATAGCCCACAAATAATACGAATCAAGATGAATTCCAGCGAAATCCACATGAGCATTTGGGAACAACGCGGACAGATTATCACACATCATAATTAAGTATTCCACGCAAGAAGACTACAGAGAAGAGGAATTTAGTATTTAGTTCACACAAAAAATGAGCACAAGCCAATCAAAGCCTAAAACAGAAATAGACCAACAGGGGAATAGAGGATGTACTTACATATAATTCAATGTACAAGACAGTCTGCATTCAACCAAAACCAATAGTTAACCTTGCTGTATAAATAATAGGATAATCTTTTCTAATAAAACTGGAGGATTAATCTATTAATTGTTTGTTTAGACAACCATTAATTAGATATTTGTTTTCAACTAACTTACAGCTATACATATACGACCAGCAACCCCAAAAGCAGCCTGTCCGATATCTGGGTAACTTTGTAGTGTAGGAGAGCTTTCTAAACAGCGTTGCAACAAGATTCCAGTATAGCAAGTAATGATACCAAGAATTACCAGAAGCGAAAGGCTCCACCACCCTCCTTCTTTGACTGCATAAGGAGTTGAAAGTATTCCTATACCGCATAACACATTTATTGCTGCATTGAGAAAAATTAAAGGATCAACACATAATTTGTTCTTTTGCAAACTGCAACTTGATAATTATTTAATTGATCACTAAATGGAGAAGATGGCATTTTCAACTAGCTTAGTTCAATATAAATAGATGACACAGATGTCCCTAAAAGAATTGAAAAAATTATATGTAATTGACACCAAATTAAACAAACATTTTAGGAAAAAATAAGATAAACCGTGCGTTACCATGAAAGACTGATTGAGAATATGAGCACTTCTGTAGCTCTGGCAATTCACTGAGGGATAATTTTAAGCTTGAAGTAGCCGAAAACTTCACCGGGAGCGTTGAGGTAGGCACCTCTTCTTTGTCCAAGCTTGTTGCAGAAAAAAGAGGCTGAGTCAAAGAAGATTCAGGTATGAAAGGCTGAGATCTCTTGTATGGTGAAGTCAGACTAGAGCTGCCTGTTAAGAAGCTAAGGGAGGGAGGGGTCATGCTTGTGTACATATTCATCGACTTCCTGCACGTATCCACAAATAATTATACAGAATATACGTGTAAAATCTAGAGTTATATCAGGCCAAGACTTCATTGGCGATTCTTGAAATATTTGATCATCCCTTCAATTATATATATATATATATATATATATATATATATATATATATATATATATATATATGTTCTCTTTTCATTTAGTTTAATCATATATATATATATATATCACCGATTTTTAATCCCAAATATGCTATACATTACATGTAGCTAGGTATGTCAACCTATAAATAAACTAACCAATTGGTCGATTAACATCTGAGTATCTCCAAATTAAAAAAAAGAAAAGAAAAAAAAAGGGGCATCTCCAAATTAAGATTTGAATATGTAAGCTACATCTACATGCATGCAAAACTGGAACGGTAATATATAGGAAACTGGATGATATATATAAAGGTACCTGTAGGATTGTGGCCAAGCGGAAGAATCGGCAGCGCCGACGTCATCGATGATGACGTTATTGGAGGGGTGGGCGGCGGCTGCGGCGGAGGAACTAGAAGAAGTATCGTCGTTGTCAGTGGTGTCGCAATCCCTTTCGGCCTCGTAATCTTCATCGTCTGTTTCCACCCCTATCACCCGATCCGGCCCAAATTCTTCGTCCATCTTCATTGTCGTTATATTTCTTTCTTTCTTGATTGTTAAATTCAATTTCCAAAATAAATAAATTAATTAATTATAGGAGCTTAATATGTAAGAAAATACGAGATTTACGTGTTATAAAGCCTTTTAATTTGAAGGGAGAGAAGAAAATGAATATTTATTTGTTAATGAAGAAATTAAGAGGAAGAACACGGTGGAGGAATTAATGGCCAGTCGGGAAGGCCTAGGGTTTTCATGGTTGTGTATGTATATGTATTGTATTCCACGTGCAAATCAGATGCATCTAATTTAGTGTTCATGTAAGGACAGTTCGCAATGAACCGGACTTTTGAAGAGATCTAGTCTAAATGAGCTGGACTACTGTTATTTTCCCATTATTGTAATTTCATATTTTATTTGGCTTTAGAGATTTTTATTTTTTTAATAGTAGTATAATACTTCTGTTCCGATTTATAAAACTATTGTCCACTTTTTAAAGTTAATTGAAGATATTTAAATATAAAATTAAGATAATTTATTAAAAATTTTGAAATAATAAATCACAAAATAAGTAATACTTTTTAAATAATTTATAATGTTAATCATTTTATTAAATAAAATAGTGTCAATTTTGAGTATTAAAAGGTTTAAGTTGACTTGAAAAATTAATATTAATTTTATATTTTGGAACGGAATATTATATAAAGTCTTTAAATTTATCTTAAATTCTCAGTCTTACTACTGTTTCTTCAAACCAAAAAAAAAAAACTTTTAACATGAATTCCATATAATCACCAATTCACGATTAACTTATTCCATATAAAAATGGTTTTAGTTCAATTTTTTTTTTGTTCTTGGAAAGTCCTAAATGCAGGCCTAAGAGCTCTTATCTTATCTTAAGATCTTCCCTAAACTTTCACGGCCCATAAAAATTAGAAGCCATCGTCCATTAGAACCATTTCCCAACAATAAACTAAAAGAAACTGATATTTTTACATGTTAAAAATAATATTTATCATGTAAAATTTTACGTAGAAATATCAATTCCCTAAACCAAATCAATATAAGTGGAACATCCAAACTGAACCCGAACTAATTAATTTTATAGGTTTTGCCTCTTTGTAAAATATCTTTTCGATCGGATCCTTATGTTATGCCTCTTATCTGTATTCATATAACTGTAGGCTGGTTTGGCTTGTATTTGTTAGAATTTGAGCCAAAATTAAGGTGAGTTTTAATAATTATTTTAAATGAATCCATATATCAATGTATTCTACTCCATGAGTAGATTAAATTACGTATTTGGAAGTTCAAATCCATGGAGTAATGAATGAGATATTAACTCCCAAAGATTACCCTTAGAAATGATAAATGATAATAAATATATGTGGGAAGTCAAGTCAAACATTGGTTAAGAACTAAAAACTTAATAGGTTTATATAGAAGAAAGTTGCTCTTGGGTTTGGGTCTCACGGGGCACCCCACTTTTGTGGAAGGGAGATGACCTAGCCAAGACTTGGTTTGAACCCACACGTAGCTTGAGGCCCGTGAGTCTGGATTTGGGTCTTTGTATATAATTTTTTGAACAAAATTTATTTAATTTTTTAATTTATTTTATTATTTATTTAGTTCTATAATCAAATTTGTGTCGTTTTATTTATTATCATTATATTGTGTCATTTTGTGAAGCGTTGCCTACCGAACAGACGCATCTAAATTGCGTTAGTTTTGGGAAAGCCTATCTACCTGAATAGGCGCTGTAAAACTACGTCGTTTTGCCCGAACGGACACGCCTTTTCTATTAAAGTATTAAACTACATCGTTTTTGTTTTGCTGAGCCTAAAACTACGTCGTTTTTGTTCCGAACGGAAGCGCCTTTTCTGTTTAAAGCCAAAACTACGTCGTTTTTGGCTTAATCATACATTTTCAATGGGTTGTGTCCCTTTTGATGGATCACTTACCCTACTATAAATAGAGAAGGGCTACCATTTTCATTCATTCAAATTATTCGAATATTAATCATTATAAGTCTTATTCTTCTTCATTTCATAAACAGTTTATAGTTTATACTGAGAGAGAGTCTGGAGCATTTAATTTGGTTCGTTTAGTGTGTTATTTGTAGTGCTGTTATAACACACATTGTCATTATATCATAGTAGATAAGTGTTATCAACTCTGAGCACTATACGGAGGGCGTCATAATTATTTTAAGGATATAGTACTATAAAACAACACAGAGTTGATAAGTGTTTTCAACTCTGAACACTATACGGAGGGGTTGGTCATTCATATGAAACATGAGTTCAATGTTCAAACTATTTATTACAAAGAAAGTACACAGACAACTATGTATAGAGATTAGCATCAGGATATCCGGATTCAGTTACACATGAAGTTAAGACTGTAAAATGAGTAAACAGTTTGGGCTCGATTCGTACTCGCTCGACTAAAAGTTCGATTCGAGTTCGACTCGAAATATAAATGATTCAAATATGAGCAACTTTTAAAGTTCAATAAATTACTCGAAACTCTTCAAATTGTAATTTTGTATTGATACTCGGAGCATATTCGTTCGAAAAGTTCAAACTGTTCGGACTCGATTCAAGATCGTGCTCAACTCGATAGTTAAACGAACCTCAAACAAACTTTATTTTATACTCGATAATTTTTGTGAATCAAATCTGAACAACTCAATACTCAGCTCGACTCAATTTATTTACACATGAAGTTTACTTCATGGTAAGTTGGTCAATTGATCAATACAGTGCTGACACGCAGACAGAAATCACCTTCCGATTTGCGTATTAATACTGTATTGATCAATTAGCCAAAATTAACTTCATGCTAACTACTCTCGTATATCCATAGGCAAAATGAACTCTTCAAGGTAATGAAAAGACTGAAACTCATTTTCAAAAAATTTACAATGATTAAATAAAAAGACTGAAACTTTTACATCTGTACAGTAAAATCTTTCCCAAATTTGTACAAGTATTATTAATTCTCGAAAATTTACCCAAATTATGGAAAAAAAAATTTCAAATAGAAATTCCACCAAAGACAATATCATGTAAGGGCACTCATCATCTCATACTAGAAAGTTCAGTTGTTCTTGGTAAAACATTTTGTGAAACAACATAAATTTCTCATAAAGGAACAGTCAAAAAACATAAAAGAAAAACAAACCTATCAGAACTAGAACACACCATTCTTTCTTGCACAATGATTCACAGTGGCATTAGGTTGCACACATCAGTAAAAAGTTTTTCACAAAATACATCAATGTAGAGTTAAGTATTACAAGATTTGCTTATTTGTCTACTTGGTTAAGCTTGCCAAGACCATTGCAACGGGCGCATACAATCTGCGCTTGATCCTTTCGAGCTGCATTCGCCCTCAAGGTAACATCGGCTTTTCGCACAAAACCTGCACCATCACATTCAGGACACCTGCAACAAGCACAAAATTATCCATGAACTCAAGATTACATACAAATTATGAGAAAGTTAAGCAGATAAAAGTGTAAATTACAGGTCCTTGCGGGAAAAGAGGATGGGAAAAGCAGTTCCCAGCAATGCCACGGCGGCAGCACCGGCAATCAGATAAATAGTGCCATCAGAGGATACATCTCCAACTGCTGCAACCACTGTCAAAGATCTATTTTTCTTTTTCTTGTTATTCTCAACTTTTTTCCAAGATGAAACTTTTGTACCCAAAAATGTTGATTGGCCATATGCTGTGCTGAGAGATGGACCAACTGCAGATTGCTTTACGGAAGTTGTAGAATAGAAAGCTTGCAGAGGAGATATAGATGCCATTTTGTTGGTATAATTGGAAATTGGTGTAGAAACCATACCAGCTGCAATTTGGCAGTAGCTCCTTTTTATATGCAACATGTGTGTATGTTTTGTCCATAGATACATTGGATAAGGCCACATCAGAATCAGGAATATGGAGATTACAAGATAAGGATGGTCCCATCTACTCAGCTGACCTAGCCATAAGCCAACTATACCCACCGGCCACCTATACCACATTTGTTTTATGGATATTGTAGTATCAGTTGTGTGCTTACAAAATCAAGCTGCAAACTCTGAACTTAATTGTCACATATTCACACATGAACATTAGCAGACTGAACTTGTTTGTCAAACTAAACTGCAGGCATATAAATCGGTGCTTGGTCTTTCTTCTATTCATCCTAAGCTTTGATAAATGAAGGTAAACGCTGAAACCTCCAGAACCCCTATTATATGTTGAGGCTGAGAACTAGTACTACTCCATATGATTGCAGTTATGCCACAAGGTATTATTGTTTCTTAGCAACCTGAAAACTATGTGAATTCTTTATATAATGAAATTTAGAGACGACAAGAAGATCACCGGTGCAGAAATCAATAGAAATATTAATGAAACCAAATAACTAGAAGTTCCTAGGAAATCAAGACAAGAAAGTTGAAGGGGGACACTTGTGTCTTTTACTATTGCACATCAAGATATTAATGAATGCTTTGAAAAATCACAATGGTGCAGAGGAGTTTGCATCCATATATTCAGGAAAATCCTATTTTTCTCCCCCGTATGAATAATATATGTCGACGTCGACTACATCAGCATCTATAGCACAGAAAATGTTCTGTACCAGAGTACTTGACCATCCAAAACATGCCCTCAAATCTAATTTTAGCATTGTAATGATCCCCCAAGAAATTTTAAAAAACCAAAATTACTGGAAAAAGTCGATGGAATAAGAATGAAGCATAACCAACTAAAGTAAAAGGAACTAGAAATATATCAAATCTTAACATATCCAACCTTCACAATGGCAGTAAATCGCCCGACAACAGTTACTGTTCATAGGATCGGATACTCAAAATATATTCAGGAAGCCGGAGTGAGCTAAAGCAGGGTATCGAACAAACACAAGAATGAAACACACCACATTCATACATATAATGAATAGAAGAATGAAATGCATCAGGTCAGAAATCAATACAAGCAAGGGGTTCATAAAAGTGAAGCACACCACATTCATACCCATATTCTTTTTCTCTCAAAAATGAACCTGGGATACTCATCTAGTGAACAAAAATTAAATCTTTAAGGAAGTTCTCATTTATTCTTTCCCAGTTGATGTTATATACACTAAAAAGATGCAACTTTTACAGAAATGCTTTTTGTATAACAGTATCACTAAAAGTCTCCCTACCATCACCAAAACAATTACATAAATATTTAGCAATCGAAATCTTACACCTCCACAGCCCGACTGTGAGTGTTCCTGCGCGACAACCGCACAGAATGGGAATGAGAGTGACTTCGCCTAAATCCAAATTCCATATTAAACCGCGATGAAGAAATTCTAAACCTTTCTAAAAATGACATAAAATTGTGCAAGGCATGACCGACTCCACTCCTCCCCCTTGTTCTATTTTCACTTCTTGACCAGACTACCCTCCTTGGACCACTATTAACATTAAACGCACCATCCATTCCAGTATACACAACAGGCAGCTCACTCTCAGCCACTCCCCTGCCTCCTCCGGTAAACCTCCCAACGGCATACCCGCCACCCGGTTGTCTCCAAATGGTTATCCCCATGGAATGTTCATCACTTTGACCCAACAATCCCTCCACATCCACCACATCCGGTGGCAATTCATGGCGGCAAACCGGGCAAGAATTTCGGATGGCAAGCCAGGGCAGAATACAATCTGAATGATAAATGTGGTTACACGGCATTTCACGAGCCTTAGTGTTGAGCTCAAAGGGTTCTTTACACACAGCGCAATGTGAATCAGTAACCACATGGCTAAAATTAATCTTGATTATGGGCAGGGAATCAATTGCAGCCTTAGATGCTGGAGGGTGACTAGACCCATTAATATCCAACTGAATAAAATGTTCAAGAATTCGATTGAAACCCGAACCCATCAAGAATTCCGACATGCTAGGGGGCAATGGCCGGAGCCCTGAACCAGAACCGTTATCGTAAAACAGCTCGTAAGTTCCCCTTTCTTCAGACCGCCGGAGGACGACAAACGGATTGAAATGTGACCCACCAGTGGTACCATTTCTCCGATTCCGGAGGGGTCTGAGAATTGGCTCAGGTTCCGGATTTTCAGGTGAGGCGGGAAATTGATGATGATGATGATGATGACGGCGGTGACGGTGAGATCGACGGTGGGGATTCATTTCCTCGACAAAGCCGGCACCGCAATCGAGACAGAGAATGGAGTCTCCGCCCCGAACCCTGACCACTGAGTTGCAATTGTGGCACCAATAAGATGGCGCTGTGGATGCCATTGCTGACAAATTTCCGACTTCAGAGATGTTAAGAAATCTCCAAATAACTTCCTTAAAAATTTGATCTTTTTGGTTAAAAATAATTGAAGGGGGCGAAATCTTTGAATTGATGTTGAAGATTTTACAGAATTCAATTCAGTTATTTGAAAACGAAACAGCTTCTAAAGAACAGTAGTTAAATTTGGGAATTTAAAGAAAAACTTGACAAAGTTTATAGATAGATACAACAAGCGAATATAAACCAAACTATGGTGGGAAAAAAACCCAGTAGTTAAGACTTGATTAGAGACGAGGGAACATTGGAGGGTAAGCTGAAGGTAAGCTGAATAGAAAATGGGAGCTGTCGTTGACACTCCTAAATTAACCTCACTTTCACTCCACAATTTATAATAATTAAGACAAAGATGTAAGTAAGGATCGATCCCACGAGAGAGAAAAGTTATTTTAGAATTATTCTACTATTTTAACAGAAAATAAAGATGGGGGTTTTGAAAATTATTTTTAAACTAAGAGAACAAGAATTAACGATAAAATTAACCAAATATGTAAAACTTCAGTTCTGCAGTTCAGTTTCACCAAGTACAACAATCAATTAATCAAGTAATTATTATTTCTCCTTCAATGAAATTATTAGCCCTAGATAACAATAAGCTCTGCTATCCAAAATTCTCCTTAGATTATCACTGTATGAAACAAGCTCTCCACCAGATTCTAACTAGCATATAACCTAGAATAAGCTCTCTAGATTTAATATGATAGAAACATTAAGAAATAGAAAATTAGGCTAATCCAAGCAACAAACACATAAGCTCGATTTATTTAACTTGTTTTCTAATAATCTTAGCAATAAACAAAAGTTTGTCCACAATTATTATTACCAAGTCTTTACTTGTGATGATGAAGAGATATCAATTACACGTAATACCAATCTTAATCTAGCGTATGATAATGATCAAATTAACTCAATTGGCCATATTAAATTAATTAGATCAATTAGCATGCAATCAATGAAAACAGATTATCGTAAGAAATTTCACACAAGAAGGAATAAATAATAATACTCAATTAATTAATTACTTGTAACAAGGATTCACCTCCCTTTAGAATCGAATAAAAAGAACTAGCCTTGACATGCTTCGAGCCTTCACTCCAATAGAGGATACTTGAATGTTCAATATTGAATGAATAAAACCTTGACCTCATCCTCTATTTATAGTGCTAGACAAAGTCCTAAATTCTATAGGATGTAGAAATCCAAATCCTAAAAGGATTTACAAATCATAACTAGTTTCCATAAAGAAATAGAATTCAATTTGAAATAAATCTTAGTCTAAAGGAAATCCTAAAGCTAATAGAAATATCAATCCAATTCCATGTAGAAGTCTACCAAAATCTGCATTTAGAAACTTTCCAAAAATCCAAGATTTCTTGATTTTCCCGCTCAAATTCGCTGGGGTGAATTTTCATTTCCTCTTCTTGACGTCCTTTTGGTAAAACGAGCATAACTTTTGATCTAGGAGGAGTTACGGGGCCTGCTACCTATCAAAACGAAGATATCGACGAGATCTACAACTTTCATTCTTTGAGAATCGACAGAATCGCTCTGCATCAAGGTCGAAATCGGCCTCCAAGTGACTGCTGTGTAAATTACAACTTCCAAACTTTGAGGTTCAACGTTCGTTTAGTAAAAGTATCATAACTTTTTCATATGAACTCCGATTGGGACGATTCAAGATGTTCCGGAAAGCTAAAGAAGAGCTTTACAATAAAATTCAAGTCCCAAGCTAAGAACATGCATCCAACTTAATGCTAAAAATTCTGCAATTTTCTCTTTTTCCTCATTTCAGCTCCAATTCTTCCTGAAATCATTAAATACCTTAATAAGCTCATATACCCATGAAACATGCAATAAAACTAAATATAATAGAATCAAAATAAATGAATAATATGCACTCATCAAATTCCCCCACACTTAGCCTTTTACACGTCCTCGTGTAAACCAAAAGTTTGATTTTCAAAAAAATTCTATTCAACCATAGTGTCAAAAGATTTGAAGATACAAATAATGACTATCAACACTAAATTTGCAGAAATCTAATCAACGCCTTATCAATTAACTCACAATTACCAACTTTACCATTTCACCAATGAATTTCATTAAATCAAATTGTAGCCACATAAGTAACTTTCCCAAAATCATCATACTTACTCAACTTAGTTACCATGGAGCAAAAACCATGCACACTGACTTATAACCAAGAACAAATTTTTCTCGCTTTTTAATTTTTTCATAGTACCTTCTTTTTTAGCATGATGAATGTATTTTCATGCTTCTTCTTTTTTTCGTATTTCTTTTCTTTTTTTTTTTCTTGACATGTGCAATGTCTCCTTTTCTTAGGCTTTTCGAGTTACCCATTAGCGAACTTTCCACCAACGACTCCCAAACCAGATGATCTTAGGGCGCTAGGTGTGTAGACACACTTACTGAGGCTTACTTATTCAAGTAACAAAGGCCACAAAAGTCGACTAGTCAAGTCGCTTTTATCCATCGCACTTTTCAAATAAGTGAATACTGATGCTTTCCAGAGGCTTAGATACCCAGTTATTTCACACAATAGACATTGAAGCATATTTTTAATTAATTTTTTTTTTTTCATTCATCATTATTTCACATGGTTCTCAGAACAACATAAGCAAGTTAAAGTTCTTAAGTCGTGAAATCGGTGCACATATAGACAACTCCACAAATAACTTAGCCAAATAAACATGCTTCCATATTCAAGTACTCATGTATCACAAATTCAATTCAAATCAATTATTATGGATCATGGCTTAGTTGTCATCATTCATTAACAAATTAAGCATCAACAGATTCTCAATTTTAGCATTAATTTTAATCTTTGACTTTAACCTTCAACACATAAGCAAATAGAACCATGGAACCCAAGTTTTTAGTTTTTTTTTTTTTTTTATCAACTTTCCATCAAAATTGGATTATTATTCCTACATAAAATAAAACCTAAATCTTCCCCCACACTCAAACCTTACATTGTCCCCAATGTAAGAAAATCATCTGAAGAAGAAAATACTACTAGCAAACATGCAATAAAAACAAAAAAAATAAAAAATAAAGGGATAGAAAAATCAAATCTGAGATCTTGAGTTGCCTCCCAAGTAGCTGCCCGTGTTTAATGTCTTTGGCTCGACGTCATGCCTCTCTTCTCAGCTTTCATATATCGGATCGTCTAGCTCCACCATCTCAATATTTTCCACCTGATGCCCCTCATAGAAAGGCTTTAATCTATGTCCATTCACCTTAAAGATCTTGTTTGTGCTCGGGCTTTGAATCTCAACTGCACCATGAGGAAACACATTAATGATAACAAAAGGACCAACCCATCTAGATCTTAATTTACCTGGAAATAACTTAAGCCGAGAATGATATAGCAAAACTTTTTGTCCCACAGTAAAGGTTTTCCGCACAATCTGCTTATCATGAAAAGCTTTGGTCTTTTCCTTGTAAATCTTTGAACTTTCATAGGCTTCATTCCTCAATTCTTCTAACTCTTGTAACTGCAATTTCCTGTGTACTCCAGCTGCCTCCAAACTCATGTTGCACTGCTTGATTGCCCAAAAAGCCCTATGCTCCAATTCAACAGGTAAGTGGCATGATTTTCCAAACACAATCCTGTATGGTGACATCCCAATAGGTGTTTTGTACGCCGTTCTATAGGCCCAAATTGCATCATCTAATCTCAGACTCCAATCTTTTCTGCTCGGGTTGACTACCTTCTCCAAAATGGATTTTATCTCTCGGTTAGACACCTCAGCTTGACCATTACTCTGCGGATGGTAGGATGTAGAAACCTTGTGCAGAACATTGTATTTCTTGAACAAAGCTGCTAACACCCTGTTGCAAAAGTGGGTTCCGCGATCACTAATGATGGCTCGTGGTGTTCCAAACTCGACAAATATGTTAGTCTAACAAAATCTGCAACAACTTTAGAATCGTCAGTCCAAGTGGATTTAGCTTCCACCCATTTTAAGACATAATCAACAGCCAAAAGAATATATAAATTCCCAAAAGATGAAGGAAAAGGTCCCATAAAATCTATACCCCAAACATCAAAAATTTCAACAACTAATATAGGAGTTTGGGGCATTTGATTTCGTTGAGAAATATTCCCCGTCCTTTGGCAATTAACACATGTTTTACAAAATAGATATGAATCTTTAAAAAGCGATGGCCAATAAAAACCACTTTCCAAAACTTTATTAGCAGTTCTTTTTGGACCAAAATGTCCTCCACAAGCATGAGAATGACAAAAAGAAAGAATAGGTTGAAATTCAACGTTAGTACACACAAATCTAACTATCTCGTCAAGACAAAATTTCCATAAATATGGATCATCCCAAACATAGTGTCAGCATCACTTTTTAACTTTTCCTTTTGGGGTTTGGAAAATTCTTTAGGAAAATGTGCACCTACCAAATAATTTACCAAATCTGCATACCAAGGAATCTCAGCATGGATGGAAAGTAACTGCTCATCCGGGAAAGAATCATGTAACGGTAGCTCCTCCTCATCTCTCAATAACCTACTCAAGTGATCCGCTACTAAGTTGTCCGCACCTTTCTTATCCTTGATCTCTAAGTCGAATTCTTGTAGTAGCAGAATCCATCGAATAATCCTTGGTTTAGAATCTTTCTTAGTGAGCAAATACCTGAGAGCAGCATGGTCAGAATAAACTATAACTTTAGTACCAAGCAAATAAGATCGAAATTTATCTAAAGCAAAAACCACAGATAAAAGTTCTTTTTCAGTTGTGGAATAGTTTATCTGAGCCTCATTCAAAGTCCTAGAAGCATAGTAGATGGCATGAACGGCTTTGTCAATCCTTTGTCCCAAAACAAAGACTCTTTCGTGATAGTTGCTTTGCGTCACACATGATCTCAAATGGCAACTTCCAATTTGGCGGTTGAATAGCGGGAGCGAAGTTAATAATTTCTTTAAAGTATCAAACGCCTCCTTGCATTCATCATCAAACTGAAAGTCCACATCTTTTTGCAGCAACTTACATAAGGGTAATGCCATCTTCGAGAAGTCCTTGATAAATCTTCGATAAAATCCTGCATGACCAAGAAAAGAGCGAATCTCCCGCGTTGCCGACGGTAAAGTAAAAGCAGATATAACATCTATCTTAGCTTTATCAACTTCAAGACCTTTAGATGACACAACATGACCAAGTACTATTCCCTGTTCTACCATGAAATGACATTTTTCCCAATTTAAAACAAGATTAGTTTCCATGCATCTATCTAGAACACGATTTAAATTATCTAAGCATGCATCCAAAGAATCACCATGAATTGTGAAATCATCCATAAAAACCTCGATGTATTTTTCTAAAAGATCCGAAAAAATGCTTACCATACATCGCTGAAAAGTACCTGGGGCATTACACAGTCTAAAAGACATCCGTCGGTAGGCAAAAGTACCAAAGGGACATGTGAATGTGGTCTTCTCTTGGTCCTCGGGTGCAATCACAATCTGGTTGTATCCTGAAAAACCATCTAGAAAACAATAATAAGTGTGCCCAGCTAATCTCTCCAACATTTGATCAATAAAGGGAAAAGTGATCTTTTCTTGTTACAACATTCAATTTTCTATAATCTATACACACTCTCCACCTGCTTGCATTCGTGTGGGCACCAACTCATTATCATCGTTCTTGACAACGGTGATTCCGGGATTTCTTTGGGACTACTCGACCGGACTCACCCATTGACTATCTGGAGATGGGATAGATGATACCCAGATCGAAAGGGTTTGAGCACTTCTTTTTTCACCACCTCCATCATGGGTGGATTCAATCTCCTTTGCGCATCTCTTGTAGGCTTAGCTCCATCCTCTAACAATATCCGATGCATGCACATGCCAGGACTAATACCCTTGATATCCGCTTATTGTCCAACCAAAAATCGTAACATGGTCCTTTAGGACTCTCATCAATTTTTCTTCCTGCACCTTGGTTAGATTACTAGCAATAATTACGAGCAAAGTGTCATTAGTCCCCAAATATGCATATTTCAAATGAAAGGTAATTGTTTCAATTCTAGAGTTGGGGCTTGTATGATGTAAGGTAATAACTTTTGATGAGAAACAGAAATTGAATAGAATATACCGTTGACTTATTTGAAAATTTTGGCAATGAATATAATGCAACCTACATTCTCTTTCAATTCCTCGGGTTTATGCAATCTCTTCTTCTCTCTCATCCATGTCCAAACTGTTGTTGATTGCAATTTCCAAATTGTCCCCATGTAGTTGTTCAAAAGCTCTATGCACCAAGGAGTCTCTCACATCGATAAGAAAAAACTTGTCTATATCACTAGGGTACCTCATGGCATCATAGATGTTAAACCGAATTTTCTCACCATCAAACTCCATAGTCAAGGTCCCATTATGCACATCAATCATGGTTCTCATTGTTTTTAGGAAGGGTCTTCCTAACAAGATGTGGGAAGGATTTGGTGATGTATCATCTTCCATATCCACAATGTAAAAATCTGCAGGAAAGATTAGTTCGCTTCACCGCAATAAGACATCTTCAATTACCCCTGGGGTAGGTGTTAAGACGATCTCGCCATTGGATAATCACACCAAAGATTTTTTAAAGGGCCTAGATTTAAGGAAGCATAAACAGATAAAGGCATAACATTAATTGAAGCTCCTAAATCTAGCATGGCTTTTTCAAATCTGGTGTTTCTATTTTGCATGGGATTGTGAACATTCCCGGATCTTTACATTTAGGAGGCATTTTTCTTTGAAGAATAAGCAGATACATTTTCTCCAATCGTGACTCTTTCATCATTTTGCAATTTTCTTTTATTAGTGCATAATTCTTTTAAAAATTTAGCATACCGTGGTACTTGTTTAATTGCATCAAGAAGAGGATGTTCACTTCTACTTTTCTAAAAGTTTCCAAAATTTCTTTTTCTTTTTCATCGTTCTTTGAAGTTTTAGAAATTCTGGAAGGAAAGGGAAGAGGAATGTTTTTAAGCTGGATTAGGAGGTTTAGGTTGTACCTTGGATTTTTCTGTTCCCTCCTTAGCTGCTTCCTTCTTGAACTCTACGGGGGTCGGTGGTGTATCCAACTGTGTTCCATTCCGTAAAGTTATGGCACTTGCATTCTCCCTTGGGTTGACTACTGTTTGAGATGGTAATTTTCCTGAGCCTCTAGATTCCAATATCCCCACAGTTGTAGCCAGTTGTCCTACTTGGTTCTCAAATCTTGAACCAAGTTTTTGTCTCTTCTTTTGAACCGGCGTATTCGATTCATGAACTGCTGTGTGTTCATCCCCATGAATGCTTTGAACATATCCTCCAATGATGTTCCAAAGAGGTGGATGGCTTGCTTTTGCTTGATTGATATTGAGGTTGGGGTTTGGTTGGAAGCCCTCGCTTTGCTTAGGTGGAAATGCAGGTGGTGCCGCTTGCTTTGCTCCCCATAACTCGGACTTGGATGATCCCTCCATCCCGGGTTATATGTGTTTGAGTCACGGATCATACTTTTTCCGAGGTGGTGGTGATAATTTCCCATTGTATTAGCTTATTGCATGTACCTCGCCATCTTGTAATGTTGGGCATTCATCTCAGATTGTGATTTGGTTGTAGACATATTCCACAAACCTTTGCAATTGGCAATTGACACATAGCTAATTGTCTAACCATAGCGATTAATTCGAAATTTGTTGACCATAATCACAAGTGCTTACCTCGCTTTACCTTTTACGGGTGCATGATTTGTTCTAGTGCCATATTGTTGTGAGTTCTTTGCCATGTTTGCAATTAAATTCCTTACACCTCTACGGGGTCTTGTCAAATAGTGCTCCTCCGCCATTGGCTTTGCATCGATCATGCTTCTATCCATCATGGTACCAACCCTTCGTAGAAGCATCTTTTGGATCGGTGTTGTTCATCTATTTGATGCGGTGGACAATTTGGAACAAAGTTTTTTGAATCTTTCCCAATATAATGTCTCCCCACCGAATTGTCTAATCCCACGATCTCCTTCCTTATGTTGGCTACTCTTGAGGTTTGGAAAGTATCTCTCCAAGAATAGTTGCTTCATGTCATTCCAAGACCATATTGAACTTTGAGGGTAGGTAGTCAACCAATCCTTTGCCAAATCTGCTAGGGAGAATGGGAATGCTCACTTTGATTTGTTCTTCTGATTCCGTTTGGTTTCATAGTAGAGCACACCACATGAAATTCCTTCAGATGTTTGTAGGGTCTTCACCGTAAGACCACGAAAAGTAGGCGATAAATGGATTAGTCCAGATTAAGTTCAAATCAACATCTAAATTAGGATATTCAATGCACGAGAGGTTGTTGATTTAAATTAGGAGTTACCAACTCCCGAGAGAGTTCTATTGTTGTTTGGAATCGCCATTTCTTCTTCTTTGCCGGATTCGTTGGATAATAATTCCAAAGCTAAGTTGAGGCTCAGGTGATGATCACGAAGCCTCGCTCTATATATATGTAAGACCTGTTGAACTTTAAGTTTTTCCTTCTTTAGCCTCCTTGCGCTTTTTTCAATCTCCGGATCAAAATCTAATATAGTAGCTTGAGAAGATCGAGTCATAAAACAAAAACAAAACAAATAATAGAATAAAAACAAAACGCCAAATTACTCCCCGGCAACGGCGCCAAAATTTGGGAGCTATCGTTGACACTCCTAAATTAACCTCACTTTCACTCCACAATTTACAATAATTAAAGACAATAAAAGTAAGGATCGATCCCACAGAGAGTAAAGTTGTTTTAGAATTATTCTACTATTTTAACAGAAAATAAAGATGGGGTTTTGAAAATTATTTTTAAACTAAGAGAACAAGAATTAACGATAAAATTAACCAAATATGTAAAACTTGAGCCTGAGCTCGGTTTCACCAAGTACAACAATCAATTAATCAAGTAATTATTATTTCTCCTTCAATGAAATTATTAGCCCTAGATAACAATAAGCTCTGCTTTATCCAAAATTCTCCTTAGATTATCACCGTATGAAACAAGCTCTCCACTGTGATTCTAACTAGCATATAACCTGTAATAAGCTCTCTAGATTTAATATGATGAAACATTAAGAAATAGAAAATTAGGCTAATCCAAGCAACAAACACATAAGCTCGATTTATTTAACTTGTTTTCTAATAATCTTAGCAATAAACAAAAGTTTGTCCACAATTATTATTACCAAGTTGCTACTTGTGATGAAGAGAGATATCAATTACACGTAATACCAATCTTAATCTAAGCGTATGATAATGATCAAATTAACTCAATTGGCCATATTAAATTAATTAGATCAATTAGCATGCAATCAATGAAAACAGATTATCGTAAGAAATTTCACACAAGAAGGAATAAATAATAATACTCAATTAATTAATTACTTGTAACAAGGATTCACCTCCCTTTAGAATCCAAATAAAAGAACTAAATTTGACATGCTTCTTGAGCCTTCACTCCAATAGAGGATACTTGAATGTTCAATATTGAATGAATAAAACCTTGACCCTCATCCTCTATTTATAGTCTTTAGACAAAGTCCTAAATCCTATAGGATGTAGAAATCCAAATCCTAAAAGGATTTACAAATCATAACTAGTTTCCATAAAGAAATAGAATTCAATTTGAAATAAATCTTAGTCTAAAGGAAATCCTAAAGCTAATAGAAATATCAATCCAATTCCATGTAGAAGTCTACCAAAATCTGCATTTAGAAACTTTCCAAAATCCAAGATTTCTTGATTTTCCCGCTCAAATTCATTTGGGTGAATTTTCATTTCCTCTTCTGACGTCCTTTGGTAAAACGAGCATAACTTTTGATCTAGGAGGAGTTACGGGGCCTGCTACCTATCAAAACGAAGATATCGACGAGATCTACAACTTTCATTCTTTGAGAATCGACAGAATCGCTCTGCATCAAGGTCGAAATCGGCCTCCAAGTGACTGCTGTGTAAATTACAACTTCCAAACTTTGAGGTTCAACGTTCGCTTAGTAAAAATATCATATAACTTTTTCATATGAACTCCGATTGGGACGATTCAAGATGTTCCGGAAAGCTAAAGAAGAGCTTTACAATAAAATTCAAGTCCTAAGCTAAGAACATGCATCCAACTTAATGCTAAAAATTCTGCAATTTTCTTTTTTCCTCATTTCACTTCCAATTCTTCCTGAAATCATTAAATACCTTAATAAGCTCATATACCCATGAAACATGCAATAAAACTAAATATAATAGAATCAAAATAAATGAATAATATGCACTCATCAAAAAAGTTGGGTAGAATTTTAAAGGGGTTTTTGGTTGGGGAGCATAAGACTCAAAACTGTGAAACCGTGTGGTCCGTGTGCGTACCAGTTACGGTTTTCGTCGCCCAAGTTTGAACGGTGGGTCAACCTCGAGGAACACAACAATGAACAACAGAACAAGAATTAAACCTTTTCCTTCTTTTTTATTTTTTATTTTTTTTTCAAAAGGAAATACTAAAGTCACTATACCTAATGTTTTAATTAATTATTCCATCCTTTTAGTGCGTTTAAGAAGTAAATATAGTATGAACACAATCTCTCGTGTCATTAACCTTGAGTAAGGAATCAAATTGGCTCCGACTTTAATAGGCAATAACAGTTTTGGCGTATGTAATAATTTTATGTGAATTAAAAAATTGAATTTATTGTTTGATTTTGGTTATTGGCCAAAATTAAAATCGAAACCGCACCAATAATAATTTACCATCGTCATCATTATAATAACAATAATAATTTACAAGAACAAAGTCCACCAACAAACTTTATTTACTGTTAGCCACCACTATGTTTATATAGATATATACCAGCTCATATACATATATATTTTCTATTTTTCTAATATTATTATTCTAAACATAAAAGTTTCAACTTATGTATTATTATTATTTTTTATATATAAATAGTGTTATATATCATAACAAATTTTATCGACATTAAATAAATACGAACAGATGCGTAAGATATGATAATAAGCATGAGACTCATTAAATAATTAAATTATTTTATCATTTTATGTTCAACATTAATTAGTCACACCTTACATTATATAAAATTGAATTTACTGTTCGGTTTTGGTTCTATTTAACTTTTGTTTAGACAAAATATTATAAGTAAAGTTGTGTGTGTTATCAAAATAGTATTTAATATTGTGTGATGTTAAATTGCATAAGATTTTGTTGTTTCAATTGGTTTAGGAACCGAAACCGCACTGCACCAATCACAAGCGATTTCATGTGCAATTTAGGTTTCAAACCTCATCATGCTCACTCCGACATGTCATGTTCATCAAACTTTTAGATTTTTTTTTAAATACTATTATATCGTTTCATTTAAGTGATGTTTGATAAAACTAAACTATTAAGATATGAATTGTTAGTATATCTTAATAAATTAGATCATCTGAGTAAAATAGTATTTGAACTTTAAAAGTTATTTGATAACTAAAAAGTATAAAACATCTAAATAATTTTTAAAAATAAAAATATCTCAAATTGACTTTTTAAAACTCACTAATGATCTTAAAATTTGAAATGGAAGGAGTACAATATTTACAGAGGCTCCATAGATTTAGATTTATATCTTTCTCTTAACGATTAAGAGTAATAAAATTTTACTAAACAATTGTAAAATTATTAAGAGGTATTAAGAGGTAAACAAACACTATCTTTGTAGGAAAACTATTAGTGTACAATGACACATACATATGTTTGTTTTATTTTCTATTTGAGGAACTTTTTGGGGAAAAAAAGAATTAATGAAGAAAATTCAAATCAATCGAATTGGGAAAGTTGTTCTTATGATTTTGAATCGCAAGACATATTTATTAACATAACTGATATTTTCACATGTATTTTTGATATTTTTACATAATTCTCTTTCATATAAGTATAATGTGGGTCTCACCTACATATATATGAGAAAGACCTCTATAAAAATACCAAAAATACATGTGAAAATATTGCTTTCCATTTATTAATTCAAATTTACGACAAAGCATAAGAGAAATTAATTTTATATCTTTGGTGTGATGAGCTAGTTGTATGTAAATTATTGCAAGTATGATTATGACCTTATTATATTTCAATCAAATGTCTAAATATTCATACGATGATGAAGGAATAAGAGACAAACATTAAACTTAAAAACAAATCTAATATCAATATATATGAATTATATAAAAAAAAATAGAACGAGACACAAGCCTATTTGCTTAGTTAACAATATGCACGAATTAAAAGAATAAATTAAGCAGTAGAAAAAATTACTAGGTAAATTTAGTTAATAATTTTAAAGATGCAAGTATTTAAATATATATATATATATATAATAGTATTATTTTATTCCAAGGCAATGCTTGGGTTTCTTCCAACTCGGTAAAGAAGAAATATCGCACTTGTTTTGTTTGGTTGTATATCTTTCAGCGCGCAACTGTTGTGTGAGAATAGTCTCTTCGTCTAGATTGTTCAGGAACCTTCTACCAACTTCCGAAAATTCATTATAAACCGTTCAGCACTTTAAAGAATATCTGGAGAATTTTTGTAATTAGGGTTTGATTTTTTCTCTTACTGTAATGGCGAAAGACGGACCTAATTGGGAAGGATTACTCAAGTGGAGCTTAGCTCACTCCGATGGAACTCGCTCCTCTCGTAGTCTCGGGTACCTTTTCTCCCCTCGATGTATCTCTTCATATTTTATACGTAATACTAGCTATATTTTCTTAGATTTGAGATTTTAGGCTCTGTGGCGGCCTCCTCTTCATTAACTTTTTAATTATCATTGTGAAAGAATATGATCAGTTTTATTCAACCATTGAAGTTTTCCTAAAAGAGCAAACTGTCTACTATTACTTTGATCATCAGCAATGTCATTAGTTATTTGATTTAAATTATAACTCCCTAGATTCCAAAAAAAAAGAATTTCCTTTTAGTTAATTTGTGAAATCCTAAAGTTTGCGACTTTAGTTCCTAGTTACTACGATGTTAATTATTGTAAGCTATCTGAAAATACTACTAAATATAAAATAAATAGTTTCAAAACTTACATATTGGATTTTGCGAATTGACTTCAAAAAGCAAGTCAAAATGTGTCTTTTTTCAGGAGGGGGGGGAGTAGTAGTATCTAATTGAATCAATTACAACATTGAGGGAAAATGTCTATAGAAGTATAATGGATAGGAGTCATTTTTGCGGCAATATGTTGGCACATGCAAATCTAAATTATATGCAAAAATAGAGCCTGGGTTTTGAGTTTATGTATTTATTTTATTCTTGTGGATGGGGGCAGTGAGGAGGACAGAAAATGGTTTATGGAAGCAATGCAAGCTCAGACAATAGATGTTGTTAAAAGAATGAAAGAGATAACTCTTGTAATGCAAACTCCAGACCAAGTTTTGGAGGAGCATGGGGTTACTCCTTCTGATATTGAAGGTAAGCTAAACAGTTTTCTCGGACTTCATTTTTTAAGATATGATTGTAGCTAGTTAGATAATAGTTTTGTTGATCTTGTATGTTTTACAGATATGTTAGATGAGTTACAAGAGCATGTTGAGGCGATTGACATGGCCAATGGTGGGTTTCTTAAGCCGTTTTCTTACTTTGTGCCCCACGATATTGAGTGGCTTAAATTTTGATTATGGAATGACTTCGTGTTTATAGATGTTATGTAGATGTTTTGCCCTAGACTCTCGAGGTCCTTGTGTTAAACAATAATTTTGTGATTTATCTACCTTAATTTTGAAAGCCTCTTCATGCTTTGCTTGCATGGTTGGAAAAGCACTTTCATCCATGAAGGTTTAAATTTTGATGGGGGCGAGTGCAACCCATCCTCTTCAGTATTTTTGCTCATGTGCTCGATCTATAAGGATATATAGTAGATAATTTTTCATTTGTTTTTCTTTAAAAATATTTTATTTACTGAAATGAGAAATCTCTGCTATGGGAAAGAAGAAGAAGCAGTGGTATAATTAAGTTAAAGACTAAAATTGCAGTTGGTTGCAAATTTTCTGTTGATTCTAAGATAGGATATTACTATCTAAAATGTATTTGATTTTAGTTAACGTCTTTTGCTGGATATTTCCATGTGGCAGATCTTCACTCAATTGGCGGTTTGGGCCCTCTCCTTAATTATCTAAGGAACTCCCATGCCAATATTCGGGCAAAAGCTGCAGAGGTGGTATCTACAATTGTTCAGAATAATCCCAAGAGTCAGCAATTGGTCATGGAAGCAAATGGTTTAGAACCTCTTCTTTCCAATTTCACTTCGGATCCTGATGTTACTGTTCGCACAAAAGCACTTGGTGCTATATCTTGTGAGTTCTCTAATTAAGGTTATGTTTTATCACTTAAACACCCTGACTCTGGGTTGTAAACCCCTTTTTAGAAACAGAGTTGATGTGTTCTCATGTTGTTTTGCAACTTTCAGCTTTAATCAGACACAACAAGCCTGGAGTGGTTGCATTTCGCCTTGCAAACGGTTATGCGGCTCTTAGGGATGCTCTAAGTTCTGAGAATGTGAGATTTCAGAGGTATTTTTTTCAACAATAGCATAACTGAAATTACTGACGATCATTCCTGTTTATGTAGTGCATATACACACATTACGGAAAAGTGTAATTTTTTCTGTATGAAATGTACTCGAGGAGAGCAAGATTAACAAACTAACTTGTCTCTGTTCTTTTCTGTTATAGTTATTTTTTTTCCTGCAATTCAGTAGTCTCTTGTTCATAGTTCAAAGTGAATAATTTTACAGGAAAGCTCTCAACTTGATCCAATACCTTTTGCACGAAAACCGTGCAGACTGTAATGTAGTCAGCGAGCTGGGATTCCCTCGTATTATGATGCACCTGGTCTCCAGTGAAGATGCAGAAGTACGAGAAGCTGCACTTTGTGGCCTACTTGAGCTTGCTAAAGACAGGACAGTTGGGACCAGCGGTAGTTTGGGCGAAGAAGATGAAAAATTGAAGCAAATTCTTCAAGATCGCATTGAAGGTATTAGCTTGATGTCAACTGAAGATCTCGGTGCTGCTAAGGAAGAGAGGCAACTTGTGGACTCCCTTTGGAATGCCTGTTTTAATGAGCCATCTTCTCTTCGGCAGAAGGGGCTTCTTGTTCTTCCAGGAGAAGATGCTCCACCACCTGATGTTGCCAGCAAACATTTTGAACCTGCTCTTCGAGCTTGGGCTGCAAACCCAACAGCTAATAAAAATTCCAACTCTGAAAAGAAAGACGCTCCTTTATTACTAGGTCTCGGTCCTCCAACTTAGAATCTGCACGTGCAAATTAGCTTTTGCCCAGCTCCAGATGCTGTTAAACATATAATACATGTACTTGAAGCTACAACGTCCTTTAAACAGTTTAAAGGATTTTGCTGCATCTTCTGGAATTCAATTTGTTGGTATCATTGAACGAAGTCTTCTTTTCACCCAATTTATCTTGTATCCTTTTAATCTGATTTCACTTTTCAGACTAGACAGATGGTTGTATTCTATATATAAAATGTTTTATTGGATTACTAGCATGTGAGAGTTGTTGCTATGAATTCCATCTATACTACGAACTTGAATGTTTTTACCAAGGGGGCCTCCAGGGATATGAAGAAGATTTAGCTTAATGTGTTTGTAATCCAGGCCTCCAGGCATTTGCCTGGAGTTGCGGTAGAAGTGAAGGATGCAATTCAATTATTTTGACTGGTGCAGATGATTGTCTTCTTTAAGGTAGGAGAGATTGAAGGCTATAGAAAGCCTACCGAATAAGGTTGCAAATTAAGGTAAGTAAACTGTCATCATATGGGTTTAGGGGGAATCATGGTGGCATATAATATATATATAGTGTTGCCTTGCATTAAGTTAATTAGCTGTAAAAAGACTAGAAGATAATATTTTTACTGTTTATACAGTGCAAGATAGATGTGGATTTGGAGTTCTACAAGATATATAAATCTTAATGCAGGAAAAAAATATGACGGGCATGATTAATGTTTACCCAGGCCCCAGGGGTATCTAGTCCACTTTTATTCAAGGGAAATAGTTCCTTGTACTGAGATTATGATCTGATTTTCAGGGACTCCTGAATCTGAAGAAGTTGCTAAAGTTGGATTCCTTATGTTATAGAACATCTTTAGTTTAATAAACTCCAGTAAAATCATAAAGTTGAAGAGCGGAAAAGAACACAAAACATAACGACTGAAACTTTGGGAATTCTGGTTGAATCTCGCTAGTCTAATAACAAGATCACATCTTTATGCAATCTTTTTGCTTTGTGCAGCCTTTTAACATAATCGAATAGGAAGAAGTTTGAAAAACTAATGGTCAACTTAAGCTGCATAATTTGCATTATGTGCTTTTCCTTCTAGCTTTAGTTGGAGATTGTGTTTTATGTAATCTTCATACTTGACCTTCTTGTAAATTCTTTGCTGCTCTGTGGCATCTAGCATCTGCTCCAGCGGTTCAACTTCCACTTCCATTTGTGGCGCCACAAATGATGCGTAAGAGATCCTTGCTCTTGTTCCATTTGTCACTGCTCTATGTTCAATGCTCCTGTACTTTCCGTTGCTCCACATCTGTTTTTAAAACAAGAGTTATTGATAGTTTTCTGATGATCTATGGTTTTCGGATCCGGTTAGCATGAAGTAAACTTTATGGTAAGTTCAAGAGTGCTGACACACATGCGGGAGCTTCATCCTAACCACTCCCATGGTTTTCACTTTTGAAAAAGCTTGTAAAAACATAGTTTTGCTAGCCGTTGAAGTAAAATAAAAAAAGACATTGTTGAGGCTAATACCTCCATTACATCTCCTACAGTCACGATCAGAGAGTTTGGTATCGGTTTTACTGGAACCCAGCCTCCGTCATGTCGAATCTGTAATCCATTAACATCATCATCATCTTGCACAAGTATAGTTATGGTGGATGCATCAGTGTGGACTCAAACCCAACACTTTATCAGGTCTGCAGCAAATCGGATAGTAGTTCATCCGCATAGATGCTTGCATCTCTTTGTGTAGTTGAAGCAAAGCATCTTTTTCCATTCCCATGATCATGGATAAAGAACCAAGTAAGCTTTCAGTAACTTTTCCGATTTCATCTGCATATGCTTCAACAGCCCCCCTGCAGTTGGATAAATTTTTTCCAACTCAAATCATTTTAAATTCTTGTACCAAAAAAGATACAAAGTGTCTGGATAAATATTAGTCTGCTGTGTTTGTTGTGTATATAAACATACTTGAGTTGTGCTGGTTTGTTTGGCCAAACCTCAAGTTTCCTACCCGGGTTGGATAGAGACGGAACATTAGCGAGTCCGACCAGTCAACTGTCTGATCTTCAGAGACAGGGTAAGGTCTGCCATAGCCTTCTATGGCAACTGAATCAAATGGATATTTCTTCTTCTCTTCCAGTGGAAGTTTGAAAAACTCAGCTGCAGCACTCTTCAGATGTTGCAATACTTCTTCTTCGATTCCGTGATTGATCAACTGGAAAGAAATTTTTGATTTGAATGTATCAAATCAAATCATTAATTTTCATTTTTTTGCTAAATTTGAATGTATAAATAAAAGAAGCATATTACAATGTCAATGGGGCATACCCCAGTTCAGTACAATAATCAGTAAAACTCCACCGGATTGCAGAATTAAAAAGAAGGCATTACCAGAAAGAAGCCCCAGTCCTTGCAGGCTCATCAAGCTTTTTAAGCTCTTCCTCTTACCCGTTTGAAAGCAATGTCAAGTCCAGAATTGGAATATCTGCAGATTGAAGTAAAATCTCCACATCTTTAGCTACAAGTTCTTCATTCAAAATGTATCTCTGTGGAATGAATGAAGGGTCCCTCTTTACAATCTCTTCAACACAATCAATCTCTTCAACTCTTTGATCATCATTAGAAACCATGATTCTCAGATTGGCAAGAAACTGGCTAGTGTAGTGTGGGAGTAGGCTTCTCTTAAAAGAGAGAAAAAACAAATATATGAAAGAAGTTGGATCATAACCGATATGTAAGTCTATGCCATAAAATAAAATAAATTAGGTTGAAATTATTCTTAATTCTTCTCTATCTTATGTATGTAAATAAATCGTAATTATAATTAAATTGAAAACTTTTACAATACATAACAAAATTCAGGTCTAAGCATAGATGTAGTTTTAACATTATAGATATATGGCAAATATATTAGGATTTGAATATTGAACCTTGAATGAGTAATTCAAGTTTCAAGGAGGGACTATTAAGTCACACCAAATACTTTAATTATAATTACAGAATACAACACTAGTTACAACTTTTTATGTCTGTATTGACAACATATATAAAAAGTGTGCAACTTATAACCAGACGTTTTATGGGGTTGGACCTAGTGCTGATACACAAGTTATGGCCCTTATGGGGTTTAATATTCTTCAAGGCAATGATGGCTTTTATTGAAAATTACCCATCTCTCCCTGGTCTCTGTTCCACCAAATCTATCAATAATTACAGGAGTGTTTGTAGTGTCGGAGTGACGAGTTAATCCTAATATATATACATGATAGAAGACCAACCCTGCCGCTACAAGGAAATAAGTGAGAGTATTATGATAATTTTTGTAGTCACAAGTATGCTCTTTCTAGCTGCAGCAATAAAATTGAATTTAATCTCAATTCTTGAATATTATAATGAACGGACGATTTGATTACTGAAATTATCTCCGTGACAATTGATTACCACAAATGGATATATATATATATGTTGGATCATAATATTTTAGACATGATGGGTAGGTCTTGAAAGTAGTGGGCCGGTTCATTGGGCCGACCCAATGGGTGGATAATATCTTCATTTGGGGTCTATGAAGTATTGGGCCGAGACAGTGGGCCGAACCATTAGATGAGTATGGTTCCATTGGGACTTTGAATTTGATGATTATGGGATAAACTTTGATCGTCATCTCCTGCATTGTATTTAATGAGGATTGGACGGGCTTAGTCGCTACAAAAGTGTGGGCGGGCGAGGAAAATCAATTCATACTGAGACAAACCGGACTTTGGAGTATATATTAAAGAACGATCACTCAATCTAAAGGTAACGAATTCATTATCTCTCTCAATACACTAGAGATATTATTTTCCTCCATTGTTAACTTTGTGATCGCCGATCATCGACTCTCACGCCGAGTTATCCCCGACCGTCAGTCAAGTTCGAAGTTTTTGTGTTGACTTGTTGAATCGCGGGATATCGCATACATCTTGGTGATTGGGACGTGAGGAAAGATCTTGGCGTTAACATCGGCCAGGCTAAGGGAGGTCATGTTCTAGTGTTCTTCTCAAGTTTTCAATCACAAGTTGAAGGCGATCTACGTGGAATCCATGGTGAAGAGTAGAACGATTACTTCTAAAGATATAGCTTATACGCTATGACTTCGCCTACACAACGAGTATCCGCTGAGGATTGATTGAGTCCTTCAAAGAGTGCTCATCTTTGGTATCGCTTCCAAGCAGTTTACGAGGGTTCTCGTTCGAGAGCCCAAGGTGATCTTGAAAAAGATTAATTTTTGTTTGCCGAGAAGACCTCCGACCATGGTCTGGAAGGGTAGAAGGCATCTTGCTTAGAATTTTATACCGGAAGTGGTCATCTTGATGCATCGATCAAGTTGGAAAGAAGTTTACACTTTAAAGACATGTCTTGAGGCCATCCTCGGGATCGAGCGGACCCAAACAACAATTTTCTGATTGATCAAGAGGTACTCACTTCTATTGGTTTTCGGATTATGGTCGAGAAGCGAGTAGATGAAGACCCAACAACCATTTTCCTGATTAACCGAAGAGGGTGCTCCGCCCTATTGGTTTTCAGGATTATGGTCGAAACAGAGTAGATGAAGACCCAACAGCCATTTTCCTAATTAACCGAAGAAGGTACTCTGCCCTATTGGTTTTCAGAATTATGGTCGAAGCAGAGTAGATGAAGACCTAACAATTATTTTCCTGATTGACCGAAGAGGGTACTCCGCCCTGTTGGTTCTCGGGATCATGGTCGAAGCAAATCCAGAAGTCGCACTCCTGAGAATTCACTAAGAGTACAACGCCTGTGAGACTCTCGCGTTCTGGAAATGCTCTTCTAAAGTCAGAGGTTCAAATGGAAAACACCGGTATCGCTCAAAAGAAACTTTGATGAGGTTTAAAGTCTAAATTGGCAGAAAGATGTTTGCCAATCTTTGGTACGTGGAAAGGGCCGAAGAATGCTAAGACGTTCCAGTGGACTTCGGGCTGTGAAGACGCCTTCCAGGGAATAACGACCTATCTTTCTTTGGTGCCTTTGTTGATGAAGCCCGCTCCTACTGAGCTATTGTATTTGTATCTGGCAGCTAGTTCGTTGGCAGTGGGAGCAGTTTTGGTGCAAGAAGTTGGGGGTAAGCAGCACCCGGTTTGCTATATAAGCCATGTCCTTAGGGATGAAGAAATAAGATGACGATAGTTATGGAGAAGCTGAGGAGTCCGACAAAACCGTTGCAGTGCTTCGGCAGAATCAGAATTTGTGGGCGTTTTTTACAGACGGGTATTCTACTTTAGACTCATCTCCAACTATTGAGGAATGTTGGGTGTCGTCCGAAGCTGCAGATGTTCTTCGGAGGGTTCATGTGGGTATTTGTGTCAGCTGAATAGTTCGATCTTGCATCAGCCACCAAAAAGTCTATATTCAATTTTATCTCCTATACCTTTTCCTATCTGGGGGGTATTCATACTGGGTCCATTGCCTAGGGGTCAGGTTAACAGACGCCAGTTCATGGGATCGAAGTTTGAAGCGTTCAGTAAGGATTTCAGTAGCTCATCCATTGTCTGACAGACACAGACAAATGTCACCTCGGTGTAAGGAGGTTCGGGTGGACTCGCTGACCATTCGATGGTAGCCTCTTCAGTAGGTGGTCCTTATGAGTTTGTCAGGCCCTTCGTCGTAGGCAAATGTCATCCTTTAGACTTTGTCAGGCCTTTCGTGGTAGGCAAATGTCATCCTGTGGGTTTGTTAGACCCTTTGTGGTAAACAAATTCCCTATGAAGTAAATCTACCTCACACTTTGGGAGTCCTAAAGCTTCGGATGATATCTTTAAGCTTCTTTACTGTCCTCGCTGTCCGAAGAGTCGAGGAGAGTCGGGTTTACTTTGGCCATTACAAGTTTGGCTTTGTATTTACTTCGGCAGACCTCGTATCCTTCAGAGTACATGTGGACAACTTCATTGTTCAGCTCGGTGGACTTCCTGTAATTTGCTTCAATATCTTTGCGAAGCTGATCAGTTAATGGTGGGCCCAAATCCCTAAGAATCCGGAGTTTTCAAAGTTCCTCTTCAAGCTTTTGACGATGGGCCATTTGCTCTGCATCTTTAGCTTGGATATCTTTATTTTGCTTCGGCAGAACTGAGTTGGATTGGGCCAGATCTTCGATTTTCTTCATCAAAATTTCATTTTTCTGAAGCAGTTCGACATTAATATCGATGATAACTTGATGAGTGGCCCTGGACGTCTTCAAATCTTCTTTGGTTTGAGCAAGATCTTTCCGAAGGCACTCATTGTTGAGGATAACAATTTCAAGATTGCTTCTCTCTTTCGCCGAGGTAGACTTAAATATGGCATTCTCTCTTCGAGCGGCATCCTCTTCGGCTTCGGTTTCTTTGTATTTGGGGCGGAGGCATCCGAAGACAGCGTTTGCTTGCAAATGATCAATGTTAGTCAAACAGTTCATTTTGATGGGCCGAGATGTAAGTGGATAAGTCAAATAGCAGCTTACTCTAGCTTGGTACTTCATTCCCTCGTCGATCAGGTCCATTATGGAGCTATTGCCGAACCGATGGTCATCGGTATCACGGACGAAGGAGCTGTAGAGCTGAAATGGGAATTTCTCATTGGATTCTGACCAGAGAGTGGGGGATCCCATGACTTGTTGCCTATGTTCCGAAGAGGCTGGTTTTGTTTTTCGAGCAGGTTTGGGTGTGTGCTCTACTTGTTCTTCGGGCTCTTCGTCAGAAGCAACGATTTCAACTGGGATGTTCGTTGGAAGATCGGTTTCTGTGGAAGGTGATTTTGGTTCTTCGACGGCTGGGGAAGTTATCTGGATTTTCCTCTTTTTCGCACGAAGGACTCGGGTCCGTTCATCAAGGGGCATGTCGAGGAGGCACTCGTTGTATGTCTGTGTAAGGGGGTGTTTGGGTTTTCCGCCAGCTTACTTTCTTCGGCAAGGCTGGCTTGTCCCTTCGATGGGAGTTGATTCGGTGGCTTGAGCTTCGGTAGTTGAAGTCGCTTCAGTTGGTACTTCTGTAGAGGTCGGCGATGATGAACCCGAAAAGAAATCTATCTGGATCCCTTCAGTAATTCGACGTCGGTTGGACCGAGGACCTTTACAGTCTTCCATTAAACATCCTGTTTAATAAAAGACTGGGGGGCAATGTTGGGCCATAATACTTTAGACATGATGGGTAGGTCTTGAAAGTAGTGGGCCGGTTCATTAGGTTGACTCAGTGGGTGGATAATATCTTCATTTGGGGCCTATGGAGTATTGGGCCGAGACAGTGGGCCGAACCATTAGATGAGTATGGTTCCATTGGGGCTTTGACCGGTGATGATTATGGAGATAAACTTTGACTGTCATCTCTGCATTGTATTTAATGAGGATTGGACAGGCTTAGTGGCTAAAGGTCAGGGCCGGAAAGTCGATTCAGACATGTGACAAATCGGACTTTGGAGTATATGTTAGCAAGGATCACTCAATCTAAAGGTAACGAATTCATTATTTCTCTCAATACACTAGAGATATTATTTTCCTCCATTGTTAACCTTGTGATCGCCGATACTGACTCTCACGCCGGAGCTATCCCCCGACGGTCAAGCCGTCAAGCTTTTGGTGTTGACTTGTTGAATCATGCGGGATATCGGACACGCCTTGGTGATTGGGACGTGAAGAAAGATCTTGGCGTTAATAATATATATATATATATATATATATATATATATATATATATATATATATACGGGAGCAGATTAGGAGACATGTTTTATTATATGTATTCAAATCACACCAAAAATATTGTATTATGAAAAAATTTCATTTATAAAATATTAAACTTTTTTTTAGTTATTTAAAAAAAAATAAAAAAATTTTGTCCATTATTTTATCGTCAGTCCCACTTTGATCCGATCCTCATAATGTGTGTATATATATATATATATATATATATATATATATATATATAATTTGAGTCACGAATGGAAGAGTTTAGTGTTGCAGTTAGCTTGTTTATTTAATTTGACCATGCGATGGCATGTGGGTAATAATTTAATAGGAATATTATGTTTGGTAACTGGCAGACAAACGGGGCACATAAACAAAGGAGGAGTAGGTGCGGTGTATTATGTTGAAGATTCTCTGCATAGACTAGGGGTGTTTATTTTGAGTCGATCATGTATTTAGTGTGTTTATTTTGAATAAAAATTATCGAAATAATTGAATTAGTCAAATTTTTGAACTGAATGATTAAGTATAATTTTTTTTGGCTGAATAAGCTGAATGAAGTGTTTTATATTTAATTTTTATTTATAATATTAACTATTATATTAAATAATATTAAATAAATTTATAATAATTTTAAATTTTTCAGAGATAAAATAATAAAAATATGTTATTCAGATGTTTCAAACATCAATTATCAAACACTTTTTTTCATTTAGTATTTAGAATTCTGCTTTATTTAGCTCATTCAGACTACTTAAACATTCAGAACTATTTCATTCAGTTTTATCAAACACCCCCAAGTGAGTGTTTGTTTAGAGCTAAATGGAGTTGAATGATTAATCGGTCAGTCATTCAGTGCGTTTGTTTTAAATAAAAAATCGTCCGAATAACTAAATCGGTCAGATTTTTGAGTTGAATGACCAAGTATAATTTTTTTGACTCAATGACTGCTGAATGAAGTATTATATATATATATATATATATATATATATATTATAATATTAAATATTATATTAAGTAATATTAAATAAATTTATAAAAATTTTGAATTTTTTAAGAGGGATAAAATAATAAAAATATGTTATTCAGATGTTTCGGACATGTCAATTATCAAATAATTTTTTCATTCACAATTTATTCAGATTGGTTAAATATTCAAAAACTAATTCATTCAATTTTATCAAACACCCCCTAAACTGTAAACTGTAATAATATTTGTTATTGGTTGGTTCAGTTTGTCGTTATTAACTTGGAATATATCAAGGCTTGTGGGCATTTTTATGAAGTTAGTTACTAGCATTTTTAAGTTTGCCACTTTTCTCAGTATTCCTGCACGTCTCAAAATGAGAATTCACATTTGAAATTTGAAACTCAGCCTTCTAACATATCAACCGTGTATTATATAAATGGATGAATCACATATTATATTATATTTTTAAAAATAATTACAACAATACTGCACTTATAAAATCTTTACACAACTAATACATTTTCATATTTATTTACAATACTAGTGCAATTACGATTCCTTAATTTAGGTAATTAGTATTCAATTAGAATTCCTTAATTTAGGGATTAGTTATACCCATGGCTAATTTTCTCTCTCCTCATCTATAACAACTGCGGTTAGTCATCACCCTTCTTCTTCATTCAACGTATTCTTTATATATATATATATATATATATATATATATATTGGAGTGTTTTGTGGAGATCTAAAGAAGAGGTGAATTTACCACTAATCCCGAAACTAAACACGACTTGGAGATGAGTATAAAATGTAATCAGATTCCAACACTTGAATGTGACGCCCCCAAATAGGTAGGTATACATCACATATTCTCGAGTAAATCAAATACATGATACGTAATACAAATACAACTTAATTATACAACCGTCGTAAAAAGTACGACAAAACATAAGCTATGAGCTTTAATACAAATATTGTCGTCTAGACAATATTCAAACTCAAATTCAATATTATTACATTTATTTTCCACTATTTCACTGAATAGTGAGGATTACTAATGCTATCATCTGGTCCGTCACTCCGTTCCCCAACTAGTCCTCTTTGCGTTTTCATTTCAAGAAGAAACAATAAAAGTAAAAGGGTGAACTCAACTAACCCAAGAGAAATATTATGACTAAGATAATGCGAGAATATATTATCGTTAGCCTTCAACAAAGGTTAAACCGATACAATATAACAACCATCAAGTTTAATCTGCGCAGTGGAACAAGCAATCCATTAAAAGAGTCAAGTAGAGAATAAAATCTACTATCTTTTATAATTTAAAAGATTTTTCATCACTTTTATCGCTGTGACTCAGCTTAATAAATAATCCACATCATCGAATCACCCTTGCACTACGACCAAGGATATTCTTAAGTATCACGATCATAATTATCCATGCACTACGGGCCAAGAATATTTGTGTATTCAATAATGGTCATGATCATGCCAACAACTGCCCATCAATGCACTACGGGCCAATGAGAATTTTACCACATAATTTGTAACATTACGGTCATGATTACACCGAATAATCCTTGGTCATAATCATACCAAGTCCATCTATGCACTAGGCCACAGATGACTTTCAACAAAATATAAACATGAGGATGATGACAATGATATAAGAATTCAATAAAACAAGTTCAAGAATTATTTTATTCAGGAATTAATAACGTCCAAATTGTCAACATGATACTGCTTTGTAGAGTAAAATTCAAGAATGCTCAGAAGAATATTTCCATGAAAAGATACTGGATGAAGCGCAAATATCAAGGATATTCCACTAATTTCATGGAATATGTAAGTCAAAACTTTAACCAACCGAGTATAATAAGGAATGAAATAACAAAAGAAATCACCGGGCATGCGATGAGGCCGCCATACATGCAAGTTATTCCAATGTAATAATAAATAACGGAATCATGTCCTACCAGTAAATGCATGCATACATGATATTCCAATGTAATAATAAAAAGACGGAATCGGTCCCAGTAAGAACGCATAGACAAGATATTCCAATGAATAATAAAGACTAATCGTGTCCCACGTAAAATGCATGAATATGATATTCCAACAAAATAATAAAGACGGAATTAGGTCCCACAGAAAATACACAGAACATGATATTCTAACGTAATAATAAAGATTTTAACCAGTCCCATAGTAGAACGCATTGCATGAGGGATGTTCCAACGAGAATGATAAAGAATGGAACAATAGAAGAATTTCACCAAGTATAGGGTAGCTCATGTATCAAAGTTATTCCAATGTAATAATAAAGAATGGAATAAAGCAGAAGTTCTCTTCATAGATAAGAAAGAAATAATACTCCCTACCTTTAGAAAAACTGGATACTAAAATAGTGAGGTAGTAGACTTCTATTCTTCTTTCTATAATTTCTCTCTATAATAATCGCTCTAAAGCTTTTGTGAATTGGTGAGAAATGAAGAAAGAATGAGCTTCTATTTATAGAAAAATATAGTTTCGATAATTGCACGTTTTGGGGCTCGAAAAATTTCAGTACATTTCCTTCAACTTTTCTTTTATTTTTAATTTAGTCATGGAAGTATTATCAAACTTGCACCACCTTCCCTAATAGTAAATAATGTGATTCAATAGTAAATTATATGAATCAATAGTTATAGACATGTGAAAATACGAATTACAGTATATTACCTCCATCTATACCTCCATTTTTAACTTAGTCATGCAAGTATTATCAATCTTGCACCAACTCCCCTAATAGTAACAAGAATGTGAAACAATAATATACACATGTGAACAAATAGTTATAATCATGTGAAATAATAGCAATCAATTGCTCATTTATCCGGTTAAACACCCGATTGGTCAATATAACCTCCAGACATCAATTATTATCGAAATAATTGTTGATTTTCACTAACACAAATAATTCCAACACAATGTAACCATTTTTATCAAAAATATAAATTTTGAAATTTCAAAATTTGACTTTTCTCGAAAAGTCAACTATTGACTTTTTGACCAAATAGTGAATTTTAGAAAATTTTGTGTTTATAGACTATTTTTACTAATTTCATCGTTCTGGACTCAAATATCACGTCCGCGTCTCCAAATTCAACTCCGAACACAACTTTAATTTTAATAACATTCATTATTAATATTATAACTCACAATATTTATCAACTAGTCGTTCCTGTGAAAGAGGGGGCTTTCCAATAAGGATTTCTCCTATCATGGCGCGCAATTTGGTGACCAAACCTCTCATTGATAGAACTTCTGATTGTAAATATATTGCAATTTAAGAATATGAATAACTTTGTCGTCTCAATTATTGATTTAATAAAATAACATATATTACGAGATGATATTATGATAATAATCGAATCAATAATATGATAGATATGATGCACAATTCATCAGAGTAATAATTGAGTATAATTGAGTGACTTATCACGTAAGCATCAATAATCAATACCGTAGCGCTATAACGAACCACGCCAGATTACATCAGTACTTACTACTACTACCGGTAGTTCAACAGCTAACTGTAAAACTTCCGCCATTATTTTCATAAAGTATTTTTGTCGCTTTCTCAATCCGGCAATAATTTCGTTTGGGGGTCCACCAATGATTGTCTTTGTTATTTAATATTCCTGTTAAAATGAATATTCCCACCAATCGAATATTATATAACAACTTGCGTATTTTGCAAAATTTGTAATTATTACCCACAACTATAACATTATATTAAATTCACACCATAATATTCAAAAATATATTTCGAGAAAATTTAATTTTTATTCAAAAAGTTGAGGTCTTACAAATGAAGTCTGCAGAGATCTTGATGGCAAGTGACGTTAAAGTCAACGTAGTCTTTCTTGTTGAAGGTCACGTATTTTTCTATATATATATATATATATATATATATATATATATATATATATATATATGAGTCAACCAATTGTATATCTACAGTAACTTCTCAAAATGAAGGGTCAAAATGGAGGTGGGTATGAAGATTCAGGCGGTGGTGGCGGTGGATATGAATACTGGATGATGGTAACCAAACCTTCATACCAAGGTAACCAAACTATCATATCAAAGTAACCAATCAACCTCCACACTTTAAATTTTTTCTTAGTACAGTTGGTTACCAAACCTTCAGATCAAGGTAAGCAAACCTTCGTACCAATGTAACAAAACCTTCATACCAAAGTAACTAATTCACATCCACACCTGCAGTTTTTTCATAGTGCAGTTGGTAGCCAAACCTTCAGACCAAGGTAATCAATTCAATTTTATTAAGTTACCAATTTCATTTGAATGTGATGCAATTTGTAGCCAACCATTCATACAAAGGTAACCATTTTATTATTTATGAGTAACAAAATAGTTATAAAAAAAATTCAGATTATTAATAGTTACATTTATTTATTTTTAAACTTTTTGTAAGGCGAATCTTCTTCTTATTCTCATTGACGTTTTGGACAACGGAGATTCGCGGCGGTGTAGCGGTGAACTGTTATTTCAAAGTGTATGTGAGGGAGATGAAGATTTGAATTTGAATATTTAAATTTGAATTTGAATTTGTTTTTGTTGTTAGATCCAAATATTTGAATTATTAATTATGACAGTTATTTGTCCTTGATTTTAGATTTCCTTATTAATGTGAATTGTACTATTTTTGTAATATGAGTTCTAATTACACTTTTTTTGTAATTATTTGGTTGATGCACTTTTCTTGTAATTATTTTCTATTTGTTGTATACTTATGTAAAGAACCCTATATAAATTTACTAAAATGTGGTGAGATTTGATTATGGATTTTTAAATTGGACTCTCATTTTTGGGTTCTTGTAAAAGATTAATTTGAAATGTTGGACGGGAGAGTATCTATTTGTTGACCAGTAGGTTGTTAGAATGCGTTATGTTAGCACTCGACGTATATTCAACCGTCGACTTGGACATGAACCTGCACCAAGAACACTATCAAAAAATACTTTAAATTGTCGAGATATCTCTAATGTGAGAGTAATAACAAGTCTCAAGTAAGCTAATAATGGAGATGATAGGTCTCTATTGTGCACCTAGTATTTAGATAAACTACATCGATTCAATAGGATCCCAATTTCTAGTAGGAATTGTGTAGTAAGAGATGATACGTTAACATGTGGATTGCCTTTGGCAGCAAAATATTGTAATTTTGAATGTTTAAGTAATCTGAATGAACTAAATGAAACATAATTTTGAATACTGAATGAAAAAAAAGTTATTTGATAATTAATATGTATGAGACATCTGAATAACAATTTATTATTATTTTAACCTTCTGAACTAGGTTGAACAAGCATACAAGTATAAACGTACTAAAAAATAAGTTTAATACAATATTTATTATGCAATATTTTAATAATTCAAACAAATTGAATTGAATATTCTTTTTTTGACTAATCAAACTAGGGCTTATTCATTCATATTTTATTTCTTATATACAACGAAAATCCTAAAGCCCAAAATTTCTCCCGTGCGGCTACAAGACTTCTCTCTCCCCTAACCTTATCATTTCTCCTCTGCTCCTTAAACTTCATATCACAAACTTAATCAACAAACCCAGAAATATCAGCCCACTTGCGCTATACATACACAACCCAACACCTTGGTAACTGAGTTCAACATTCCTGGTTGACCGAGTTTTGTAGAAGAAGTTTGAAAAAATGTCAAAAAAGAACGTTCACTTAAAATTCCAGTTTATAGTCAAACCATGTCTAAGGCTATCTTTTCCTCACTATTTTTCAGTCCCTTCCCTTTGATTCATGGCAAGAAAAGAAGGTCCTTGGACCCCAACAGGTAGAGTCCCTTTGAGCTTTGTTTATTGAGCCTAGCTTAGTAAAATCATATCCTAACAATCCCTGAGATTTCACCAGCTTGCAATTGAAAGGCTCAATATCCAAAGATGTAAAGAGCAGATATAAAGGAGTTATTATGCAACATCATGTTTCACCTTTTCTGTTATTTGAATCAGTCATGATCCTAATTTCCCATGCTCAAATTGTTGAACAAACAGATTGCTTACTTCATAAAAAAGATCAAAGAAAAATTATTACTGCTATTTTAGGAACTTGATTGATGTTATGATTTCCATTTTGTTTATTTGTTAGCCAAGTGGAATCTTGTTCTTCTTTCAGTAAAAGTAAATTCCACCTGATTACAGAAACATGCAGTTTCCTTTCTTCTTTTTGATCTAAATGGTTAAGATAAGGGCAGATGATAGTATCTAAAACAGAATACATACAAAACTCAAATAGATATATACTACTAGCTCAACCCTTACAAGAGCACAATTCTTAATTGCTAGGAGATTACATAACTTAATTTACAGACAAGATAATCTAATTATTAAAGAGATACTAAAACACCAATCCCCAACAAACTGGCCTATAATCAAAACGGAAAGTGCATAGTTTTTACTTCAACATAATGCCATGATCAATTGTGACCTTAATTTCCGCATGCCACAACTCATTTAGGAGGGCAGAAGGTTATAACATAGCGCGAAGCCCTGCATTTGTTAAGGCTAGAAGAGTCATCAAAAGCATAACTATAGGCTTTCGGACAGATTGCCTTAAACAGATGCGCAAAAAGTGTAGGCTTGCAAGTTTTGGGGCTGGCATACTCCCCAGTGCAACAATATTTAGGAGATTGCATAGCTAAACATGCACTCTTACACCCCACCACTTTGCCTCCAACTCGAACTTCCAATGCTGATGGGCAACAAATGTTTAGATCAACTTCACACGCCGCCATGCCACAGCCAATTCCACCACCAACAGGTGCCATTGAAACTGGCAAGTTGAACCCATCAACCAAACTAACATCATAGAAATGTAAGGGAGAATTTGAGGACCCAAGTGTCATTTCAACCACTGTTGCTGGAGGTACACCCCCCATGCCCTGGCAGTGTAATAGGCCAGAACAGTCACCAGTGTCACATGAACCTTTACCACTTTGGTCGAACCGACAGCCTTGCCTAGCCCATATCCTCCCTGACCATTTATCCGGCACGTCCATCACTACTTCCTGACCGCTGCTCAGACCAAAACCACCACTATTGGGGGTAGGGTGGCCTGCACCGCCTTGAGTTCCGGGCCATATGGTTTCTTTGCAGTTGTTTACTAGTATGAGTTGAGATCCATCTGCAACCAAGAAATGCAAATGCTTAAATTTTTTTTTCTTGAATTTTCATCAACATATTTGAAAAAATAGAACAAAATATATAAACGATTCACTAGGAAAAACATAAATTAGAGGACGATATACCTGTTACGAATAAAGACAAGAATATAGAAAGTAAAATAGACAAGGGATATGATGAGATTAACATTTTGGGCGTAGAATATAATGTACACTAAAAAACAGAAATGTAGAGAATTCTTGGTTTTGCGCCAAAAAAACAAGTGAGGTTTGGGCAAAGGGGCTGCTATGTTTTTAAAGTAGAAACGGTTTATGGAGGGAACATCCTTTTATGTAGAATAAAGAGCATATATGCATTACTTCCACCGCTGGGTTTTGTATATTTACTTGTTTAGGCTAACTAAGATATTAATGTCATTATACTTGTTATATACTTTGTTAGGAAAAGTAAAAGTAATCTACATAATTAATTTAGAGACATAATCATGCTTCTAATTAACTTTCTGAGAACTGATATTTTTACATAAAAAATTAATATTTCTACATAATCCCTCTCACATAAATAGTGTGGGTCTCATCTTTGTGAGAGACCCACATAGAATCCATCTGCATGCATGTTTATCCTATACAATCCATCTTTCTGCCTACCTGAATCAAAGATTTGAGGACTAAATAACTTTTAAGAAATGTCCAGGGGGAAATAATAATTAATACTCCCTCAGTTCTAAAAACGAAATATATAATTTTAAAAATGAATCTCTAATTTGGAAATGAAGAAATTATTATCTAAGCCTAAATGTAGGATCAGTAGTGCAAAACATCAAGCTTCGACATAAATTATTATGTTTGAATATGAATAATTCACAAGTGCACATTATTTTCATAATGTCCATGTTTCTAAATTTGATTCTGTGGTTGTGACTTGTGATCAATTGTTTTTGTTGTGAGCTCATTCATATCCATAGGAAGTCATTTAGTGAGTTCAGGGCATAATTTTTGGATCAGTAGCTCAATGCCACGCCGAGGAAGCGTTAATTTGGAGCCAGATCAAAGGGTCCTCTTAATGTATTTGATTATTTATTTGTATACTTTATTATTATTGTTTTTTTAATGGTTAAATCTTATTTAATAATCTCCCATCATAGTTTAAAAAAACTTTGGTGCTTCTTTATCTTAAATCGGAGTGGTTAGTTAATTTTGGTCAATTGATTAATACAACGTCGATATGCAAGTCGAAAGATGTTATTTCTTTGTGACTAAAAGACAATGTGCACTCCAAACTTTACACCCTTGTTGACTTTTGCACCCTAAACTGAAAAAGGTGTCTAAGTACACCCCAAACTTCAATTAAACGTAACAAAAAGCACACTTTTTGTATTTAACCGGTCAAAAATGACCGACTAAGACTGTAATGTTTATTACAAAGGGTAAATTTGGTAGTTTACATTTATTTCAAACAATTCTGTCTTCTTTCTTTTAAACCCACACTTCTCTGTTGAGTCAACTCACCCATACACCACCCACATCTCCCTTTCTCTCAACTGACTTCTCCAGCTCCACCATCCTCTCCTCCGCCCTCCTCTCTCTCCTCCCCTCTCTCCGGCCCCTTCACCTTCGATTACAGAGCAGATATGGCATCGGCAAGTGAAACCGATTCAAGTTGGAAGCCGTGGAAGGCCACCAACTTGATATAACAAAAAAATACATAAAAATCTAGAACTTGTTACTTAATTTACCATAATATATCTAGTAGAACTAAAAACAAAAGATTAAAAAATATGTAGAATTAATACTCTCAAATACAACTTAAGAAGAATTAATAATTGGGTCTTATAGAGATGTTGATATGAGAGCCTACTGTCATGAAGAAGAGACCCAATAAAAAGCCACGATATGGAGCAATATCCGATTCCACCTGTAGGGAAAATTCAGTTTCGGCAAGGAGCAAACCAGCCAAAAATGCTCCTAGTGCCATTGAAAGCAGTGGTGAAGCCAGAGGTTTTTAACAGTGAGGTCAAAATTATTGCTAAATTATAAAAAAATTGGCGGGGTTCAAAAAGCCTTTTGCATAATTTTTTTTTAATACTTAATACTTTTGGATGTATATATATATAAATATATATATTATATTATAATAAAAATATAATGAGTAATAATATATGGTATATATACACTATATTGACTCATAATAAACTTTTTTAATTTTCATAAGTAAGTAATTTATTATTTAATTTTAAAAATAATATAAATTAGATTATTATTTAGTTTAAAATATTATATATATATATATATATATATATATATATATATATATATATATATATATATATATATATATATATATTGAAAGGATATAGTCATATATATGATTAAAATTTGATTGTGAAGTTATATAAATTTTCAATTTAACTTCGTATAATAGAAAATTTATAAAATTTTAATGGGATTAATTTATATATATTATTTAAAATTTTTAAAATTTACCTTATATTATAAAACAATTTTTTTTTCGAATGGGTCAATTGACCCCACAAAAGAGACGTGGCTTCGCCACTGATTGAAAGGCCAGCCTGTTTTAATTTAACACAAAAAGATGAAATATTATTTGTTGATGTAATGATATGCATAATTTAGCAAATAAAAATGACTCCATTTACCCTTGCAGTGAGGAGACTCGTACCCAGAATAACCTGGAGCGTATTTGCAGAGAATATCTCTGCATTTTGATTCTCTGCAATTTGCTTATATATTGGCCGAAGCAGCTGCAGGTAAAGCACAAAGGAATAAGAAGATCACTAACTCCCAAGAAATAAGCAGAGCATACTTTGAAAGGAGTATCCAAAGGCACCCCGCACTACTTATGCTATCAAAACCCAATTCAATCATCCAAAACTACCATCTATTTCAGGCCAAAACAAAAACTCAGCCTTTCAAATCAAGAGTTTGTAAAGGATTACCACAGCCACAGCCCCCACCAATTTTACCTAATAAAAACCAGCAGCAATTTTTATTCATTCAAACCACAAAGATTACCAATCAAAAAATACCCAGTTCATAATTAATCCCCAAATTTATAATTTTCATACAAATTCCCCCAAATTAAAACAAACCCAGTTCAAATTACACCAAAAAGATACAGATGGGAATCTTCCAATTCCATTTTCACCAAACCCGTGCTCAATTTCTCACCAAGAATCTTCAATCTCAAGTGGGTATTTGAGTTCTCAGCAGGAATCTTCAGTTTCAGATGGGAATTTGAGTTCTAAGCTTATTTTTGGGCCTAAGAATACGGAAATTGGTGGAGATGAAGAAATGAGTGATTTTTGGAAGCAGCCTAATGGGTTAGGGTATAGGCCATGTTTGGATTTTAGTAGGGAATATGAGAAATCAAGTGTGGAGATTATGAAGGATAGGAAAAGGTATTTGGTGGTTGTGGTTTCTGGTGGTATGAATCAGCAGAGGAATCCAAGCGCCTGCATCACGTCGGTGAGCTCGGCGACAGAGATCTTGCCGTCGCCGTTGGCGTCGAACCGGTTGAAGACGCGCCATTTTCGGTTTGTGAGAGGGAAGGAGAGGAGAGAAATAGAGCACAGAGATAAAGTGGAGGAGAGAGAAGTGAAAGAAAGGAAAAGACTTAAATGCCCTTTCAGATCCATATTACAGTCTTAGTCGTTCATTTTTGACCGGTTAAATACAAAAAGTGTGCTTTTTGTTATGTTTAATTGAAGTTTGGGGTGTACTTAGACACTTTTTTCGATTTAAGGTACAAAAATCAATAAGGGTGTAAAGTTTGGGATGTACATTGTCTTTTAGTCTTTCTTTATATATCAGTACTATATTAATCAACTGACCAACTTGTCTTGAAGTTAATTCCATACTAACCGAATCATCTTAAACTATATGGGGGCATCTTTTGCCTTTTTCTCGAGTGCCTTATGGGCCAACACCATATTCTATGCTCCCCCCTCCCCTCTCCCTCCTTCCTCCTTCCTCCTTCCTCCTTCCTCCTTTTGTTTTGATATATAACAATATGAGAAATAGTAGCCAATATTTATGATATTTTCCATAAAGCTGTAAAGACCATGGAATCACTTGAGTGTTAGCCTAACATATTAAAGATACACATTATGCCATTCAAATTTTGAATTGCCAAATGAATCTGAAATACTTGTTTTTCTCTGTAATTATGAAAAAGACTCAAATGACCTAAATATACAAATGATATTGCCACCTGGAAAAGAAGAAGAAGTACTAGCTGGGGCTGTTAGCTTCAAATATTGACAAAGTTGCATGCAAGTATCAAATTCACCATGCACAGTTAGAATATTTTACAAGAAATATATCACACAAAAAAAGAAATAAAAGGGAATATTTGTCGTTTAAATATTTAGGAAATGCTTACAATATTATCTAAAAATCTTAATATCTATAACGTCAGTACTTATCTTATATGTTCTTAATTAATTCTTAAATATATGGTAAACAAAAAGAAGAGTAATGCTACGCCTAAGTCTCAATTTTTTGATATCAAAAAGTGTCTCAAATGGTATGTCATCATTACATTGATTGAGTAGATGTTATGCGATTGACTATGCTATAAAATATCATCTAAATATTTAATGTCATATTATTTGAAACTCATTTAAGAGCAAAAATCTGAGATCCGTAACGTTACCTTAAAAAAAAAATCACCATTTAAATAAGAAATGAGATACCCACATTAAGTGAGAAATATAAATACAAAACACCAAAATTTAATAAAGTAAGATCGAGATATTTATGTACATTATTGATTTTTATGTACCAAACAAGCCTTATTAAATCAATTAAAAACACACGAGGAAGGGATACTCGAGGGAGAACACCAAAGGGGTAATATAAAAGGATTAGTATAGTAATCAACAGGGAGAACCTGCTGTCATCTTGTCGTTGTAGTATAGTGGTAAGTATTCCCGCCTGTCACGCGGGTGACCCGGGTTCGATCCCCGGCAGCGGCGTTTTACCTTTTTTCATAGTCAACCCAGTTGCAACATATGGATTAATTACTCTAATTTTTATTTTTTCCCCCTTAATTCCAAAAAATTTCCACTTGCAGGTTAATAGAAGAAATTTCAGAGCAAATACCCATATGACAAATATCAGTGTGTTATCTCATTATTTAACCTGCTGAAATAGCTTGAAAAGGGGACATCTTCTTATGAAATAGTACATAATGTTCAATAAATAACCATCTGTAAGTGTGCAAAACAGGGGCTTAACAACCCGAACACACAAGTAAATGAAAACAGATTAACAGCCTTTCTGATATATTTTTCTGATATGTTATATATTTTACAACATGTGAAATCTCTATGCCTAGCTAGTAAGAATTGAAAGAGCAATTCTAGGCCGGAGATGATCAGGTGCTCGCATCCGTCTTTGGAAAAACTGTGCAAATCCTAATTCATTGCAGCTCGTATGATGAAAAACTGAAACCTAATCTTCCCTCATTAGTTGATTTCAATTCGAGCTTCTGAAATGGGCTGCAAGATTGTTCAAGTAGCACCACATAAATCACTAGGGATTGGCAAAACCTTTGGTGTAAAACTTGAGGGATGAATGATCTTTTCAACTTTGAGCACAAGCAGTATAAAAAGATAAAAATTGAAGAAGTTGCGGAGGGGAAAGAGGTACCTGCTGTTTGGATCATAATAAAAACCATTAATCGATCCATCACTGCATGAGAAGCAAACATAATAAAAACCAGCTATGGTCAATCCACAGTCAGTTCCAACATTCACAAAGTATTGCTCTTTCCATCTCTGCAAATCAAGTCAGAAAATATCAACTCATTAATTCGACATAGAGAGCTTCTTTAACAAAAAAACAAACTGAGTTGTGGTAGATCACCATAAATATGTACGGATAGTTACTCAAGTCTAAAGATTTCCCACCATCGACCTCCACTTGGCTCTGGAAAGAGCATAGAAAGTTAAAGAGGGAAGAAACATGTAACATAGATGAAATTGTCCGAGTGCTTACCAAAAGGGGTGAGAAAGACGGGAACTTGGTCCAGTGCTCTATGTCAACTTCAGACCTGTAATAATTCCAAAGTGAATTTTGTGGAGAACACAAGCAACAAAATGCTCATTCAATATTTAGGTTACAATCAAGTATTGCCGTGTTGATAATCAAAAAGAAAGAATAAAAAGCATACGTGGCTTTCCATTTTCCTGTAAAGAAAGTATAATTCTTGGTATCTACAATCTCCCCCTCCCAGAAAGTAACAACCTGACATAAAAGATGAATTAATCAAGTAAAAGTTCAGTTGAGATTAGTGATTACAAAGAATGACTGAATAAATCTAGTCAATTGCAACAATTCCATAAGAGCAGACAGACATAAATAATTAAGTGGTAATGGAGTTGAGTTGAACATATCAGTACAACCCACAACATAAGAGTAACAAACTAGAGTAGCAACTTACTGAAGAAACTAATCACTTATTTATTGATGCTCAAAGAGTACCAGTACCAATTAGCATGGCAGTAAGAAGTAAAACGCACGATAAACAATTGATTAAGTTGTACTTACCGTACATATTTTTTGAAACTTAAAGAAGAAAGTCAATCAGACAAACGAAATGTAGGATATAATCAAAGTAGGATAGAAAACTTATTGTACTATCGTAGACGTGACGCTAAAAGATGTCCTCCAAATTAGTTCCAGAAAACAGGTTGCAATTAAATACACAAATAGTATTAAAGCTAATGGAAACAAAGTTATAGTTCTTCCAGGTTGTAGAAACAAGAGTAAATCCATTATCATCATCATCATCATCATTATTACTATTAAATCCAGTATTTAATAAGCTCCATTTTGGTTATTACAACTCAAAACAATTATGATACAAATACTGCTTTTGCGTTAACATAGTTATTCTAAATTACTCCATCAACTTATAATGTAATTAAATATTTGAGACAGGTAAATGGTGACATTATTCGTTCTCTTCATTTCATCTTACATTGATGAAATATGATTTCACCACTCAGATTTGCACTTCATATATACCTAGAATACAATAAGAAAGTAATTAAAATTAATGCTAATGTTCATCTCAATAGAAATTGAAGTTGCTTACTGGTGTGTCTGCCATAGGAACATTAAGAGCTTCCATTGTGCCACACAGATATCCATGATCTAGATCACAACCTTGGATTCGTACATTAACTCTCCATGCTTCATCCTTTTGTGGACTAGAAACATTCTGAGTTCCAGAGAATGCCTGTAACAAAAGATGATGTACTAAACAGTTTTAATCTAAAGTTTTCTTCCCAGCGAGATAACAGGAAAATAAGAGGGAAAAAAAGAAGAAAAAGAAATAGCTAAGGAGCATATAGATTCTGCATATCATTTCCCACAGAAGCAGCCACGTGCCTGGGAGAAGAACTAAAAGCAATGAATTTTGAGAACTTTTTTTCTAGACCAGCTAGATAGCTTACCCTCTATTGTATCACCATCTCTAGGAATATATAGAAAGCTCTAGAATTTAAATTTTGCCTTAATGAATTTGACATCTTCCACTACAGGGATTACAGACCGGTGAGGTTAAGAACGGGGGATAATATATTTTATGTGGATTTCTTCTTTACCTTTTTGTCTTTTTTTTCTTTGAGAAAGATTTTTTACAATTAATAATTATCCAGTCTGGTCACAACAGCTGGTCACGACAGCTTCTCCCAGTTCGACTAGATTTCCATGAGACACTACAACAGGTTGAGACACTACCATTGCCAGAATGGATAATATGTATTCTCATTATTAATCCCTGAGCAGAACTTAGACAAAGTTGAGAGTCTCTAACGTACTAGTGAGAATTAACAATTTACTCGTCAATCCCCAAACTTTTGTCTCTGATAGCACTCCCTCCCCTTTAGGGTGTACTCTTGAGCATTATTTCGGGGGAAGGGAAAGCAAAGTTGGTCGCTTTCTTTTAAAAATTGAAAGAAAACGTCCAACTTTCCCTTTCCTTTCCTTTCCTTCCCTTCCCCCAAAAATAAAACTCATAAGACACCATTAAGGTCTTGTAAATATATTTACATGTGAAAAAAAACCAAAATATAGTAAACTTTTATCATCAAAATGAATCATAAACTAAATACTATATACACATCAAATTTCCAAAAGTGCAGCAAATATAGTAAATGCTATACAAAAACAAAAGGGACAAAAAAAACAGCAATGCAAAATCACCTGTCCAACGCTTAAAAGTACACAAGCTGGAGGTGAAGTGTGTTCAAGCTCCACACCTGGTTAAAGACGATATTAGTACTTACAATTTAAGAAAACTCTCCATCATAATTAAGATAAACCACATCAACCTTCAGAAGTCCCCATTGCTGTTAAAATACAGTGAAAAATTCATAATGATTTACAGAAATACCCAAAGCAACCTGGCATACAGTGGGAACATATGAGCGAAATATATACAAACTAGAACACAATAAATGTAGGTAATCGAATCACAAAGTCAGGAATCATGTAGGTCCTCTCTGTTTCTCGGTAGTTTTCAAAATTGATAAACATTCTTCTTACTGATAAAAATCAAAGGCTTTCGGGAAATTAACCAATTGAAAAAGCTTTCCCTAACAGAGAAAAACATCAGTAAAAAGTTGCCCAAATGTCCAATTCGGATAAAATTAAAACTAGGATACAGGTAACAGACGGATCAAAACTGCTGAAATCAGAAAGAAAAATTGGGCAGATTGATTGATACCTGAGACTTGAGAAGGCGCTGAACTCTCCACCACTCTCACCGGCATTTCTTTTGTTTCCTGCAAATGCAAAATCCAATCTCAACAAGAAGAAACACCGGTTCACTATCCAAATGACCCACCTCTCTTCTTTTTCCTTTCAAAGGAAAATAAATAAATAAATTAAAATACTTCATAAAATAGATTTATAAAGTATTTTTTATTTTATTTTATTTTATCTCAAAATAATCTCTCAATTAATAATAGGATAAAAGAAAGCCTCAAAAGTCACATTAAAGAGAAAATACAACCCATAATAAAAAATCATCATCAAATTATAATAAGCAATAAACTGGATTTTAATGTTACATTGAAAAAAGTTCAAAAAATAATGTTTAATATGCATAATTTAATATTTATAAAAATATTAATTCTCCAAAATAATAATTTGAGCGGGAGGTAATATTAAAAACTTAATGTTAGACAAAAAATAATGAACGATATTATAGAAACACATGCAATATTAAAAAGATCATTATCAGATAACCCATAACTCGATCAAATACAATTACGCGAGTAAAAGAACACAAGACAACATGAAAATAATAGTCCAAAAGTTTTAAAATAGAAGTGTTTTTCTTTTTCCATTCACATATCAATAAATTCTTATATTTTAATAAGTATTTTTTCGTCGCAATACATTTATAGCGACACTTTTCATGTGTAAATATCAAAAAATGTTGTGAAAATATCAATTTCCACGACAATTTGTTGATAATTTACTTGTAGAATATTTTTAAAGCAAATAATTAAAGCAGTGCATTGCATTGCATTGATTCCTATGTTATGTCAAGCCATTGTCTCATTCTAGCAAAAAAGCTCCAAAAGAATACACATCGATGCTAGTTGTGACCTTCCCGATTCTAGCTAGTATGTTCAGGGGCTAGATACCCGAGAGTTCCAACAACATGTGTAGTTTGAGGGTATGTTCCAAGATCATACAATCTTACAAGCTCAAACTCGCCTAATTTTCCATTTAATTCACCATCTAACAAAACATTAATTGCTAGTCTTCACATCTCTGTGGATCACCCACTTGCTCCCACTCTTGGTGTAGATAGTTCTGCCCAAGAGTGGTACTATATTCCGATGTCTAAGTTGGCCAATACTTACAATTTCCGCCATGAATTCTTTTATTCCTTGTCTTGATTCGTGTGACACCTCACAACAATCTCAACTTTAATTTAAAAGTGTAACACCCCCTTAAACCTTACCAAAATTAAACCTCCAGTCTCCAAAAGCTTCTTATATTTAAACCCTTTATGGCAACATATAAATCCTTGTACTTGAATCTGTGAGACCCATATTCAAGTTCCCAATCTTCAAGAACTTCTGCAAACTTCCTCTTCCTCCTTACATAATAAACTATGCCTGAGATTACATTTAACATCAGAAATATCAAAATCAAAGGCAACCCAATAGTCAAAAGTTTGGACTTTTTCTTGGGTCCAACTCGTGGAAACTTAGGAAGTTGGGAGAGATTGAGCTCCCTAGCCATGCCATTCACCATAAAGCTCCATCCCAAAAGGTAATGGGATGTGAGCATTGAACCAGTGGACGAAGAAAAGCCCACATACATTTCTTCATTTATAATTGGAGAAAGATCATAATGCAAAGATAAGGAATGGTTTCTTCGGCTTAGCAACATTGATTGGAGCTAACGTGACATTAATTTGCTTGGCTAGGCCGCCATATTCCACCCAAACTTGGATTGGGTGTCCACTATTTAGTGTCAAGTTCTTTAACTGCCCATTATCATTTTGATATTAAGCTGCAGTTTGTGGAAAATTAGACTTTAGGCCATTGATATCAATCCCAACATGGTTATCATTGATATCACCAACTTCTATGCTTTGAATAGTATCGAGCTCCACAGCAAAAATGTGGTTGTTGGGGTAGCCGTTGTTGGTCTCATTAAAAATGCCAAGATACTTGCTGGGAAGAGCTCCCGGCCGGCCGGAGGCTTCTTGTGGGTAGTGGCAGAACCGGAAAGTATGTATAGGGGGATCAAAATATATCAATAAAAAAAATTTATTTATTGACGGCGGAGCAAGGAAGAAGCAGCTGCCCGCGGCGGCTGAGGAGTGAGCGGCAGAAAAAACGAAGAGAAAATGAGGAAGAGGCAAAGAAGAAAAAGAGAATCTGTTTATGTCTTATGTCTAAATCCTGGTAAGATGATGGAATTTTTTTTTTAATGAAACGACGTCGTTTCATGTTAGTTAATGAAACAACGTCGTTTCATGTTGTTCGGAATGGTAATAATTATTTTAGATTGTGGTTTGAGTCGGTTTGACATTTATTATGATTGACTTGTGGTATTATGGTATTAATCAGATATTAAGATTATTCTTTTGTGGTTTTGAGCCTTGCTATTGAATTCATTAATTTTGTTGTGTTTTGAGTAACCTCACTTTCTATTTCGAAAATGGGGTGTTACATGGACATTGACAAATCAATAAATTATTTGAAGCTCTTAACAGAACTGGTACTTGTGTATGTATCCTAAGGAAAAAACAAAAACATGAGCAACTCAGTTGTTTATGTGAAGCCATTTTCACATTCTGTGTCTAAGTTTCTGGTTCACTCAACTCAAACTCATTAAAAAATTGATATCGAAATAAGAAAAGTTTTGACAAATAAATTGCAATACTGATACTACATGTACATTAATAATGCCTAACTAAATGGATAGAAATATAAATTGTAAATTTATCAACTATATGTTTGTATTGTATACTGTGATAGAGAAATCAATAAAATATTCAATTTAAATTTTAAAACCCATAACACTTGTTAATATTTAAATTTAAAAAAAAGCCTTATTAATAAACCTTTGCTCTATGTAATACTCCCTTAATTATGTAGAAATATGTATTTAATTACGAATGTGCAAAAATTCTTTGTAGTATCTGGACGTCAATAGCATATATGGACGTCCATGGTGGTTCTATTGCAAGACTTTGACAAATGAGTCCTTAGTTATGTCTAGGGGTGAGCAAAAAAAAGAGAGGATAAAACCTAATTATATTATTGAGCCGAATCGAAAATTTTTAACTCAATTATTTCGGTTATTTAGTTAATTTATTTAATTCAGTTATAACTATTTAATTATTCGGTATTCGAGTTCGGTTAAAATTTTTAAAATTTTGCTATTTAAATATCCAAATAACCGAATTAGATATTAAAAAAAGAAGTATCCGACTTTATGTAGTTATGTATTGTTAATTCAGCCAAGTCTATGTACATCCCCAACATAATTACTTATTCATCTCATCTTCCAAAAGTCTAGATGTAAGTTGTAATCAGCATCTCCCGCAGTTAGACTATCTGATGGATTATATTTAGTCCATATGATATCAACAAATGTCCTTTAGTCTTCCATCTTTTCAACAGATGAACTATCCCGTGGACTATAATATAAAAAGATTAAAATAATCTATGCATTCAAAAAAGTTCCAATCTCCTTCCATTCTCCCATTTAAATATAATTAAAATTATAGTCCATGGACTATCAAGTTCTTAGATTTAGTCTTGTTGGTGCTTCAAATATAGTCACAGACTATATTTAGTCTACCTGCTGGAGCTAGAACATAAATCTTAGACTAAATATAGTCTAGGATTGTGCTGTTGGAGTTGTTCTAACATCTGCAAAGATTACCTCTGTCCATACTCAAACTCGTTCCATTCTTGTGGCATAACTGATATGGCAATAAGGAAAGTTTTGACAAATATATTGTAATACTGAAGTTACATGCACATTAATGCCTAACTAATAGGATAGAAATATAAATAGTAAATTAATTTATCAACTCTAACGGCAACTCAATTCCAGCTGAGTCTTGGAATTGGATTTGAGTGCCTAATTTTAGCTAAATTTTAATTTCATGAAACTGAAAATGTATGGGATTGCCAAATATAGAATTATAAGAGAAATTCTAAATCATCTTCCACCAGATAGAAGGGATTCTGCCACAGAGGATTCGTGAGAAAATGTCTTTTCCATAGAAGATGAATAAGACATTCCAAAATCATCAAATCCTTGGTGATGTGCAAATGATATGCCAACAGAAGAAATGCCAAGTGGTGATAATTCTGGCAGACGTGCATACCCTTCCAAATACTGCACTGCTTGCTGCATGCTCGGCCTAGCCTGAGGCTCTGAATTAGAGCACAATAAGCCAAGCTTCAACACTAGCTCCACTTCCTCTACGACATAGTCAACACCCAGCTTACGATCAACTGCTTGAACAATTTCACCTTTATTCCAACAAGAAAACACCCAATCGACTAAAATTATATTTTCATGACCCGCATTTACCTCTATCGGCCTTCTGCCACAAGCAACCTCAAGCAAAAAGGCACCAACAGAATATACGTCGGTGTTAGTCGTGGCCTTTCCAGTTCTAGTATGTTCAGGGGCTAAATTGTGACGCCCCCAAAATAGGTATACAACACTCATTCTAAGTCGCCAAATACATGGTACAGAAAACAAACTACAACTTTAATAATACAATTGTCGTGCAAAATACGACAACACATACTGTGAGTTTAAATACAAATATTGTCTTCTAGACAATATCCACACTCAAATAAGTTCTCATTACAATTATTCAAACACTATTTTACGAAATAGTGAGGATTTCTAAAACAACTTTCTAGAACCATCACTCCGTTACTCGACTAGTTCTTCGCTATGTTCTCACCTCTCCCGAGAAAAATGGAACAAAAGGGAAAAGGGTGAGCTCAACTAGCCCAAGAAAAAATATTATGACTAAGATAATATACAACAAATTATCGTTAGTCTTCAACAGGAAAAAAATCGATAAAATATAATAGCCAACAAGTTTTAGATCAACAATCTGCAATGAAATAGCAATCCATTAGAAGAGTCAAGTAGAGAATGAGTTCTACTATCTTCTAAGATTTAAAAGTCCATCATCAATATTTTATCCTCAGTAACAACAATCAATATACATCTTTAATCAAATATTCATCTTTGCACTACTGCACCAAAGATATTCATTTGTATCACCCAACTAGTCATGTTCATCTCAACATCCTGCTCATCTTTACACTACGGGTCAAAGATATTCATCAGTTAATCATTTATCTTTGCACTTCTGGTAGGAGATATTTAGTAATATCATCATTTAGGACTGAGGATGATGAAAAATATTTTAAAGAAAACAAATCCAGTGAAACGGAAGGACAAATAGTAGGGATTCGTATAACAGTTTATCAAAGATCAATAATACTTCATAAATACCAATTTTGAAGCGAAATTCAAAAAACAAAGATCAAAACATGGATACAATCAAAGATAGTAACCATAATAGACATCTTGGACAAAAAGAAAAAAATTTTATTTTTCTATTGAATAGTCTTAGTATTAAGTGAATAGTCTTTGTATACGTGAATAAGAACTCCCGACACAAAAAGTTTCAAATTTGATAAAAATTCAGATCAATACTTGACATAATGATATTGAAGAAATAATATCATATATGAAGAAAATAACATCCCTTACCTCAAAATATCAAGATTTACGATCCTAATATATCGGTATAAAATTTGAAGGAAACTTGCAATCGATGAATAGAAACTCACAAAGTATCTAAATACTCACAAAATACACTCAATAATCTAGAGAGAAAGAGATAAAACTTGTTTCGTGTGTGATTTTCAATTCTAACTTAGCCTCTATTTATAGGAAAATGTTAGCGAGACTTGACTTTAAGACTTTGATGGCTTTACTTCGCTACTATTTCCACCCACCATATTTGAAATAAATTCAGCACATTTCTTCACCAACCACAAGTGGGGCCCACTCAATTCTAGAATTTTCTACCAAAATTATTTATAAACCTAATTTCCGAATCACCACCTCTTAAAATTCATAACAAATCATACGTTCATTTTTAAACGGTTCAAAATTTGTGGACATATACTCAACTTATATATGTATAACATATCCAAAAATTACAACGATCCAACGGTCGGATTAAAAATTATAACTCACACAATATATCTCAAAAATACCTTTGGTTTAATTTTTAATACCTTCATTCGACAAAAATCTTGATAAAACACCTCAACATTAACTCCTTCATTTTTAACCACAATAAATATATCCAACATTTATATCCACATAAAATAAATATTTCCTTATCATATGAATCAATAATTAATTATTCACAAATAATATTACGAATCACATTTATGACAACCAGTAGTTCCCATGAAAGAGGGGCTTTCAATAAGAATTTATCCTTATTGGCGGCGCAATTAGGTGACCAAACCTCTCCTCGATGTAACTTTCTAGACATTGCCAATAATGCTATCTAATAATATTATTCAAATAATATGAATTATTGATCCGATAATGGGAAATCTTGTCAGCGATGACAATTATTAAAACAACAATAATATAAAATATCAACGCAGCAATTATTGAATCAATAAAATAAAATATTGAACAGTAACTACTATAACAATTATTGAGTAGTGCCTTCTTACGTAAGGATCAATAATTCATCAATCTTTTGTGCATCCACGCGACATTCTTCTCGTATTTTAACCACCAGGTATTCCAACAGTGTTAACGGTAACAACTACGCCGTTATTTATAAAAACTCAAACTTGTCGTTTTCTTCATCCGACAATTATTCTATTATGGGGCCCACAAATGACTGCGCCGTCGTACGAACAACAACAAGAATATTCCACGACCAAACGAATATTCCCCGACAACAATGTTTATTTTATAACCACTTGCATATTTTATAAAATTTGCACATTTCACCCATAACTAGAGAATTATATCAAATTAATACCTTATTATTCACAAATATAATTAGAGGAAATTCGATTTTATTTATAATAAGTTGGGGTCTTACAACCTCCCCTCCTTATGAAATTTCGTCCTCGAAATTGACATACGTACTTGGTGTTTTGAAAAGGTGAGGATACCTCGCTTTCATTTCTGATTCCAACTCTCAGGTCATTTCTTCAATAGCATGGTTTCTCCATAAAACCTTAACTTGTGGTATAACCTTGAAAGCGTAGGACATGCTCTTCTTCCTATCCAAGATCTTAACAGGTACTTCTTCGTTCGTTAAATCTTCGGCTATCTCATCTTGTTCTAATGCAATAATATGGTTCGGTCTTTCACATATTTACGAAGCATGGATATGTGAAAAACATTATGAACACGAGACATACTTGGAGGTAATCTTGAGTCTATAGGCCACATTTCCTATTCGGTCAAGAATCTCAAATGGACCAACAAATCGTGGATTGAGCTTTCATCTCTTCCCAAATCTTGTAACTCCTTCCATGGTGCAACACGTAACAATACATGATCCCCAATATTAAATTCCACGTCTTTTCGATGAAGATCCGCATAACTCTTTTTGTCGATCTTGTGCCGTTTGTATCGTTGTCGAATCATTTGGATCTTTTCACGTAGTCATGCGTACTAATTACGGTCCCAACAACGTTGTTTCTCCCACCTCGTCCCAAAGATCTTTGGAGAACGACACTTTAAATCCCCATACAACGCCTCAAATGGAGCCATGCCTATACTTGCTTGATAACTGTTGTTGTAGGAGAATTCCACCAGTGGCAAGTACTTATCCCAACTTCCTTTAAAATCTAGGACACAAAATCTTAATAGATATTCAAGGGTTTGAATAGTCCTCTCTGATTATCCGTCCGTTTGAGGATGGTATGCCGAACTGAATCGTAAATCCGTGCCCATAGCTTTCTGCAAGCTAACCCAAAATCGTGAAGTGAATCTTGGGTCACGGTCCGAAATTATGGATACTGGCATGCCATTCAATCTCACAATCTCATTCACGTACATACAAGCAAGACGTTCAAGGGAATAAGTTTCTCGTATCGGCAAGAAATGGGCAGACTTGGTTAATCTATCAACAATAACCCAAATCGCATCTATGCCTTGAGAAACTTTGGGAAGACCTGTAACGAAATTCATAGTAATGTGTTCCCACTTCCATTTCGGAATCTCAAGTGGTTGTAATGGACCCTTTGGAACTTGATGCTCCGCCTTTACACGTTGACAAGTTAAACACCTCGAGATAAACTCCGCGATCTCTCTCTTCATATTGTTCCACCAAAATGTATGTCGAATATCATGATACATTTTGGTACTCCCATGATGGATTGCAAATGGGGTGTTGTGTGCCTCCATCATGATTCTATGCTTCAAGTCAGAATCGTTGGGAACACAAACTCTGGAGTTGAATCTAAGTATTCCTTCTTCATCGATTCTCACTTCTGGAATAGCTCCTTCTTACATTTTCTTCTTCATACGTATCAGCTCCAGGTCCGTAGCTTGAGCAGCTTTAACTTTATCGATTAAAGTCGGTTCTACTCGTATATTCGCCATCATCATGTGGGTCCCTGGAGTCTTTAATTCTACCTCCATCCTTTGCAAGTCATACAGAATGGGCCTTTGCATTGACAATATCGCACTCGTATTCGCATATGATCTTCTACTCAATGCGTCAGCTACTACGTTCGCTTTTCCAGGATGGTATTGAATGGTGTGATCGTAATCTTTCAACAGCTCGAGCCAACGTCGTTGGAATAACAGAAGTTCTCTTTTCAAATACAAAAGAATAATATCCCTTACCGTAAAAGAACTGAATATAAGAGTAGTTAAGTAGTAGAAATCTTTTCTATAGTTTCTCTATAATTTTTCTCTCTGGAGTTTCAGTGAATTCGTAAGAAATAATGAAGGAATGAGCTTCTATTTATAGAAGAATGAATTGCATAGTAACTAATTCCTGAACGATCCAGATTGATTCACTTTTAATCGGGCGGTCCATAAAACTTTTAAATATAATATAATATAATATATATATATATATATATATATATATATATAAAAATAATAAAACTTCCTCCACCAAAATCCACTATCAAATATATAATAATAATAATAATAATAATAATAATAATAATAATAATAATAATAATAATAAAACTTTCTTCCACCAACATCCACTATCAAATATATATATATATAATAATAATAATAATAATAATAATAATAATAATAATAATAATAATAATAATAATAATAATAATAATAATAATAATAATAATAATAAAACTTTCCTCCACCCAACATCCACTATCAAATATATATATAAAATAATACAACTCTGACCAACCAATTTAAATACCAAATAAATTTAAGTAGGTCATACTAGCGAAGAAATTTCTCGTCTCTCCCCTCCTAGTTCTAGTCTCACATCTTAGCCAGGGATCATATCCCTAAGCTTTGATACCAACTGTGACGCCCCAAAATTAGGTATACATCACCCATCTTGGGTCGTCAGATACATGGTATGTAATTCAAATACAACTTACTAATACAACTGCATGCGTAGTACAATACGACAAAACATAAACCGTAAGTTTGAATACAAATATTGTCTACTAGAGATTATACAAACTCAAAAGGAGTCCTCATTACAATTATTATCACACTATTTCACGTAATAGTAAGGACTACTAATGCTATCCTCTGGACCATCACTCCGCTCCCCGACTCGTCCCAAATATATTCTCATTTCACAAGAGAATAAAGTGAAAGAAAGGGTGAGCTCAACTAGCCCAAGAAGAAATATTATGACTAAGATAATGCGAATAAATTATCATTAGTCTCCAATAATGTTAAACCGATAAAATATAATAGACATCAAGTTTAACTGCAATGAACAACAAGCAATCCATTAAAAGAGTCAAGTAGAAAATAAAATCTACTATCTTTTATGATTAAAAATTTTTTTCATCACGCTTATCACCGAGACTCGACTTTATAAATAATCCACATCATCGAATCACCCCGCACTACTACTGGCCGAGGATATTCTTTAGTATCACGACCACAATTATCCATGCACTACGGGCCAAGAATATTTGTGTATTCATTAATGGTCATGATCATGCCAACAACTGTCCATCAATGCACTACGGGCCAATGAGGACTTTTACCACATCAATTGTAATATTACGGTCATGATTACACCAAATAATCCCTGGTCATAATCATACCAAGTCCATCTATGCACTACATGCCACAGATAACTTTCAAAAATATAAACATGAGGATGATGACAATGATATAAGAATTCAATAAAACAAGTTCAAGAATTAATTTATCTAGGAACTGATAACGTCCAAATTGTCAACATGATACTGCTTTGTAGAGTAAAATTCAAGAATGCTAAGAAGAATATTTCCATGAAAAGATACTGGATGAAGCGCAAATATCAAAGATATTCCACTAATTTCATGGGTATAGAAGTCAAAGTTTTAACCAATTGAGTATAATAAAGAATGGAATAACAAAAGAAATCACCATACATGCGATAGACCGCACAGGCAAGTTATTCTAACAGAATAATAATAATGGAACCAGGTCAGGTGAAAATCACACCGATATGATGTTCCAACAGAATAATAAAGACAGAATAATAAAAAACGCGAACCAGTCCGGTATAGATAATAAATATGAACGGATGTTCCAGCAATGAATAATAAAGACGAGAATAATAAATAATGGAACCAGTCCCACGTGATAAGCATGCATGTGGATATTCCAACGGAATAATAAAGACGAAATAATAGAAGAATGTCACCATGTGTATAGGGTATTCAGCGTATACAAAGTTATTCCAATGAATAATAAAGAAATGGAATAACAAAGTTCTCTTCTCAAATACAAAAAGAATAATATCCCTTACCGTAAAAAGAACCTGAATATAAGAGTAGTTAAGTGGCGTAAATCTTTTCTATAGTTTCTATAATTTTTCTCTCTGAGTTTCAAAGAATTCGTAAGAAATAATGAAGGAATGAGCTTATTTATAGAAGAATGGATTGCATAAGAACTAATTCCTAAATCCATCCAGATTGATTCACTTTTAATCTAAGCGTATCATAAAACTTTTAAATATAATATAATATAATATATATATATATATATATATATATATATATAAAAATAATAAAACTTCCTCCACCAAAATCCACTATCAAATATATATATATATATATATATATATATATATATAATAATAATAATAAAACTTTCTTCCACCAACATCCACTATATATATATATATATATATATATATATATATATAATAAAACTTTCCTCCACCTAAAATTCACTATCAAATATATATATATAAAATAATAATGTTATACTCCCTCCACGTGAATATCAAATCCCCATCCAATTTTCAGATTTCATACATCACATGTGGGCCCCATATGTGGTCCCCACATGTGGGCCCCACCTTTATAAAAATTTTCTACCGAATATTTTGAAAAATGGGTAAATAGGAATCCATAAAATAAGCAAAATTTATAAAAATCACCTTAATAATTTTAACAACATTTATCATTTTTATTATAATTCACAATATTAATCGACTGTGTCGCTCCTGTGAAAGAGGGGCTTTCCAATAAGGATTTTTCCCTATTGGCGCGCAATTAGGTGACCAAACCTCTCATCGACAGAACTTCTAGACATCGTTAATATTTCAAATAATAATATTAATAACTTTGTCGTCTCAATTATTGATTTTAACAATATATAAAATATCGACAATAATTGAATCAAATAACGTGAGATACTATGCAACAATTACTATAGCAATAATTGAACAAGACTGAATGACTTCTCACGTAAGCATCAATAATCAATATCGTGTGCTAATATGCAACCACGCCAGACATCTTATTTCTTTTACTACTGAGTAGTTCAACAATGATCAATGGTAAAACTTCATAGTTATTTGTATAAAAAATACTTTTGTCGCTTTTCTCAATCCGTGAATAATTACATTGTAGGGTCCACCAATAATTGCGCCGTTGTACGAATATTCTCTGCTAAAAAGAATATTCTCCGACCAATCGAATATAATATAACAACTTTCATACTTTGTAAAATTTATAAATACTACCCACAACTATAACATTATATTAAATTTATTCCATAATAAAAAAAATTATTTCGAGAAAATTAAATATTTATTCATAAAATCCGGGGTCTCACAATCTCCCCTCCTTATGAAATTTCGCCCTTAAAATTTACGTACGTACCTGGTATGCCCAAGAGGTGAGGATACCTCGACTTCATTTTAAATTCTAACTCTTAAGGTATAACCTTTGAGTGTTGAATACGATTCTTCTTATCCAAGATGTTAACACGTATCTCCTCATACGTTAAATCTTCTACTATCTCGTCCGGTTCTAAATTAATAATGTGGTTCGGGTCCTCCACATATTTACATAACATCGATACGTTAAAAACGTTATGAACACGCGACATACTTGACGGTAAAACGAGTCTATAAGCCACTGTTCCTACTTGATCGAGGATTTAAAATGGGTCAATTAAATCGAGGGTTGAGATTTTCTCTCTTCGTCGATTCTTGCTTCTAGAATAATGCCCTCTTGAACCTTCTTCTTTATATTCATCAGCTCTGAGTATGTAGCTTGAGCGGCTTTAACTTTATCGATTAAAGCGATTCTTTTAACTTTATCGATTAAAGTCGATTCTAATCTTCATATTTGTTATCTTCACGTGGGTTCGTTATATTAACAACATCAGAATCAGAAAGCGATACGATCTTCTACTCAACGCGTCAGCTACCACATTCGCACTTTCACGATGATATTGAGTGGTACGATCATAATCTTCAACAGCTCGAGCCAATGTCTTTGGCGCATTATACGTTCGTTTTGGTTGAAGAATTATTTGAGGGTTTAAGAAATGGGTTTTGTACTGGGGTCAATACAAAATTCTATTTCACGCTCTAGGGGTAAGAAGTCTTCAAGAATACGTCAGGAAATTTATTAACAATAGAAATATCATTCAAAACTGTGACTCTCATCCAAGACTTGGATAACACGTCACATTGATACCTATCAACTTGCCATCGTGATTCACGACGTTGCCTACAGAAAGTCTGGCTTCGGTGCATTCCACACAAGAAAGTCAACAACGAAAGGACCGGGGCTCTTTACTTATGGCTTGATATGACCATGATTGACTTTAGTGATTTGGTTGCTTGAATTCGCATAATAGGTTGGTTAGGAATACGAAAGCTAACAACCTTACGAAAAGCATGATGAGTAGTTAACCAATTGATTCCTAAAATCGCATCAAAGGCAAATATTTTCAAATAGATAAGATTGACAGGTAACGTGAAAGTGTTGATTTGAACAAGATTTATAAATAGTGGAGGTAATGAAGGTTTCTCCCAACTGAGTTTAAACAGATATATCAAATTCTAACTCCTCCGGAGTTAAATTCAAACATTTAACACAACTAGGTGAAATAAAAGAGTGAGTAGAACCGGTATCTAACACGGTATAGACTTCGCAAGAGTTTATGACTAACATACCCGTGATAATTCTATTCAGGTTCCTCGTCATGAAAAAATGCTCTCTCTTAAACTACCGGCTTTGGCTTGCCTAGGACATCCTTTGGTGCCTCCATCCTAGCTGAACTTGTCTTCGGTGAACGACAAAATCGGGCTAAGTGACCTTCTCTTCCATAATTATAACATGCTTTGGACGGCATCACGCAATTTGGACTGATATGTCCCTCCCCTCCGCATTTGAAGCATATGATAGGTGGTCTTTCTCCTTCCTTAACAACGGGTGCTGATGCTGACGTCTTTTCGTCATTGTTGAATCTCCTCTTCTTGAAATGTCCATTCTTATTGTTTTGGCCCTGATTTCCATCAGAGTGGTTACCATTTCTGGCTTGTTGATTCCCTCCACGCTTGTTTTCACCGCTTCGATGACTGCTCTCACTGGTATTATCATTTTGCTTTGGTTCTTTCTCTTTTGGTTACGTTGACTCGTTATCGCGCTTCCACCAATCGAGCCCTATTTACAACATCTGAATACAAACACGCTTTATGAGAAATAAGATGTTGACGTATCTCCGACTTCAAACCTCTTAAAAACATTCGCGCCATTCTCTCTTCATTATCCACCAAATGGGACGAAAAAGGGATAACTCATAAATTTTGCCTCGTATTACGATACACGGTCATATTGTTTTGCTCCAATTTGATAAACTCCACCCTTCATTCATGATGATGAATACTTTGGGAAAGTATTTGTCGTTGAATAAACTCTTGGAACTTCTCCCAAGACATCTTGATGCGACGGAGGTTGAGTACGTTTTTACCGATTCCCACCAATGTCCGCCTCTCGCGCAACATAAAAAGGCGCGACAAAAGGAACTTTTTGCTCCTCGGAGCATCCCAAGACATCAAATATCTTGGTGATCTGGTTTATCCATGCTTCCGCCATAAGTGGTTTTGGCTCTCCCTTAAACTCCGGTGGTCCCAGCTCCTTGAACTGTTTAGCGGTGATCGCCCGAGAGTTTCCAGTGTTTCCACCTACATTTTGGACAGGAGCAGCTGCTACTTTGCTGCTGTTGCATGAATTGCATAAAGCCTCTGAACAATCCATCATTCATCATTTGGTCAGTGTTGTTGTTTGCATGAGGATTGTCGCCTTCCTGATAAACATTCTCCTGATTATTGATATGTGGAGACTCAACGGTCTCTTGTGCTCCATTGCTATTCTCAACATTTTCGGATGTCATTTTCAGATACTGCCACAAAACAAAGGTTAATTGACATGTAACATAATATCTCTAAACTCTGACCAACCAATTTAAATACCAAATAAATTTAAGTAAGTCATACTAGCGAAAGAAATTTCTCGCTCTCCCTCCTAGTTCTAGTCTCACATCTTAGCTGTGGATCATATCCTAAGCTTTTATACCAACCGTGACGCCCCCAAAATTAGGTATACATCACCCATCTTGGGTCACCGATATACATGGTACGTAATTCAAATACAACTTACTAATACAACTGCAGGTATGCAATGACGACAAAAACATAAACCGTAAGTTTGAATACAAATATTGTCTACTAGAGATTATACAAACTCAAAAGGAGTCCTCATTACAATTATTATCACACTATTTCACGTAATAGTAAGGACTAATAATGCTATCCTCCTGGACCATCACTCCACTCCCCGACTCGTCCCCAAATATATATTCTCATTTCACAGAGAGAATAGTGAAAGAAAGGGTGAGCTCAACTAGCCCAAAGAAGAAATATTATGACTAAGATAATGCGAATAAATTATCATTAGTCTCCAATAATGTTAAACCGATAAAATATAATAGACATCAAGTTTAACTGCATAGCCGAACAAGCAATCCATTAAAAGAGTCAAGTAGAAAATAAAATCTACTATCTTTTATGATTAAAAATGATTTTCATCACATTATCACCGAGACTCGACAATAAATAATCCACATCATCGAATCACCCCTGCATTACTTGGCCAGGATATTCTTTAGTATCACGACCACAATTATCCATGCACTACGGGCCAAGAATATTTGTGTATTCATTAATGGTCATGATCATGCCAACAACTGCCCATCAATGCACTACGGGCCAATGAGGACTTTTACCACATCAATTGTAATATTACGGTCATGATTACAATCGAATAATCCTCGGTCATAATCATACCAAGTCCATCTATGCACTACATGCCACGATATACTTTCAAAAATATAAACATGAGGATGATGACAATGATATAAGAATTCAATAAAACAAGTTCAAGAATTAATTTATCTAGGAACCGATAACGTCCAAATTGTCAACATGATCTTTGCTTTGTAGAGTAAAATTCAAGAATGCTAAGAAGAATATTTCCATGAAAAGATACTGGATGAAGCGCAAATATCAAAGATATTCCACTAATTTCATGGGTATAGAAGTCAAAGTTTTAACCAACTGAGTATAATAAAGAATGGAATAACAAAAGAAATCACCATACATGCGATAGACCGCACAGACAGGTTATTCTAACAGAATAATAATAATGGAACCAGGTCAGGTGAAAATCACACCGACATGATGTTCCAACGCAAATAATAAAGACGTAATAATAAAAAGCGGAACCAGTCCCAACGATAAAACGACAGGATGTTCCAATGAATAATAAAGATGTAATAATAGAAAGCGGAACCAGAATCCCACATATAAGCCTAGATGCATGGATATTCCAACGGAATAATAAAGAACGTAATAATAGAAGAATGTCACCATGTATAGGGTATTCAGCATGTATACGAGTTATTCCAATGAGAATAATAAAGAAATGGAATAACAATAGTTCTCTTCTCAAATACAAAAGAATAATATCCCTTACCGTAAAAGAACCTAATATAAGAGTAGTTAAGTGGCGTAAATCTTTTCTATAGTTTCTATATAATTTTCTCTCTGAGTTTGAGTGAATTAAAAGAAATAATGAAGGAATGAGCTTCTATTTATAGAAGAATGGATTGCATAAGTAACTAATTCTGAACGATCCAGATTGATTCACTTTTAATCGAAGCGATCCATAAAACTTTTAAATATAATATAATATAATATATATATATATATATATATATATATATATAAAAATAATAAAACTTCCTCCACCAAAATCCACTATCAAATATATATATATATATATATATATATATATATAATAATAATAATACCAAAACTTTCTTCCACATATATCCACTATATATATATATATATATATATATATAATAATAATAATAAAACTTTCCTCCACCTAAAATTCACTATATATAAATATATATATATAAAATAATAATGTTATACTCCCTCCACGTGAATATCAAATCCCCACCCAATTTTCAGATTTCATACATCACATGTGGGCCCCATATGTGGTCCCCACATGTGGGCCCCACCTTTATAAAAATTTTCTACTGAATATTTTGAAAAATGGGTAAATAGAATCCATAAAATAAGCAAACTTTATAAAAATCACCTTAATAATTTTAACAACATTTATCATTTTTATTATAATTCACAATATTAATCGACCAAATCGCTCCCCGAGAAAGAAGGGCTTTCCAATAAGGATTTTTTCCTATCAGGCCGCAATTAGGTGACCAAACCTCTCCTCGACGTAACTTCTAGACATGTTAATATTGCAAATAATAATATTAATAACTTTGTCGTCTCAATTATTGATTTTAACAATATATAAAATATCGACAATAATTGAATCAAATAACGTGAGATACTATGCAACAATTACTATAGCAATAATTGAACAAGACCGAATGACTTCTCACGTAAAGCATCAATAATCAATACTGTGTCTTAATATACAACCGCGCCAGACATTCTTTGTACTTTTACTACCGAGTAGTTCAACAATGATCAACCAGTAAAACTTCCGCCGTTATTTTTATAAAAATACTTTTGTCGTTTTCTCAATCCGACAATAATTCTGTTGTGGGGTCCACCAATAATTGCGCCGTTGTACGAATATTCTCTGCTAAAAAGAATATTCTTCGACCAATCGAATATAATATAACAACTTTCATACTTTGTAGAATTTATAAATACTACCCACAACTATAACATTATATTAAATTTATTCCATAATAAAAAAAATTATTTCGAGAAAATTAAATATTTATTCATAAAATCTGGGGTCTCACAATCTCCCCTCCTTATGAAATTTTGCCCTCAAAATTTACGTACGTACCTGGTATGCCCAAGAGGTGAGGATACCTCGACTTCATTTTAAATTCTAACTCTTAAGGTATAACCTTTGAGTGTTGAATACAATTCTTCTTATCCAAGATGTTAACACGTATCTCCTCATACGTTAAATCTTCTACTATCTCGTCCGGTTCTAAATTAATAATGTGGTTCGGGTCCTCCACATATTTACATAACATCGATACGTTAAAAAGCGTTATGAACACGCCACATACTTGACGGTAAAAACGAGTCTATAAGCCACATTTCCTACTTGATCGAGGATTTAAAATGGGTCAATTAAATCGAGGGTTGAGATTTCCTCTCTTCGTCGATTCTTGCTTCTAGAATAATGCCCTCTTGAACCTTGAAAAATATTCTTAACTGATGTATATCAAGTTAAGAAACAAAGGTTGTAATTAGGAACCAAGAAAAATATTCTTAACTGATACAAACAGTTAATAGAACTACTTTAAGCACTGAAAGTAATCATTTAAGGGACATGTTGAGGATATAATCTCTGAATCTATCTGTCGTATGTGGTACAGCCACCACCAATGCACGGATCACAGAAATTGGGAGAAGGGAAGACCGAGAAAGTAAGCATCATGCGGTCAGGGTATTCTTCTCTGATCTTTGGAATCAGAAGAGTACTCATCCTAGATCATGTTCCTCCTCCTAGAGAATGGCACACCTGAAATACAAACATCAACATAAGCAACACAATTAACTGTATAACAAGAATTTGCAAATTTGTATACTTGATTTACAAACACAAATGCATTGTGTTATTCTTGATTTACACACACAAATGCATTGTGTTATTTGCAAATTTGTATACTTGATTTATCACTTTTAGTAGATCATGCATACCATTGAAAAAGTTTATGGATAGGGAAAATTGGTAACACTTACAGGAATTCGAACTACTTCCTCTCTCTTCCATCCTAAAGGATTGTAGGCAATTACAACCTAAAAAAAGAATGGAGATAAAGATTACATAACAAACAGATAAGTGACTTTTATTATTACCAAGCATTTTTCATTAGACAAAACAACTTCTGATGGAGGACACTGGCAAGAGAAAATCAGCAAATCAAACTACAGCACAATTTTCTTCTATAACAGAAAAGGTTAGAATTAACAGAAGGCACGAGTATTAGAAGAATAATTGTATTGGATTCTTCCCAGCAATTTCAGAATACCAAGATTTCCATGCTTCCATATAATGACCAAATAGGCCTTTCAAAGCTGAAACATCACAAGAAAACCAGTTTAATATTATTATAAATAAACTCCTTTGCCAAAACAGCAAAACTGTTCAGTTTTATACAAATACTTGACACTGTTAAACAAAAATATTGTGATACTAAAATCTTATGGCTATGAAATGAAAGTGTACCGTGAATAATCAAGCAAGTGATTATTGTGAATATCACAACACAGATATCATCTGAAAGCTTAATAAAAGATAATATCTATCTAAAACTGTTTGAAATAAATTCATTTGTGACTAAATCTTAAATCATTCTTTGAGAAAAACTAATTATGATTTTTTTTGGGGGGGAAACTTTACCAATTACATATTAGTATAAGACAACTAAAACATATGAAAGACATCATACCTTTTTGGGAATATCACCTGCTAAATTACATCAATAGCTTGTACAAATTATACATTTTCCTCCAGTGAAACCGCCGTTTTTGCACCAATTGATCCAGATGTCGTAAGACCCATATGAGGTACTATGACAGCAACCCCAGCTTTTGCCATTGAATCAGATTCATCTTCATTGAAAGCGTAAGGGTTCGTCAATAAACACTTTGTTATGAGCTTTGCCAATCTTCTCAACCTCCAAGCTGAATACATGAAAAAAGGAAAGAAACATCAATTCACTTAAAGGAGCAATATCTAGAAAATCGTTTTAAAACTGTGGCTAGTTTTCAATACTTACTTATATCCCATTCTCGTTTCTTCCAGATTTTGTCCAAGTAGGCAAGACTGAAACTATATCTCATTATTGCATATCAGATAATCAAAAGGTGGAAAAATTGAAATGTTCAAACCACATACATGCCACATAGAACATTTATAATGAAATTTCATGAGTTAATCCGAAATTTAATCCAAATCATCCAAATCAAAAATCCAAAGATGATTATAATAAATGTATTTAGAATTTGCTAATGAGATAATGAATGAAATTAATTTGAAGCAGTAAAGTTGTCATTTTGACTTTTGCATTTTGTTGGTTGACATTTCAACATCAGTTGAATGAGATCCTTGTACATCTTCATCGCTGATTGAATGTATAACCCTTTTGCTTATAGGTGTGACACAGTTGACAACATCGAGCATTGACTCACCCTGTATAGACTGTTGTAACAGAATTAAACGTGTGTAAGATTCAATTTTTTTTTCATATGTATAGATAATTTTTTTGTAGATTCAACATCAACCAAATGATATTACCTGAGGCTCATCACATATACTCGTGTATGATTCAATTATTTTTTCATCGTGAGTCATCCTAGCAACTGTGTATGTCGCATAATTTGCCTTCAAATTATAAGATGATATCTGTATTTTAAAAAGGAACCTCTTTTGCAACAATATATTGAGTTCATCTGGAAAACAATCAGAGTCTCCATCCTAACGCATTTAAAAATCAAGAATTAACAACAGTTATGTACACAATGTTAAAAACAGGTTCTTGGAGTTTTTTAATATTACCTTAATCAATTGTTCCCTCAATTCATAAGCTAACTTTCCTATGACGTGTTGGGCTTCACGATCAAATAGAACAAAAGATGCACTGGACGTTTCATCCATTACTTTAACTTGTACTTTAAATCTACAATTAAAAGTTATATTTTCAAAGTTTGATAATATTATATAATTGAACAAATTATAAACATAAGGAAGATATAACGTATAACAAAATACTGTATCACAATACCTTGGTGTTACAGAATTAACATGGTCAGAGCATTTATCACACCAATATTTTCCGCTGTCTGGTTTTACTTTTTTTTCGGCATTTTTTGTAGGAATTATAAAACCAATTATATTCGGTTTCTATACACAGAATAGTAGCAAGTACCACATATGATGACTCCTGGATTGTCAAAATAAAAATGAGCAATAGAATATTAGTTAATGTTATGTAAGAAGTAAGTTGTTTTAAAAACTGTTTTACCTCTGTTGCATCACGTATTTCTTCAAGAGTTTTCCTATCACAGATTTGAAGGAATTCATCTGTAATAGATAATGCGCTATGGCTGGATAAATGAGATTTGTAGATTTACCAGAATTGGCATCACAAATGCTGATAGACAACAGTGATTGTAGTTTTACTATTATTTTGTAGTAATAATAGATTTTAATAAGGGGGTCAAAACAAAACACAGTATACCTATTTTTAAAACTAATAACCTCAGGGATATCTGTATTTATAAGAAGTCTCGAACTGAACATTGAGTTGGACAAAGCGGGTGTACCTATGTAATGGCAAAATGTTGCATAGTTAATAAATATATAAACACGTATTAGATATTTTTTATACAAACTTCTATTAGTACCTTTCCAGATCTTGATTTTTGCAAATTGTAAAACAATTATAATGTTTTTTTGATTTTCTGTTTCAGCAAAGGAACAAATTTGGTTTGCAAAGTCATCCCACAAGGTGCAGCTCAACACATTATGACTGTTAGAAAAATACAATGTAAGTATAATTTAAATGATCATAGTTGTTAATAAAAGGAGTACTCGTACAGTATAAAAATTTACCTGTTATCAGTTATTTCAATATTAACTCTCTTGCATTGTTTACCATTGCTTGTACTGATTTCTACACTCCCCATCGCTGTTACTTGTTCAATAACATCTGGTTATACGCAACAAATTATGTAAGTAATTAAAAATCTCAGGATGTAAAAACTTATAGGGTTAATTATGGTTATGCATACCAACTAAGTATGAGTCATCAACCGCAAATGATAGTATTTGGTCATATGGAGTAAATTGAAATCCATATGTATGAATGAGAGCTTCATCTAACTCTCGCAATGAGGTGGAATACAAAATTAATTTTGTATGGATGTTGAGTAGCTTTAAAAGAACCACCGTTCTGACTGACAACCAAATTGGTGATTATAAAGTCTTTTTGTTCCTTGACTGTTGTTTGAAATTTTGTAAAAAGAGACCTCTTGATACTCGCTTGTATTTTGGTGTCCTATAAAAGAATAATATGCAAATGTTAAGATGTTGTAATTTGGAGTTAATGTATGTATGTGTTTGTATATATATATATATATATATATATATATATATATATATATATATATATTTATATATTTTACCTTTTCATCCAACAATACCATCTCGATCATTATTTTATGTAGTCCGATTTGTTGAAGTCAAGCATATTCCGTAGTCGAGTTATCCTGACTTTAATCTTCCACGCCTCTTTGATGTATTGATGTCATTAACAAAATCGTACTTAGTCGTCATCTAAATATTGGGATAAATGTTTAATAATTGAATGTTTGTGGCATAAGATGTTGTGTATTGAGTTGGTATTTATAGCCATAATATAATAATATCATAAAGTAGAGATTTACAAAAAGGATAATATCAAAATAGTTTTTAGATTTATCATAATTAAAATAAAAGGATAATATTATAATAATTGATATAAATCTAAACATTGTTTAGATTTATCATAATTAAATTTAAAAAGGATGATATGATAATTAAATTACAAATGATAATATTATAGTAGTTAATATAAACATAAACAACATTTAGATTTATCTTAATTAAATTTAAATGGTTATAAACACTATTTAGATTTATCATAATTAAATTTAAAAGGATATAAACACTGTTTAGATTTATCATAATTAAATTTAAAAAGTTATAAACACTATTTAGATTTATCATGATTAAATTTAAAAGGATATAAACACTGTTTAGATTTATCATAATTAAAATTAGCCAATGTGTTCAGGAGATGTTCATAAAATGATGGTCTCTAAGAGATGATGAGTTACTGACATAAGTGAAGGACAATATTTTCATAGATACTGAGATTTATGCTAAAGCAAAGACCTTTAGTGTTGAAGGTTACGAAAGAAAAAGATATTTAACACCGGATGTTTATGAATGTAACTTCCGGAAATGAGAAGCTGAGTTGAAGATTAATGATTGTGATATACTACAGAGCATATCCTTCCATAAAAAAAAAAGAGCATGTCCTTAAGCTGGCTTGAAACAAAATGACAACTTACCCTAGTTTTAATATAATTTAAAAGGCCTAAACAGTAGTTGAATTTAAAACTCATATTTCTTATTTTTGTTTCCTGATAACCAAATTTAAATTCATAAGTAAAGCTATTACTTGAAAGTTGGCACATCGTCTGAGGCTCATAACAAAATGACAACTTATCCCAGTTTTAATACAATTTAAAAGGCCTAAACAGTAGTGAAATTTAAAACTCACACTTTGTTATTTTGTTTCCTGCTAAGCCAAACTTAATTTCATAGTATGATACAAAAGAACACTTGATTAATCAAATTGCCATCTAAAGCACATTGGAAAGACAAACAGTACAGAACAAATAGATTTATCATAATTAAATTAAAAGGTTAATATTAGATATACAGACAAAAAACATAAATAAATAGATGAAGGTAAACTTCATCCAAAGAGGCAATAATTAAGAACAAAGAATGAACTAAATTAGCAAACAACATCACATCGACTACTTCCTACTTTGTTTCAGAACCACAACTTGCTGGTCACGATTCACTCCAAGCAGGACATTTAACTTGCTGATTTTATATGTTAAGAGAAAAAATCTATCACTCCAAGCACATGAACATAGCAGCTTTGCGTGATGCAGACAAGAATATATGTTTGGGAAACATGGACAGCCTGCAGCAGAAAGGTGCAGATCATATAGACATATGCTACATTCCCTTTTAGTGGTAGAATCAAAGTCCGTTTTCATCTCTTGTATTTGAGAGGAATTGCAAAGGAACAACCTTCTCCTGCCTTCTTGCATAACACGTGACTAAGCAAGGAGAAAAAAACATGTCAAGATTTTTGCTTATTGTAAATAAGTAAGGCATGTCATAATCTTATTTCTGAGCCTGTATTTGATGTATGGTTATCTGTATCTCATTCATCCTCTTTGCAAAGGGAAAACATTAGGTCTCATTTGTGAAACTACCCATATAGCAGGAAGATGTACCTTCTTTAAGAACTCAACCTTATGTAACTATAGTTCTATTATCATTATCAATGAACTGGACTCCAGTATAGATGTCAATGTCAATACTATTACCATTAATTTACCTTGAATATGATGGAGCAAGGATATTGGGGAGTAAAACTTCAACATCTCTGTCTTCTGTTTCTCAAGGTCATTTAGCTTCTCTTGAGCATTTGCCAGTTCAGTTGTTCTGATGATTCTGCATTGTACCACCACAACAACAAAAAATCCACAGTTTTACATTCAGGGATCTGATCTTGAAACCTTGAGTGAAAGGAGAATGCTGGAAAACTAAACTGATTCATTATCTCTATTATAACAGATTCTTTTTCCAAATTGTCCCCCCTGCACAAACAAAGAGATCATTTAGATTCTCTTTTAATTTTCTATTTTGTATACGACCACCTGAGCAAACAGATTAATCAATAAATTAAGAGAGAGACAGTGATAGTATTGAACATCCTTAATCACATTTATGAAGAAAATTAGTTATTCACAATAAATTGAAAATGATTATACATACATAGCTCTCAGTGTCATTTGATTTTCAAGTAGAAAAGATTCTTCCATCAGAAAAAACCTAAAATTAGACTGAATGAATGAACATGTCAAGTTGTATAGTTAAAATTTATAATTGGAAAAAATGAAAAATGCATAAATTTTACACTAATAATGATCATTATATCTAAATAATTTCAGGAGATGTAATAATAAAATAATCAGGGTTTACACTAATAATGAGCAACAAAAATATAATAGCTATAATATGTCAAACATTTCTACATTAAATTGTGAAAAACTTCCTTGAAAACTACATTCTTTGTAGTATTGTATGTTTTTCCATCCTTGTCACTAATTAATATTTTCAATCCACTCTTGCTTGTAACTCATGATACTGCTACATAAAATTGTCCATGGCTAAAAACTGGACGTGACAGATATAGTCCAATATGTGAGAGAGATTGCCCCTGACTCTTATTAATTGTCATGGAAAAACAAACAACCAAAGGAAATTGTCTTCGTTGAAATTTAAAAGGTAATCTAATGTCTGAAGGTGTTAAGACCAATCGAGGTATGAAAACCCTGTGCCAAAATTGCCGACTGAAATTACTCTTGCTTCTATCACATGTTTTCCCAATTGAGTTACTATTAATCTCGTGCCATTGCACAAACCAGAACACTGATCTATATTTCGGAGCAACATTACAGGAACCCCAATCTTCAACCGTAGCTTGTGGTTGGGCATTCCAGAAGATGTAATGCTATTTAAAAATTCTGGTGTGTAAACGCCTTCACAGCCGTTTGAGTTTCCATCAACCTTACATACACTGTCCGAGCTTAGATATGTTAATTCATCACCTGGCCATAAAGACATCACATATTCGTTCACCTTATTTACATCATCAAGTGTAGGAGCAAGGATGGCTCGGTCTTGAAAAAATAAGCCATCGTCAAATTTTTCCAATAAATTAGGATACGTGCTATCAACAATTGCTGCAAGGGGATTGATCGGATCTTTTATAAGAATATCATCGTGATTTCTACATCTCGCTTCACCATCATTAGGTCCTTGAATTGTGCCATCTCCAACCTTCAATATCCAATCAAAAAATTCTCTCAACTCCTCTATATCGTAATTTGAATTTTGAGATTGAAGTCTCATGTTCTTTGTTAAAGTCAAAACCTTGCAAAACTCCACAAATATGAAGAATTTAGAGTTGCTAAAACAACGTCTTGTCTCATCGGCCTTGGGAATAACGGTAATATCCGCTCAAAATCTCCACCAAATACAATTACTTTTCCACCAAATGGTTGATCTATACTATTCGACTTACTAAATCTTAGGACATCTCTTAATGTTTTATCCAAAGCTTCAAAACAATGTTTATGTACCATTGGAGCTTCATCCCATATAATAAGTCGAGTTTTTCTAATCAACTCAGCCAATTGACTTCCATGTTTAATGTTGCAAGTTGAATCCTTGATCAGTAACAACTAATGGGATACAAAATCTAGAATGAGTTGTTCTACCTCCAGGGATAAGAAGAGAAGCTATTCCACTTGATGCAACGATTAGTATTATTTCTCCTGTTGATCGTAATGCAGAAGACAAAGTTTTCCATATAAAAGTCTTCCCAGTTCCACCATATCCATAAACAAAGAAAACACCTCCTTCATCCCTTAAGACCGCATCCATGATGGTTTGATAAATGTTTCGTTGCTCATTATTTAAATTAAAAAGAAGAGTTTTATGATCTCTTACCAAGTTTATCCTATCATAACAAAGCTCATCTTGAATAAATCTATTTTGCCCCTCTTCAATAATTATCGAACTTGGAAAAGGCAGTGTAAGGTAATCTCTCAAAGTTTTCCCATTGCTTTGCAGTAGCTTTTCAATTTCGGCAAGAGTATAATTCTTCAATTGTTCATCACTCAATTCCAAATCTGCTTATTAAGAAAGAAAAATATAAAATTTAATGATTCCAAGTTAAAAGTTAAATAGATAATTGGAAAAAATTATAAAATTTTAAAGTAGCATATGCTTAAAAACCATGTATTATAATATAAACATGTATAACTCCACCTATAACTTAATGTAATAATTGACAAAATAGAATATATCAAAATTCAAAATGTCAAAGAAAGCGACAATGTTTAAGGGAAAATACTTAATATTTAAATATTTCAATATCAGATATGCAACATGTAATCAATAATTACAAATACCCAAAAAAAACATGTGTGTTACGACTGTAAATGATTTCTGGAATTCAAAAAAAAACACAATAAAAGATGAAGATTTAGTTAATATATCTTGTGTAATGAACGCTTGCCTAAAAAAATAAGAATGTTTTTAAAGTATTGCTAAACATACCTTTGTATTGCAGAATATTTTTTTGTTTATGAAGAATGTCTTCTGCAAGAAGATTCCATGTCTTTTCCCAAACGACTTCAGGCCTTGAAATACAATTTGAAAATAGCAAAGTCATAAAAAGACTTCGTAGATAATGAGCTGAACCCCAAAATGATGCTTCTGATATTCCATCTATATATTCCTTATCATCATCCAATAAACCTAATGCATAACACGTCTCTTTGAATGAAGGATATAAAACCCCACTCACAGTCTTGATATCATCATAACATGTTGCACCTTTGACTGTGTTTAGCAAAACCCTCAAGTAATATAATTCTCCACTCCCTGGAGGAACGTAGAATATTCTACCAACGCTTACTCGTTACTTTCTTGGACACCATTTTTTCTTCTTTGTTACTCCATCACTTTCAAGATGCTCCTTCCACACAAATTTTGATGGAAATTGATCATAGGTAAGTTCTCTAGCATCTGGGTAATCCTTGTTAGCCTGCATCCACTGTAAGAACATTGACTGATTATTCGTACATTTGTTCAAAACTGAGTCAATTGGATCATCATCTTCAAATACCACTGTCTGCTCTTCTGGAAGATGGAAGCTTAACCTCTCCACAGCTGGATCCCTGTAATTAATTCCAAAACCAAAGATTCTCCAAGCTGCCTCACATGGAGAAACATATCTACAATCATAATACATTTTGATTTCATCATGGCATTCATTTTCTTTTGTATCGTCTTTATTCTGATAAAAAACAGCAGTGATCCGATCATGACCTTTGTTTATATATTTGAACAAATACTTTATTGACCTCGATTGATTGCACCACTCAACATTAATATGAGCATGATATTTCAGCAACAGTTGTGGATTATAAGGAACAACAAACCTATTGTCAAGTACAACTCCATTCTTTTCCACAGTTCTACCATCATCTCTTTGTTTGTATAGGGGATAACCATCACCATCTACAGTGGTTTGATTATTGAATTTTTTAGGAAAGTGTTTAGAACATTTGCCATCTTTCATACATGGTGAATTTTTGTTAGAAACACCGCACGACCCATGTATCATGCAGTTTTTCACAACTTCATATATCTTCGGATTAATTTCTTGATCCGGTATTTTCGCTGAAATTATTTTGTCAATATCATCGCCAGTAGGATACTTGTCGTCTGGATGCAAGAACAGTAGAATATGAGCGTGAGGCAAGCCACGCTTTTGGAATTCAACTGTATACAAAACTGCAAGAGATAAAAAATAATTAAATTAGATTTAGATGAACTAATTAAATTATAAAAATTTAGTAATTTTAAGCATACCTGCTTTTACCCTTCCAAAAATTTGTTTGTGTTTCAAATCTGTAATTAACTGATCTAGTTTTATTTTGAAGACTCTAGAAATTATGTCAGCTCTGTCTTCGGGTCTAATGCCTCTTTGATCAACAAACCTCTGTATCTCTTGCCATTTTGGATTTCACGTGAATGTAATAAAAAGGTCAGGGTATCCAGCCCACCTACAAATCGCCATAACATCTTGATAATTTTGGATCATGTATCGTGCACCACCAATATATGAAGAAGGTAATATAATTCTTTTCCCTTGTGACGATGGATCAGTTTCTCCTTTCAACAAAGCTTCAGTCAGACCTTTGTACATATCTGCTCTTAGATTCCTTTGATTAGTACGAATAAAACACAACCTATCTGACTCAATCATAGTGTAAGAATCAACCAAAAATTGTTGAAACAATTTCCTTGAATGTAAAAGTGTCATTGATTCATTTTCCCTTTCTTGTATCCTATAGACAAAAAATTGCCTCATGCTTACTCTTCCCCTCTTTCCTTTTGAATTTTTAGTAAGAAGAATATCATGTCTAAATCCATCTTCACCATAAGGGAAAAGCAACGGGTACTGCATTGCAAGGTAAGAAGGGTGCAACTCACTTATTTGTTTTAATAAACCATTCTGAGTCTCCACTATGATATCCCTATCATTATTTGAGCTTCCAAAGTCACCAACAATTAATCCAAATGACTTCAAAAAGTAGGGAGATTATACCTTCGTCCATCACAGCCTCCTTTTTTCCAATAAGCCTCAATTTAACATCTCTCAAATCTCTAGAATCAAATCTATCCCTAGCCATTCTAAATGATTGAGCCACAACATTGTTCTCATCAAGCATCTTTTTAAATCACCTATAATCGATGATTCAAATGTTTTTGAATTATTTGGTTGAATCGCTTAATAAAATAACAAAAGGAAAACTTAGTTAGTATTATGTAATAATCATTAAGTTTTGAAGATTATATAGAAAAGAGTAATACAAACCTGAGGGCACCAATTCTATTTGCAATTTCATTTTCTGTATCATATATGTATAGTTGAGCGAACTTTGGAGTGGATCCTATATTTGGTATCAAACTTCCAATTTTGTGACAATTTTGGCCATGTAATCTAAAAATGGATGGATCCTTTCCATTGTTAAGTGATGAATCAATTTTCCCACCCATTGATGTGAAAGAAAACATCATATTTTATGCACGAATGTTGTCAATGAAATGCCTTCTTCTGTGATCAGAACCATTGAGAAGAGCTTTCAGAATATGTGGTGGTTCTTTTAGCAGAGGCAGTTGAACTTTTCCTCCAGCACAACACATTGAGAATTCTGGATTTAGGCAGTTTTTTCATTTTTTAGTTTATTCTTTAGTGATACCACATCAACGCATTACATGATGAACATTCCCAGTTTGGGTCACCGATGTCCCAGTAATCTGAATTTAATAAAGTTAAGTGGATATATCATTATTAAAGTACAATAGTAAATAATGAAACAGGCTAAATGATTGAAAAAGATTGTTCAAATTCTATTTACAATTTATAAATAAATACTAAATAGTTTTTAAACATACTATTGCTTACAATATTTTTTAGATAAAGAAGAATATTTTTAAAATATTATCAATTTAAATATGTATGGTGTTTATTAGTATAATAAGGTAACATCATACCATTGTCAAGGGGATCAATAGAAGCATTATCATGATCCACAATATGTACCGTTTCTCTGCTAACCGGAGTGTTTTCATTTCCTTGTGTGTCATGATTAACATAAATCAGATTTAATGAAATTAATTTGAATTTCAAAGCTCAAAAATAAAGAAATTCAGAGTGAATACCATTATTTGGTACTGGATCAATACGACTAACCGCAACTTCATTGAAAGCTGAATGGAGATCTGTACAAACTACATAAAAAATTCATATGATATTAGGATAAACAATTAATTTGAAGGTAAAATAAATACAAAGATTGAATGAAATAATTACCATTTGAAATGTCACTTAGATGCATTTTGGATGTTTTGCTTGCTCTCATAGATGTAGTACTCGTGCTCATTTTGTTGGTGGATTCTAACACAATCAATATGCATAGGATAGTTTAGCAGATGGGAGTAATATTTTAATACAATTGATTAATGAATAAATAATTAGAAAGTATACGTTGCTGTTTTTTTTCTTTTTTTTCCAGCACAATCATCCTTCTACGCATTCTTGACTGAGTTTTGTTGAACTGGTTGATAGTAAATTCTTCACGTTTTTCCTTGTATTCTGACATGTATGGCTTAGGTTGATTTCTCAAATTTCTGGAGTTTTTATTCAAAATATGCTATTCAATATTGTAAACAACCTGCAGGAATATAGGATTCAAATGTGTAAAATCACAGTTAGTCACAGCAAACAACAAAAACCCAATAAAGCATTTAAATCATCTAATGAACAACAACCATAACATCTAAACTCGACCTATACGAAAGAAATTATTAAACTGGTATTGATAGACAAAAAAATGCTAATTAATATATTTCATAAATGAATAATTAAGAAATTTACATTGTAACTCAGAAGGAGAATAAGTGGCTAACACATTACACACCTAATAAAATTCAAGATAACTGACAGTATATATTACAAACCACCATTATAAAATATATGCACGAAACACACACAAACCTTATGGTATCCGATTGTTCTGCGGATGTCCAAACGCAGCCGTTGAATCGCAGTATGGCAAGGATGGAGTTGCCCCAGCTCTGTTTGTTTGGCGGAAATGGTTCAGAAAAGACAACTGAGAATCAACCGGCACAGAATTTTGGTCGCAATCGTTGTATCTGCTTCAACATAAATGGCAATGACAGTTCCGATGACGAATTTGATAAGTATAGTGGTTTTGGTGAGTGACGAAATAAGCAAATCAAACAAAGCCCTAGATAACGATCTGGACCATTAAAAGCCGGTCAATCGCAGTATGGAAATGATGGAATCACAATATGTGTAATTATTTTGGGGCAGCTCTGTTTTACAGAATTTTGGCCAAAATCGCTGTATAGTAGTTTTGGTGAGTAGACGAAATAAGCAAATCAAACAAAGCCCTAGATAACGATCTGGAGCAATAAAACCTGGTGAATCGCAGTATGGAAATGATGGAATTGCAGTATGTGTAATTATTCTGGGATAGCTCTGTTTTACAGAATTTTGGCCAAAATCGCTGTATAGTGGTTTTGGTGAGTAGACGAAATAAGCAAATCAAACAAAGCCCTAGATAACGATCTGGAGCAGTAAAAGCCGTGGTTCCTAGGGTCTGTTCATAATTTGCCATTTTTGAAAATATAATCCCAGATTTAGGGGATTTAAGAATCAAATTTAGGTTATTTTTCTGTATCCTACGTATTTGTATAAGATAAATAGGAGCATTAATTAGGGTTGACATGTGTTTTATTTTTAGAATGACAGATGTCAAAATAATGTGTCATAGACTGTGTTTTAGTATATATAGATTTGGATACATACAAGAAATAGTGTCTGTACAGTCTGTACAACCCTGTTTATTGTATGTATCCAAATTACATCTAAAACACTGTTTTTTACAAAAATTTCAGTTGAAATAAATACTATATATTTTTTGAAAAGTACTACAAAAAAAACCAAAAAAAAAATAATGTCGCTAGAATGTCAACAAAAAAATGTCCCCCTAGAAGGACTCTATCCAGATTCACATCAAAACAAATATTATTTGTATCCATATTTGTATGATTGTATCGATCCAAAATTGATATATATATATATATATATATATATATATATATATATATATATATATATATATATATATATAGTCCATTTCTTAGGCTCACCCTTATTATTGAGTTCATCCAAGGCTCACCTCTCGCATTTTTTTTATAAAAAAACATAACTAATAAAAATGTATAATAATTTTTGAATTGAAAGTTTTAAAAAAAAAGTGTTTTGGGTGTGATTTGTACAACACTGTTTTGTTATATGTACCCAAATCACACCCAAAACACTTTTTTTTTAAAACTTTCAATTCCAAAAATTATTATACATTTTTTATTAGTTGTTTAAAAAAAAAAAGGCAGGATGAGCTCGGGGTGAGCTCAATAAGGGTGAGCTTAAGATCCTTTTCGTGTGTGTATATATATATATATATATATATATATATATATATATAGTGCAACCTGAATTTTCAAAGGTTCCCAAATTTGTTTATTGAAGCAAAATTATGATAATAATAAATTTTAGCATTGATTTGGGCTCATTAATTCTAAAGGATGTACTACTTTGTTTCTATTGCTTTTCTAGTTATGCTGATTTAGTTCTAGAGCATTAACAACAGTTTTTCTAATTATTTTTCTATCCTTAATTTTAAAAAATACATCAATAAAGCATTATCCAAAAGTTTTCTTATCTTTATTTGACTCTCTATTTTAATCCCTATATAGGATTTTACTCTCCAATGTGAGGGAGTCAAAAGACCGTTCTCTATATATACAAAATGACATTTCACACCCTCATTTAAGTGGACAACTCATCAATCATACACATCTTTACATTTTTTTACTACTTCATTTTCAAATTATAAACTTAATATTGACTTGTTTTTTTAAAATTAATTTCAAACGTATTCAAATTTAAAATTGATATAAATTTATTTAATTAATGTCAATATAATTATAAATATTATAAAAGTACTATTAATTATAAATTTATTATTTTCAAAATTTAAATAAATCATATCAAATTTAAATTTAAAAATATCACAAATTAATTTTTTAAAAGTTAATATTGATCTTATGTACATTTGCAATCTACAATCCATTCAATACTCACTCCATAAATTACTTAAAATTTAAAATAAAATAAAAATTATTTTACAGTGGAATATAATTGATAAATTATATTATCTCTTTTATAAATTATAAGATTATTATTAATTTGATGTTTTGACTGTTGGAATTTTTAAATTTTAAATTTCAAATATAGTGAAGAAATTGAATCTCTACTTTGCTGAATGATCTAATCTCTACTTCGTTCTAATTTATATGGATTTAACTATTTATAGGCTCATATATTTGGATTGCTTGAGCTTTTTATGTTTTGATAAATTTATGTAATTCTTATGGATTTGCTTTGGGTATTAATGAAATTTATTCTAACCTACGCCCAACTCATTTGTTAATAATTAATCAGCTACCATGATGTACGTTACCTTCGCTTCCTGCTGTGGTGCTGTTATAATTTACAACAAACAATAAAAACCTCCAAATATGTTATGTAATTTCATTGATTTTAATTTCTTTGTTTTTCTATTTAAACTCATATAAAGATATTGGGTGGACAAATTAAACAGTTAAGTGAACTTGATGGTAAAAAAATTACTTCAAACTCATCCATATTCATATCCAAAGTATCTATTTATATTGTTTAAATAAATACCTTTGGATCCACAAATTCCTAATAATTCCGAGAATTATAAAAAAAGCTGTAACCTTTAAGACTATCGATAGAGATACAAAAACTGCATGTGTTCTACATTGTATGCATAGCGACGCCTAAGTAAGTAAGTACATGGAAAGATAATCAAGTACTCTAACTTGAGAGGAAGTTTTGAATCATCTACCACCAGAGAGAATGGATTCTGTCACAGAGGTTTCGTAAGAATTTGCCTTGTCCATAGAAGATGGATATGAATGAGCAAAATCATCAAATCCTTGGTGGTGTGCAAATGTTGGGCCAGTGGAGGAAATTCCAAGTGATGATAATTCCGGCAGCCGTGCATAGCCTTCCAAGTACTGCACAACTTGCTGCATACTGGGCCTAGCCACAGGCTCTGAATTAGAGCATAGCAAGCCAAGCTTCAACACCAATTCTACTTCCTCCACAGCATAATTTCCACCAAGATTAGGATCAACTGCCTCTACAATTTCACCACTATTCCAGCAAGAAAACACTCGATCAACTAAAATTACATTTTCAGGCCCAGCTTGTACCATTATCGGCCTTCTACCACAAGCAACCTCAAGCAAAAAGGCCCCAAAAGAATACACATCGGTGCTAGTTGTGGCCTTCCCAGTTCTACTATGTTCAGGGGCTAAATACCCAAGAGTTCCAACAACGTGAGTAGTTTGAGGATCCGCTCCATGATCATATAATCTTGCAAGCCCAAAGTCGCCTAATCTTCCATTAAATTCACTATCTAACAAAACATTACTAGCTTTCACATCCCTATGAATCACAACTTGCTCCCACTCTTGATGTAGATAGTTAAGCCCTACTGCTACACCTTTGATGACCCGAAACCTCTGACTCCAACTGAGGGTGGACTTTGGTTGGTCAAAAAGAGCCTTGTCCAAACTTCCATTAGGCATATAGTCATAAACCAATAGCAATTCACATTTTCTCCGACAATAACCCAATAGTTGTACTATATTTCGATGTCTAAGTCGCCCGATACTCACGATTTCCGCAATAAATTCTCTCATTCCTTGTCTTGATTCATGGGACACCCTCTTCACTGCAACCTCAATTTCAGATGAGGGTAACACACCTTTATAGACCCTACCAAAACCGCCAGCTCCCAATAGTTCCTTGCCTTTAAACCCTTTAGTGGCAACATACAAATCCTTGTACTTAAATCTGTGAGGTCCATATTCATTTTCCCAGTCTTCAAGAACTTCGGCAAATTTCATCTTCCTCCTCACATAATAAACTACGCTTGAGATTAATAAAACTAGCATTAGAAATATCAAAATCAAAGGCAACCCTATAGTTAAAAATTTTGATTTCTCGTTGGGCCCTACTCGAGGAAGCTTAGGAAGTTGGGAGAGATCTAGCCCACTAGCCATGCCATTCACCACAAAGCTCCATCCTAGAATATATTGTGACGAGAGAAGTAGACTACCACCGGAGGAAGAAAAGCCCACATACATTTGTTCATTTATAACTGGAGAAAGATCATAATACAAAGATAAAAGTGGATTCTTTGGTTTACTAATATTTAGGGGGGCTAATGTGACATTAGTTTGCTTCTCTAGGGCATCATATTCCACCCAAACTTGCGTTGGGTGTCCACTAATAAGCGTCAAATTCTCAAACTCACCATTACTATCATGATAATAACCTGCAGTGCGTGACAAATTAGACTTTATGCCGTTAATATCAATTCCAACATGGTTAGAATCGATATCACCAAGTTCTATGTTCTGCATAGTATCCAGCTCCACAGCAAAAACATGGTTGGTTGCTTTGCCATCGTTGGTCGCATTAAAAAGACCAAGGTACTCGTCCGGAAGAGCTCCGGGAAGGCCTCTTGTTGGTGCAATCACGAAAGTGATTCCGTTACCGCTCAATTCCGGATACTCGGGGACTATAGCGAAGACGAAAGTGGTGGAGAAAGAGGAAACTGATGAACTAGTTCCATTTGGATTTGAATTTTTTTTGAAGTTGATTTGGTTGGAGTAAAAGGCATGGCCTTGTTGATATCTGGTGGTATTGGTTAACCTCAAGAGACCGTTTGGTATAAATTCGGCTATACCGTCAAGGCTCATCAGCTTTCTGGATTGAAAGCCATTGAAGGTGAAATTAGTATCTTTAGAATTACTAGAAGATACTAATAATGTATACAGAAGAAGATGCAGGAGCAGTTGGATTAACATGGCTAATTTGGCTATGCTCTAGGTAGCTAGCGTCTTGTTCTTTAATATATTGTTTGGTAACCTGTAGGTTTATACGGTGAGGGGTGTACCATGCAATTACTAATGGGTTCCTTGCCAAAACCCTTGTCAATATTGTCATTAAATGACTATGCGATCATTACTTTGACTATACGTCAATAACACTACTAAATTAAATGCGGGGAAACAGATTTTATGTTGGCCTATTGTAATTTTGGCCAATATATAAAGATATTTTTCACAATAATATTTTTGGCCTATTGTAATTTGTTAATGCAGGCTCATTATGTTTAGCTCTTTTAAAAGTAATAAAATTTTTAAATATACTATATCGCTAATCTTATTGAATGTTTAGTTTAGGGTTTTTTTTGGATTGGCAAAAGGAATTTTATTACAACCTTGCAATTCCAAAATTTTTGGAAAGGACCACAATTGAAATACATTACATAAAGCTAAAAACCCAAAATAAATATCAAAACATGAAACCCAAGCTAAAAACTGGCTCTTGTAAATTCTACCAACTGAAATGCAAGCTAGAATAACACAGTAGCCTTCATAAGTTGAGAGATGAAATACATAAAAAAACTGCATCCTCATCAAGCCTTCAACAAGTTATAATGCCTTAGCTCCTACAAACTCCTTCGGCATAAGAGAAGCACCTCAACTTTGCAAAACAAATCCCAATTGAGAAAAAATCTATTGCAGCCAAATCTCATTCCAGAACTTTCTAATATCTTGACACCTCAAGAAACTCCGTCTTAATAATCAACTATCTCATCTACGTACAACCACCCCTTCAATGAACATCACCATCAACATACTCGGAAACATTGTTAAGAAAATACCTTAGCATTGTGTTTGTGAGTATTGAAGAAGACAGAGATCAGAAAGAAGAAAAACAAAATTAAGCAAAAGGAAAGAAAACAGTATTGAATGTTTAGTTTAGTTATGCTGTGATAATAAAATTGTGACATAAACTAGAGTAATATATATATTGTGTCCTTTCTTATTTTCATGTTCAAAATAAATAAACTCTTTAATTTTAAGCTGAGGGACAGATTGAACAACGGCGGTTAGGAGGCCAAAGGATCTCTATCATTAATATTTCTAAAACAAAAAATGACAGCAAACATTGGTTACAAGATTTGTTTCTAGTCCTACGTACATGCACGTGGATTGCAATACTTCTGGTTGAGTCGCTAGCTGTGTCTTGTTGTTTCTGTTAATTACTTACCCTAATTAATGAATAAGGAAGTGAAGTTGCATGCGACAGTTTTAAGGTCCATAATGGTATATATATATATATATATATATATATATATATATATATATATATATATATATAGTATAAGGGATAAATCAACTTTTAGTACCATCTTTGAGACACGACTTACAATTTGGTACCCGAAGTGAAAAAAGTTACAAACTGGTGATTGTACTCGAAAAATGTTACACTCTGTTAAACATTAGGGACACGACTTACAATTTGATACCCGAAGTGAAAAAAGTTACAAACTGGTGATTGTACTCAAAAAATTTTGTAATCTGGTGTTTGTACTTTCCAATTTTTAAATAATCGTTAAAATTGATCCAACGAGAGAGACAAACATACAGAGAGAGAAGCGAAGTCGACGCGAAGAAGGTCCTCGATGTTTTGTTCCATCTTTTCTTGCCTCCCACATTCGCACCATTGCTTCACAATGGCACCGACTTGGGAACTCTGGTGTAATCCATTCATTTTTGTTGCATGAACTACAATCTTCTTCCCCAATTTCATTTACGATTCCACTCCAAGACGAGCTCATCCTTTCAATTAAACACTGAAAACCCTTTAATAAACATATGGGAACCAATAATCAAATGGAGAATCGAGACACGAAGAATGAGAGAAGAAGAAGGACAGAAGAAGAGAACCTAATTTTCAAACAGAATAAAGATGAAACCCTACTGTTTAACGGAGTGTAACATTTTTCGAGTACAATTACCACTTTGTAATTTTTTTCACTTCGGGTACCAAATTGTAAGTCGTGTCCCTAATGTTTAACGGAATGTAATATTTTTCGAGTACAATCACCAGTTTATAACTTTTTTCACTTCGGGTACCAAATTATAAGTCGTGTCCCATTACAGGTACCAAAAGTTGATTTATCCCGATTGTATAATGTTTGAACTTTCACACTAAGACATAACAGAAATTCTGAAAAATAATAATTGTGTCACTTGAATCGAATGAAAGTTCACTATTTTCTTAAGACAATATTCTATAATTTTCGTCGTAGGGCATTGACGAAATTCTGAAAAAATAATCCTCCATCCGTTCCTTAATATAGGTTGTTTTAGAGCCGTGCACAAATATTAAAGAAATGATTGTAAAGTGGAGTATAAAATATAATATAAATTGTCTACATTATCTTATTATTAGAAAAAAGTGTTATTTATTAGGTAAAAAATAGTAAGAGAACAAAAGTTATATTCAATACTTGGGGTAATTGTTACGCCCCCAAATTCGGGTACTTGAAACCCTTATTCAGTGCTTCACGATATCAAACATTCAACATATAATAAACTTAAATGTAGTAAAGTTATTACATCAAAGTTCTACTGATCCCAGGTACGTATACCTTTAAATGTTTATTACATGATAGTTTAATATTTACAAACATATAAACTATCTATTACATCAACTCCCAGCTATTCTGTTATTTTTCCATTTCCCTTGTCCTTTCTAGACCCTTCTGCCTGAGTCTGCTCAACTGAAAACATTTATAATAAAACAAGTATGAGCATTTAATTGTTCAACAAGTAATAACATTCTTTAAGGCTCAACAAGAAATAAATATTTTCTTTGAAGCATACTTTGACAGTGAATCAAAACTGTAAAGCATTAAATCTTGAATCATTCACATTTCTGGAATATTATAACAATAATGAATAAATGAGAGGTTTCAAGACCATGAACATATTTTTATTTTCATGAAAAGGTTCAATCAGAAATTTTATCTGTGGCAACTGTCTTTATCTTCTGAAACACGTAGGGTAATCAAAACTTCTTTATGCCTGTATTGATCAATACTATCTTATCTAGAACAATTTTCATGTTCTACGTCACCACTCCCAGAGTGCAATAAAAATATCTCATTTCAGGGTATGTTCATTCTCAGTTTAGAATTCAAACTACAACAATAAAGTTGGATAGCTTAAATCATGACATAGTAATATTTCAAGACTTATTATAAAGAAATTGAAATATTTTACATTCGTGTCTGGCCAGAAGGAATGGCTCAGACTTCTTTGCAACCTGCTCATATATATTGAATTTCATTTGATATACATGAAAATACATTATCCAATCTTTTGAAGCTGATTGGAATAAAAAGTGTAAGACCCCAACTTTCATAAATAAAGATTAATTTTTCTCGAATTATATTTTTGAATATTAAGGTGTGAATTTGTTATAATGTTATAGTTGTGGGTAATATTTATAAATTTTGCATAGTAAGCAATTTATTATAAAATATTCGTTTGGTCGGAAAATATTCTTTTTGTCTGGAAATATTCGTACGACGACACAATCATTGGTGGACCCCACAACAGAATTATTATCGGAGTTAGAAAACGACAAAATTATCTTTTTATAAAAATAACGGCGAAAGTTTTACCGTTAACTGTTGAAATACACGGTGGTAAAAGTACAGTAATACGTGTGATTGCATAGTAGCACACGGTATTGTACAGTATCTTGGATTATTGATGCTTATGTAAGAAGTCACTACTCAATAATTATTACAGTAATTGCTACGTTGATATTTTATATTATTGATTCAATAATTGTCATTGCACAATATTTCAAATTATCAAATCAATAATTCATATTATTTGAATAATATTATTATTTACATTATTTACAATTTCTAGAAAGTTCTGTTGAAGAAAGGGGTTATGTTTCAAAATATAAGATTATTATTAATAGTTAAAAGTTAATTTTAGATATTTTTAAACTCAAAATTGAGATAATTTATTAAAAATTATAACAAAATATTTTAAAAATTAGTACTTTTTAGATAGTTTGTATAATATTTATTATTATATTGACCAAAGTTAAATGAATTCATGTCTATTTTAAATTAAAAAATATTTTTAATTAACTTAAAATTTTTTATAATAAATTTATATTTTAGAACAAAGGGAGTTTGGGATCAAGAGTCCACAAATCTTTGTTATATCTATACGAGGAAAGTTTTGACACATACATTTTCTGTACATTGCAATCTGCGACATACATAGCTATACTTATATTACACATTAATGCCTAACCAATTCAAAGAAATATATATATATATATATATATATATATATATATATATATATATATATATATATATATCCGATCTTAAGCTCATCCTTTATCCAACTCACTGAGAGCTCACCCTTTAGCGATTTAATCCGCAAGAACGGTTCGGTCATACAACTGTTGTCTATATTTTTAGCGATGGACAACATATAACGTTGCTAAAAGTATAGACGACGGTTGTATGACCGCACCGTCGCCAAGTCCGTCGCTAAAGGGAGGTGAGCTCGGGTGAGTTGGATAAGGGGTGAGCTTAAGATCCGGACTCTATATAGCGTCGCTAAAAGTATAGACGATGGTTGCATGACCGCACCGTCGCCGGGTCCGTCGCTAAAGGGGGTGAGCTCGGGTGAGTTGGATAAGGGGTGAGCTTAAGATCCGGACCGTATATATATATTACATGCACATTAGTTAATGCCTTATAAATATTAATGTTATCAACTTTAAGAGAAATTCTAAAACATTTCCCGCTAGAGAGAATGAATTCTGCCACAGAGGTTTCGTGTTAAAATGCGTTTTCCATAGAGATGTATATGTCATGGATAAATCATTAAATCCTTGGGGATGTGAAAATGTTAGGATAGCGGCAGAAATGCCAAGTGATGCTAATTCCGGCAGACTTGCATAGCCTTCCAAGTATTGCACCATGCACTTGCGGCATACCGCATACGTACTCGGCATAACCTCAGATTAAGTATTGGAGCATAACAGGCAAAGCTTCAATACAACCTCCACCTTGACATAATCAGCACCCAGATTAGTATCAACTACCTAAATATTTCCATCTCGAGTCCAACAAGAAAACATGCATGCACCCAACCAACTGAGGGTGAACTTTGGCTAGTCAACCTTATCAAAACTTCACAGTTTTAAAGTCAAAGATAGAGAAATTAAGTGTTTGTCCACAGAGGCGGAACTAGGGGCGGGCGGGGTATCTACCCTCGAGCAGCAATGGCGATCCATGCATAACTATGGCTGGCTAGGCGGGGCGGGGGGCGGGGGGGGGACGGCCACATCGCCTGGCCTTCCCATGAGTCGAAGCGGGGCGTCCACCCGATCAAGCGACTTTCTTCAAAATCAAAGCAAGGGAACCGTGAGTTTGTCAAGGCATGATTTCTGCTCTGCAACACCCAGATCTTCTAAAACTGTATGGGTGTTGTAAGTTCTTATAGAAATAGACTAAAACACTCTTATTTCCCCACGGGACTCTTCCAGTCTTCCTCTCCCTCTATTTCTGATTTCTCTATAAAATGCAGTTACAAAATTGTGATTCCTAGAGTTTTCGGATCATCTCCAAACTCCAATTCAATTCCTCACGTGGATTTTGTTATTCTGCTCTATTTTTTTGGTTATTCCGCCATAAAGTTTTAATTTATTTTTAAATATGGTTATACACTTATACTGCGTTATTTTATTTTATTTGATCAATTATAGGTGGTGGTTCAAAATTAGTCATCAGCAGATGTGTATCAGAGTAGTTTTCAAATGGGTTTGATCCTGAACAGTCTCCAGATTATGCATCTGAATCTACTCTGGTATCTTAAAGTTTTCAGTTATTGATGTGAATTGGTTGTGGGAGTTTTGATTATGGAACCATGAATGGTTCAAGAAGATATAAGGATAGAATATTGTATGGAGGTTATATGTTTGGATTTCATGAAACTAGGATTTTTAAAGCTTGCATACCATGTGTTTGTATAAATGCCATAATGAGGTTAATTTGGTTAAAACATGAAAATTAACGGGTTCTCTATATGAAAATCCTAGTTAACTCAAGTTTATTTTGACTTTTCCATCTCAAATATTGTCTCTCTATCTTTCACAAGACTTTCATCTACAGTACTTTTCCATCTCAAATATTGCCTCTCTAGTATTAAATATTAAATATTAATACTAATATTACTAAATATTATAATATTATTAAAAAAATATTAATACTTATAATATTAGGTGTGACGCCCCCAAAATTAGGTATACATCACCCATCTTGAGTCGCCAGATACATCGTACAGAATTCAAATACAACTTAATAATACAATTGTCGTGTACAATACGACAAAACATAAACTGTGAGTTTGAATACAAATATTGTCTACTAGAGAGTATACAAACTCAAAAGGAGTCCTTATTACAATTATTGTCACACTATTTATCGAATAATAGTGAGGACTACTAATACTATCATCCGGTATCACTGCTTGCAGAGCTTCGTCCCAAAATTATATTCTCATTTCACGAAGAAAACAAAAGAAAGAAAGGGTGAGCTCAACTAGCCCAAAGAAGAAATATTATGACTAAGATAATGCGTAATAAATTATCATTAGCCTTCAACAATGTTAAACCGATACAATATAATAAACATCAAGTTTAAGCTGCAGCTGAACAAGCAATCCATTAGAAGAGTCAAGTAGAGAATAAAATCTATTATCTTCTATGATTTAAAAGGTTTTCATGACTTTTATCATTGAGACTCGACAATAAATAATCCACATCATCGAATCACCCCTCGCACTATGGCCAAGGATATTCTTTAGTATCACGACCACAAATTATCCATGCACTACAAACCAATGACATTCGTGTATTCATTAATGGTCATGATCATGCCAACAACTGTCCATCAATGCACTACGGGCCAATGATAACTTTTACCACATCATTTGTAATATTACGGTCATGATTACACCGAATAATCCTTGGTCATAATCATACCAAGTCCATCTATGCACTACGAATACATGATGACTTTCAACATAATATAAACATGAGGATGATGACAATGATATAAGAATTCAATAAAACAAGTTCGAAATTAATTTATGTAGGAACTAATAACGTCCAAATTATCAACATGATCTTTGCTTGTGAGAGTAAAATTCAAGAATGCTCGGAAAGAATATTTCCATGAAAAGATACTAGATCAAGCGCAAATATTAAAGATATTTCACTAATTTCATGGAGTATAAAGTCAAAGTTTTAACTTAACCGAGTATAATAAAGAATGAAATAACAAAAGAAATCATCATGCATGCGATAGATCAGACAGTGAGTTATTCCAACAGAATAATAAATAACGGAACCCGGTCCCAAGAAACGCATGCATGACGAGGATATTCCAATGAATAATAAAGAATGGAACCCGAGTCCTGCGTAAAAGCGCCGCATGCAGGGATATTCCAACGAGAATAATAAAGACTGGAACCAGTCATGCGTAAAAGCACGCATGGGATGTTCCAACGAATAATAAAGAATAGAATAACAAAAGAATTTCACCAAGTATAGGGTAGCCCGCGTATACAGGTTATTCCAATAGAATAAAAATAATGGAATAACATAAGTTCTCTTCATGAATACAAAAGAAATAACACCCCTTACATTAGTAGGAGATTGAATACTGCAGTAGTGTAGTAACAGAATACTCTTCTTCTTTCTCTCTTATTCTCTCTATACTTTCTCTCTCTATAGCTTGAATGAATTCGTGAAAAATAATGAAGAACTAGGCCTCTATTTATAGAAGATTTCTAGCTTAGCACTTGCAATGTGAAAAAGGCAAGGCTCAGCGACCGATGATGTGAAAAAAAAAAGTGGTTTGACGCTTTTGTAATGTGAAACACCAAGTGGTTTGGCCTTTTGTAATGTGAAACGACAATTGGTTCGGCGCACCGTAATATGAAAACGCCAAGTGGTTTGACGTCTCTGTAAATGTAATTACTATTGACGAAGGTAATTACTATTGACGAAGGTAATTATTATTGACGAATAGACTCTTAGATGATGACATATGGGCCCCCTATAAAATAACCAAACTTACCACAAACGTCTCATAATAGACTCTTTATATACATCAAGGATTGAATAAATATTACCACAAATCATTTTATTTTTAATTAACACATATTTAATCTTTCAACAATTATTAATCATATATAACTTGTCGTCTCAATTATTGATTTAATAATATAACATATTATACAGATGATACTGTGATAATAATTGAATCAATAATATAAGAGATATGATGCAAAGAATTCTTGTAGCAATAATTGAGTATAAATGAGTGACTTCTCACGTAAGCATTAATAATCAATACCGTGTGCTACTATGCAATCACGCCAGACATTCTTTATTTTTTACTACCGGTAGTTCAACAGGTTTTAACGGTAACACCTCCGCCGTTATTTTTATAGAAAGATAATTTTGTCGTTTTTTAACTACGACCATACTTCCGTTGTGGGGTCCACCAATGATTGTGCCATCGTACGAATATTCCCCGACAAAAAGAATATCCCCCGACCAAACGAATATTTTATAACAACTTGCTTACTTTGTAAAATTTATAAATATTACCCACAACTATAACATTATATCAAATTTACTCCATAATATAATATTTATAGAAAATTCATCTTTATTTATAAAAGTTGGGGTCTTACATTAGGTATTAATATTATTACAAAATATTAATAATTATAATACTTATTATATAATATAATATTATTACAAAATTATTTAATACTTAGTAATATTAGTATTAATATTTAATATTTAATACTAGTATTAATATTAATATTACAAAATATTGTATTAATATTAATATTCATTTGCCTTCAGGAGTGTAGCGGCAAACAATATTATAATAATAATATTAATATAAAATATTAATTACTCCAAACAGTATTATAAATATTAGTGAAGGCAAATGAATATTAATTAATTAATATTATAATGAGAACAAGAGTGTTATAATGAGAATAGGAGTGAGTTGCTCCAGCCGCAAAAAAAAAAAATACTTACATGTCAAAGTCTTGCATTTGGAGTATTTTTTATTTTTTTAATGTGATTTTAATGTGCTGAGTCATCCCATAAAATGGAGAAATGCGTAAAAAAAATATACTCAGCCGGTACAAGCAGTGTCGGCTGGAGTATTTTAATATTAAAATGACAACAGTTGACCATGCAATGCAATATATTAAAATAAAAGCCGAAAAAGCTTGTGTCGGCTGGGCAATTATGGCATTCAATCTAAGCCTTCCAATTAGTTGATCAACGGTCACTACTACAAAACAGTAAATAGACAACGCTTAAAAGACAACATTTTTTTATAAAAACGTTGTGGTACTTTTTTCCACAACGTTTTTAAATAAAACGTTGTAGATATATATGCAAAAACGTTATCTATTTAACAGGGTAATTTTTTGATTTTAATTAGATAACGTTATTAAAAATAAACGTTATGTTTATAAAAAACACGGAGCCAAAATTTAGGCGTCTATCACTTATTCACGCGAGAATAGAATTAGTCTCTTGTACCCAAAAACCCTAGCTAGCCTCTCTTCTCTCTCACTCCCTACCTCCACAACCAGCCGTCGCCGCTGCTCGCCCCTTGGTTTCGATTCAAACCGTGACGCCCCCAAAATTAGGTATACGTCATCCATCTTGGGTCGCCACTTACATGGTACATAAATTCAAATACAACTTAATAATACAAATGTCGTGTACAATACGACAAAACATAAACTGTGAGTTTGAATACAAATATTGTCTACTAGAGATTATACAAACTCAAAAGGAGTCCTTATTACAATTATTATTGCACTATTTCACGCGAATAGTGAGGGACTACTAATCTTATCATCTGGTCCATCACTCCGCTTCCCCGATTAGTCCCTCTACGTTCTCATTTCCTAAAGAGAACAATAAAAGTAAAAGGGTGAGCTCAACTAGCCCAATGAGGAAATATTATGACTAAGATAATGCAAAATATATTATCGTTAGCCTTCAATGTGTTAAAAACGATACAATATAACAACCATCAAGTTTAATCTGCGGTGAACAAGCAATCCATTAAAAGAGTCAAGTAGAGAATAAAATCTACTATCTTTTATGATTTAGAAGGTTTTCATCACTTTTATCATTTGGGACTCGACAATAAATAATCCACATCATCGAATCACCCATGCACTACTGCCAAGGATATTCTTTAGTATCACGACCACAATTATCCATGCACTACGGGGCCAAGATTATTTGTGTATTCAATAATGGTCATGATCATGCCAACAACTCGTCCATCAATGCACTACGGGCCAATGAGGACTTTTACCACATCATTTGTAATATTACGGTCATGATTACAATCAATAATCCTTGGTCATAATCATACTAAGTCCATCTATGCACTATAGGCCACAGATGACTTTCAACAAAATATAAACATGAGGATGATGACAATGATATAAGAATTCAATAAAACAAGCTCAAGAATTATTTTATCCAGGAACTAATAACGTCCAAATTGTCAACATGATCTTTGCTTTGTAGAGTAAAATTCAAGAATGTTCGTAAGAATATTTCCATGAAAAGATCTTCGGATGAAACGCAAATATCAAGGATATTCCACTAATTTCATGGAGTATAGAAGTCAAAACATTAACCAACTGAGTATAATAAGGAATGGAATAACAAAAGAAATCACCAGGCATGCGATAGATCACATAAAGCGGAGTTATTCCAATGAAAAATAAATAACGGAATCGGGTTCGGCGTAAAAACGCATGCACAAGATATTCCAATGAATAATAAAGATTTTAATCGGTCCGACGAAAACGCATGAACGAATATTCCAATGTAATAATAAAGATTTTAATCGAATCCGTAGAAACGCATGAACATGATATTCCAACGAGAATAATAAAGATTTTAATCAGTCCCAGTAGAACGCATGTGACGAGAATATTCCAATGAATAATAAAGAGGCGGAATCGGTCCGGCAGAAAAAGCGCATAAATGTAATATTCCAACAGAATAATAAAGAGCGAACCAGTCCCATGTGGACGCCTGATGATGTGATGTTCCAAATGAATGATAAAGAATGGAACAACAGAAGAATTTCACCAAGTATAGTGTGACGTCCCCAAAATTAGGTATACGTCACCCATCTTGGGTCGCCACTTACATGGTACATAAATTCAAATACAACTTAATAATACAACTGTCATGTACAATACGACAAAACATAAGCTGTGAGTTTGAACACAAATATTGTCTACTAGAGATTATACAAACTCAAAAGGAGTCCTCGTTACATTTATTGTCACACTATTTCACAGAATAGTGAGGACTACTAATGCTCCATCTAGGACCATCACTCTGTTCCCCAACTAGTCCCAGCTATGTTCTCATTTCCTGAAGAGAACAGTAAAAGAAAGAGTGAGCTCAACTAGCCCAGTAAGAAATATTATGACTAAGATAATGCAGAATAAATTATAATTAGCCTTCAACAGTGTTAAACTGATAGAATACAATAGACAACAAGTTTAACTACAATGGAACAAACAATCCATTAAAAGAGTCAAGTAGAGAATAAAATCTACTATCTTTTATGATTTAAAAAGGTTTTTCATCACTTTTATCATTTGAGACTCGACAATAAATAATCCACATCATCAAATCATCCCCTTGCACTACAGGCCAAGGATATTATTTAGTATCACGACCACGAATTATCCATGCACTACGGGCCAAAGATAATCGTGTTTTCATCAACGGTCCTGATCATGCCATAAAACAATTCATCTTGGCACTACGGCCAAAGAGAATCCATAGCCATAATCATACCAAAAACTGTCCATTAATGCACTACGGGCCAATGAGGACTTTTTTCACATCATTTGTAACATTTCGGTTATGATTACACCGAATAATCCCTGGTCATAATCATACCAAGTCCATCAATGCACTACAGGCCACATATGACTTTCAACAAAATATAAGCATGAGGATGATGACAATGATATAAGAATTTAATAAAACAAGTTCAAGAATTAATTTATCTAGGAACTGATAACGTCCAAAGTGTCAACATGATCTTTGCTTTGAGAGTAAAATTCAAGAATGCTCGAAGAATATATCCATGAAAAGATATCTTTGGATGAAGCGCAAATATCTAGGATATTCCACTAATTTCATGGAGTATAGAAGTCAAAACTTTAACCAACCGAGTATAATAAAGAATGGAATAACAAAAGAAATCACCATGTATGCGTACATCACATGCAGACAAAGTTATTACAACAGAATAATAATAATCGGAACGGTCGGTAAGTAAATTCGCACCGCAAGCCAGATGTTCCAATGAAATAATAAAGAATAGAATAACAACAAATTACCATGCATGCGGTATTTGATGTAGACAAAGTTATTCCAACGAGAATAATAAATAACGGAACCAGTCCGTTGTAAAAGCATGCACGTGATATTCCAACGTAATAATAAAGATGAGAACCAGTGTCCCAAGTAGAAACGCATGCAGAAAGATGTTCCAACAGAATGATAAAGAATGGAACAATGTAAGAATTTCACCAAGTATAGGGTAGCAGCGTATCTGAAGTTATTCCAATGTAATAATAAAGAATGGAATAATGAAAGTTCTATTCATAGATAAGAAAGAAATAATACTCCTACCTTGAAAAAAAGCTGGATAATTTGGAATAGTGAGGTGGCATTTCTCTTCTTCTTTTCTCTATAATTTCTCTTTATAATAATCTCTCTAAAGCTTTTGTGAATTGGTGAGAAATGAAGGAAGAATGAGCTTCTATTTATAGGAAAATATAGTTTCGATAATTGCACGTTTTGGGGCTCGAAATATTACAGTATAATACCTTCCTCTTTTTTTTCATTTTTAATTTAGTCCTACAAGTATTAACAAACTTGCACCAACTCCCCTAATAGTAAATAATGTGAATCAATAGTAAATCATGTGACTCAATAGTTCTAATCATGTGATAAAAATAATTACAGTATAGTACCTCCATCTATACCTCCATTTTTAACTTAGTCATGCAAGTATTATCAATCTTGCACCACCACCCCTAATAGTATAAGAATGTGAATCAATAGTACAATCATGTGAATAAATAGTATAATCATGTGAAAAGATTAGTTACAGTATAGTACCTTCAACTATACCTCTATTTTTAACTTAGTTATGCAAGTATTATCAATCTTGCACCACTACCCCTTATAGTATAAGAATGTGAATCAATAGTACCCCGTGAATAATAACTCATGAATAGTAACTCGTGAATAGTAACTCATAAATAGTAACTCGTGAATAGTAATTTGTGAATAGTAACTCGTGAATAGTACTCTAACACAAAAAGTACCCCAAATACCCGAGTGAATAATATTCGGGTGAATAGTAATTTAGGTGAATAGTAACCCGCTAATAGTAACTCGTGAATAGTAACTCGTGAATAGTATTCCGACACGAAAAGTACCCCAAATACCCGAGTGAATAATATTCAGGTGAATAGTAATTTAGGTGAATAGTAACTCGTGAATAAGAATTGTGAATAAGAGATTCACACAAAAAGTGTCCCGAATATCCGATTAAACAATACTGAGTGATTTCTCCCGTAAGCATCAATAATCAATACCGTGTGCTACTATGCAACCACGCATATTAATGTACTTTTAACATCGGGTGTTTCAACAGTTTTAACGGTAACACTTCCGCCATTATTTTCATAAAGTATTTTGTCATTTTCTCAATCCGACAATAATTTCATTGTGGGATCCACCAATAATTGTACCGTGGTACGGATATTCCCTGACAAAAAGAATATTCCCCGACCAATCGAATATTATATAACAACTTGCGTACTTTGAAAAATTTATAAATATTACCCACAACTATAACATTATCTCAAATCCATACCATAATATTTAAAAAAATTATTTCGAGAAAATTAAATATTTATTCATAAAATTTGGGGTCTCACATATAGGGTAGCTCGCGTATACAGGTTATTCCAACAGAATAATAAAGAAGAATATTTCCATGAAAAGATACTTTGGATGAAGCATAAATATCAAGGATATTCCACTAATTTCATGGAGTATAAAGTCAAAACTTTAACCAACCGAGTATAATAAGGAATGGAATAACAAAAGAAATAACCAAAAATCGCGATGAGCCTAGATAGCAAAGGTTATTCCAATGAATAATAAATAACGGAATCAGGTCAGTAAAGAAAACGCATGACATGATATTCCAACAGAATAATAAAGAGGAAATCAGGTCCGGCATAAAATACACAAACAGGATATTCCAATAGAATAATAAAAAGCGGAATCGTGTCCGTAGAGCGTAGAAACGCGCATGAACATGATATTCCAACAGAATAATAAAGACGAAATCGTCCCAGCGTAAACGCATGCATGCGAGGATATTCTAACAAAATAATAAAAGATTTTCGATCAGTCCCAAAGTAAAACGCATGCATGGATATTCCAACAGAATAATAATCTGAGGCGGAACCGAGTCCCACATAGAATGCGCATGAGAACGGATGTTCCAATGAATGATAAAGAATGGAACAACGTAAGAATTTCACTAAGTATAGGGTAGCAGCGTGATCTGAGTTATTCCAACAAATAATAAAGAATGGGATAACAGAAGTTCTCTTCATAGATAAGAAAGAAATAATACTCCCTACGAGTACAACAAATAATATTCCCTATCTTGGAAAAAAACTGGATATTGGAATAGTGAGGTAGCAGATTTCTCTTCTTCTTTCTCTCTATAATTTCTCTCTATAATAATCGCTCTAAAGCTTTTGTAAATTTGTGAGAAATGAAGGAAGAATGAGCTTCTATTTATAGAAAAATATAGTTTCGATAATTGCACGTTTTGGGGCTCGAAAATTACAATACAATACCTCCAACTTTTCTTTCATTTATAATTTAGTCCTACAAGTATTATCAATCTTGCACCAACTCCCCTAATAGTAAATAATGTGAATCAATAGTTCAATCATGTGAATCAATAGTATAATCATGTGAAAAATACAAATTTCAGTATAGTACCTCCATCTATACCTCTATTTTTAATTTAGTCATGCAAGTATTATCAATCTTGCACCAACTCCCCTAATAGTAAATAATGTGATTCAATAGTACACATATGTGAACAAATAGTTATATAAGCATGTGAATTAGTAGCAATTAATTGCTCATTTATCCGATAAATTACTTGATTTATCAATATAACCCCTAGGCATCAATTATCATCAGAATAAATGTCGATTTTCACTAACACAAACAATTCCAACATAATGAAACTATTTTTATCAAAAATATAAATTTTGAAATTTCAAAGTTTGACTTTTCCCGAAAAAGTCAACTGTTGACTTTTTGACCAAATAGTGAATCTTGGAAAATTTTGTATTTATAGACTATTTTTACTAATTTCGTCTTTTCGGACTCAAATATTACGTCCGCGTCTCCAAATTCAACTTCGAACAACATTCATTATTAATAATATAACTCAAAATATTTATCAACCGTGTCGTTCCTGTGAAGAGGGCTTTCCATAAGGATTTTCTCCTATTGGCGCCGCAATTAGGTGACCAAACCTCTCCTCGACGTAACTTCTAGACATTGTAAATATTGCAATTTATAATATTAATAACTTTGTCGCCTCTCAGTATTGATTTAATAAAAATATTTTATGTAGATGATACTTTATGACAATAATTGAATCAATAATATGATAGATATGATGCAACAATTATCAGTAGCAATAATTGAGTATAATCGAGTGACTTCTCGTAAGCATCAATAATCAATACCGTGTGTCTTCTATGCAACCACGCCATTCATCGTATTTTTTAACACCGGTGTTTCAACAGCTTAACGGTAAAACTTCCGCCGTTATTTTCAGAAAGTATTTTTTCGTTTTCTCAATCTGACAATAATTCCGTTGTGGGGTTCCACCTTGATTGTACCGTTGTACGAATATTCTCTGTTAAAACGAATATTCCCCGACCAATTGAATATTATATAACAACTTGCGTACTTTGCAAAATTTGTAAATATTACCCACAACTATAACATTATATCAAATCCACACCATAATATTCAAAAATATATTTCGAGAAATTTAATCTTTATTCAAAAAGTTGGGGTCTTACAACCTCCTCTTCTTATGAAATTTCGTCCTCGAAATTAGGGTGCGTACCTGGTATGTAGAAGAGGTAAGGATATCTTGATTTCATCTCAGATTCTAACTCCCAAGTCATTTCTTCCACATCGTGGTTTTTCCCCAAAACTTTGACTTGAGGTATAACCTTGGAGCGTAGAATATGATCCTTTTTATCCAAGATTTTAACAGGTAACTCTTCATACGTTAAATCTTCCTCTATCTCGTCTGGTTCTAATTCAATAATGCGGTTCGGGTCTTTCACATATTTACGTAACATAGATATATGAAAAACGTTATGAACACGAGACATACACATGGCGAAAAGCGAGTCTATACGCCTACGCTTCTTACTCGATCGAGGATTAAAAATGGGCCAATGAATCGAGGGTTGAGCTTTCCTCTCTTTCCAAATCTCGTAACTCCCTTCCATGGAGCAACACGTAATAACACATGATCTCCAATATCGAATTCCACGTCCTTTCGATGAAGATCAGCATAACTTTTTTGTCGATCTTGTGAGGTTTTTATAAGTTGTCGGATCATTTGAATCTTTTCCTTAATCATACGTACCAACTCCGGTCCCAACAACGTTGCTTCACCCATCTCATCCTAGCATACTGGAGAATGACACTTTCTTCCATACAACGCCTCAAATGGAGTCATGCCAATACTTGCTTGATAACTGTTGTTGTAGGAAAACTCCACCAATGGTAGGAACTTATCCCAACTTCTCTTGAAGTCAAGGACACAAAGTCTTAATCGATCTTCAAGAGTTTGAATGGTCCTCTCCGACTGCCCGTCCGTCTGAGGATGATATGCCGAGCTAAATCGTAAATCCGTGCCCATAGCTTTATGCAAACTAACCCAAAATCTTGAAGTGAATCTTGGGTCTCGATCAGAAACTATGGATACTGGCATACCATGCAGTCTTACAATCTCGTTTATGTACATACGAACAAGACGTTCAAGTGTATAAGTTTCTCGTATAGGTAAGAAATGAGCAGACTTGGTCAATCTATCAACAATGACCCAAATTGCATCTATGCCTTGAGAAACCTTGGGAAGACCAGTAACGAAATCCATAGTAATGTGTTCCCACTTCAATTCTGGAATTTCAAGTGGTTGCAATGGACCTTTTGGTACTTGATGCTCCGCCTTGACTCGTTGACAAGTTAAACACCTTGAGAGAAACTCTACTATCTCTCTCTTCATATTGCTCCACCAAAATGTATGTCAAGATCACGATACATTTGGTACTCTGAGATGGATTGCAAACGGTGTGTTTGTGCGCCCATCATCATTTTATACTTTAAATCGTGGTTGTTAGGAACACAAAGTCCGGAGTTGACTCAAGTATTCCTTCCTCATCGATTCTTACTTCCGGCATAGCACCTTCTTGCACTTTCTTCTTCATACGCATTAGCTCCAGGTTTGTAGCTTGAGCAACTTTAACTTTATCGATTAAAGTCGGTTCTACTCAGTATGTTTCCCATCATCATGTGGGCCCTGGAGTCTTTATCTCTAACTCCATCCTTTGCAAGTCATACAAAATGGGCCTTTGCGTTGACAATATTGCACTGCATTCAGATATGATCTTCTACTCAAATCGTCCACTACCACGCTCGCTTTTCCGAATGGTATTGGATGGTATGATCATAATCTTTCAACAGTTCAAGCCAACGTCGTTGTCGCATGTTAAGTTCCTTTTGAGTGAAGAAATATTTGAGGCTTTTATGATCCGTAAAGATCTCCACTTTCTCTCCATACAAGTAATGCCTCCAAATTTTAAGTGCGAAAACAACAGCTGCCAACTCTAGATCATGAATAGGATAATTCCTCTCATATTCTTTGAGTTGTCTTGAGGCATAGGCTATGAATTTCACATGTTGCATGAGAACACATCCTAACCCTTTGCCCAAGATCATCAGTAGATGATGAAAATCCTCCGAACCAGATGGTATTGTCAGAACAGGTGCTGAAATGAGTCTCCTTTTGAGTTCTTGAAAACTCTTCTCACATTCCTCGCTCCAACCGAACTTTTTATTTTTCTGAGTCAACTGAGTTAATGGAGTAGCGATTCGAGAAAATCCTTCCACGAATCTCCGATAATAACCAAATTAAACCGAAAAGCTACGTACTTGATCGAATGATTTGGGTTGCTCCACTTTGAATAACTTCAATCTTTCTTGCCGGTCAACGGATATTCCATGACTTGATACTACGTGCCCAAGGAATGCTACCTCCTCGAGCGAACTCGCATTTCTTTAACTTGGCATAAAGCTTATATTCACGAAGCTTTTGGAGTATCAGCCTCAAGTATTGCTCATGATCTTCACGGCTTTTGGAATAAATAAGGATGTCATCAATAAAGACGACCACAAAGTGATCCAAATATTTCTTGAATACTCGGTTCATCATATCCATGAAGGCAGCAGGAGCATTAGTCAATCCAAAAGACATGACTAAGAATTCATAATGCTCGTACCGAGTTCTGAAGGCAGTCTTTGGAATATCCTCAGTTTTAACCTTCAGCTGATGATATCCAGAACGAAGATCGATTTTTGAAAAATTTTTTGCTCCTTGTAACTAATCAAACAGGTCATCAATACGTGGCAATGGGTACCTATTTTTGATGGTTACATGATTCAACTCCCGATAATCAATACAAAGTCGCATACTCCCATCTTTCTTCTTCACGAATAGAACATGAGCACCCCAAGGAGACGTACTAGGACGAATAATGAAACCAATGTCTAACAATTCCTGCAATTGGGTCTTTAACTCCAGAAGTTCAATAGGAGCCATTCGATATGTGGCTTTGAAAATGGATTTTGTACCAGGTTCAAGGTCGATACAAAATTCAACTTCACGCTCTGGGGGTAGGCCAGGAAGTTCTTCAGGGAATACGTCAAGAAATTTATTAACAATAGAAATATCCTTCAAATCTGACGTATTTTTGTTTAAATCCGTGACATAAGCTAAGAAAGCTTTACATCCATTTTTCAATAAACGAATAGCTTTGTGGCTTGAGATGACCGTGATTGATTTTAATGGTTTGGTCGCTTAAATTCGCATAATAGGTTTATTAGGAATATGAAAGCTAATAACCTTATGAAAAAAAATCAATTTTAGCATGATGAGTAGTTAACTAATCAATCCCTAGAATCACGTCAAATGCAAGTATTTTTAAGGAGATAAGATCGACAGGTAACGTGCGGTTACCGATTTGAATCAATCAAGACTTATAAACAGTGGATGTAATGAAGGTTTCTCCTAATGGAGTTTCAACAAATAAGTCAAAGTCTAATTTCTCCAGAGTCAAATTTAAACGTTGAGCGCAAGTAGGAGAAATAAAAGAATGGGTAGAACCCCAGATCAAATAAAGTATAGACTTCACTAGAGTTTATGATAAGCTTACCCGTGATGACCTCGTTCGGGTTCCTTGCTTTCTAGGAGGTCACAACAAATGCTCTCCCTTGCACCACCGGCTTTGACTTTTCTGGGACGGACTTTGGTGCCTCTATCCTAGCTGAACTTGTCTTTGGTGAACGACAAAATCGGGCTAGGTGACATTCTCTTCCATAATTATAACACGCTTTAGATGGCATCGCGTAGTTTGGACTGATATGTCCCTCCCCTCCGTATTTGAAGCATATGATAGGTGGTCGTTCTCCTTCCTTAACCACTTGGTTCTTTGAGTCGCGTCTTTCCATCATTGTTGAATCTCCTTTTTCTTGAAATATCCATTTTTACTGTCTTGGCCATGATTACCACCGAAGTGGTTGCCATTTCTGGAATGTTGATTCCCTCCACATTTGTTGCCACCGCTCGATGGTCGATACCACCGGTATTTTCATGTCATTACCGCTTTCTCTTGGTTGCGTTGACTCGTTATCAAGGCTCCAATAATTGAGCCCTATTTACAACATCTGAGTACAAACACAGTTTATGAGAAATAAGATATTGACCTATCTCTGGTTTCAAACCTCTTAAAAACATTCGTGTCATTCACTCCTCATTATCGACCAAATGGGATGCAAACTGGGATAACTCCGTAAATTTAGCCTCGTATTGCGACAAGGTCATATTATTTTATTCCAACTTGATAAACTCCACCTCCTTCATTTGACGAATAATTTCGAGAAAGTACTTGTCATTGAACAGCTCTTGGAACTTCTCCCAAGACATCTTGAGTGCGTCAGGCTGGGTACATTTTACAGATTTCGACAAGTAATCTGCTTCTTCACGCAACATAAAGGTGGTGAAAGGAACCTTTTGCTCCTCGGAGCATTCCAAGACATCAAATATCTTGGTGATTTGCTTTATCCATGCTTCCGCCTTAAGTGATTTTGTCTCTCCAATAAACTCTGGTGGTCCCAGCTCCTTGAACTGTTTAGCGGTGACCGTCCGAGAGTTTCCTGTGTTTACACCTGTATTTTGAACAGGAGCCGCTCTCGCTTGATGTTGCATGAATTGCATAAAGCCTCGGAACATTCCATCGTTCATCATTTGGTTAATGTTGTTGTTTGCATGAGGATTGTCGCCTTCCTGATGCACGTTGTCCTGGTTATTGATCTGTGGAGACTCAACGGTCTCCTGTGCTCCATTGATGTTCTCAACATTCTCGGATGCCATGTTCAAACACTGCCACAAAACAAGGGTTAATTGACATGAAACATATTATCACTATACTTTGACCGACCAATCAAATACCAAATAAACTTAGGTAGGTCATACTAGCGAAGGAATTCCCGTCCTCTCCCTCCTAGTTCTAGTCTCACATCTTAGCCGTGGATCATATCCTAAGCTTTGATACCAACTGTGACGCCCCCAAAATTAGGTATACGTCACCCATCTTGTGTCGCCACTTACATGGTACATAAATTCAAATACAACTTAATAATACAACCGCCGTGGTACAATACGACAAAAAACATAAACCGTGAGTTTGAATACAAATATTGTCTACTAGAGATTATACAAACTCAAAAGGAGTCCTTATTACAATTATTATTACACTATTTCACAGAATAGTGAGGACTAATAATGCTATCATCTGGTCCGTCACTCCGTTCTCCGACTAGTCCCTGCTACGTTCCCATTTCCTAAAGAGAACAATAAAGTAAAAGGGTGAGCTCAACTAGCCCAGTAGGAAATATTATGACTAAGATAATGCAAAATATATTATCGTTAGCCTTCAACAAAGTTAAACCGATACAATATAACAACCATCAAGTTTAATCTGCGGTGAACAAGCAATCCATTAAAAGAGTCAAGTAGAGAATAAAATCTACTATCTTTTATGATTTAGAAGGTTTTTCATCACTTTTATCATTTGGGACTCGACAATAAATAATCCACATCATCGAATCACCCTGCACTACTGACCAAGGATATTCTTTAGTATCACGACCACAATTATTCATGCACTACGGGCCAAGAATATTTGTGTATTCAATAATGGTCATGATCATGCCAACAATCGTCCCATCAATGCACTACGGGCCAATGAGTACTTTTACCACATCATTTGTAACATTACGGTCATGATTACAATCAAATAATCCTCGGTCATAATCATACTAAGTCCATCTATGCACTATAGGCCACGGATGACTTTCAACAAAATATAAACATGAGGATGATGACAATGATATAAGAATTCAATAAAACAAGTTCAAGAATTATTTTATCCAGAAACTAATAACGCCCAAATTGTCAACATGATCATCGCTTTGTAGAGTAAAATTCAAGAATGCTCGTAAGAATATTTCCGGAAAAGATCTTTGGATGAAGTGCAAATATCAAGGATATTCCACTAATTTCATGGAGTATAGAAGTCAAAACTTTAACCAACCGAGTATAATAAGGAATGGAATAACAAAAGAAATCACCAGCATACGATAGATCACACAGGCAAAGTTATTCCAATGTAATAATAAATAACGGAATCGGTCCGCAGAAACGCATGCATGCAATATTCCAATGTAATAATAAAGATTTTAATCGGTCCGCATGTAAAACGCATGCATGTGATATTCCAATGAGAATAATAAAGATTTTAATCAGTCCCAGGCGTAAACGCATGAATACGATATTCCAACAGAATAATAAATACGGAATCGGTCCGACGTAAACGCGCAGATATGATATTCCAACAAAATAATAAAGATTTTAAATCGAATCAGGTCCGGCACAGAAAAAAAGCATGCATGTGATATTCCAATGTAATAATACAGACGGAACCAGTCCGTGTGTAGATTTGTGAGCAGTGATGTTCCAACAAAATGATAAAGAATGGAACAACGTAAGAATTTCACCAAGTATAGGGTAGCCAGCGTATCTGAAGTTATTCCAATGTAATAATAAAGAATGGAATAATGTAAGTTCTCTTCATAGATAAGAAAGAAATAATACTCTACGAGTACAACAAATAATATTCCTACCTTGGAAAAAAAAAGGATAATTGGAATAAATGAGGTATTGATTTCTCTTCTTCTTTTCTCTCTATAATTTCTCTCTATAATAATTGCTCTAAAGCTTTTGTGAATTGGTGAGAAATGAAGGAAGAATGAGCTTCTATTTATAGAAAAATATAGTTTCGATAATTGCACGTTTTGGGGCTCGAAAATTACAATACAATTCCTCCAACTTTTCTTTCATTTATAATTTAGTCCTGCAAGTATTATCAATCTTGCACCAACTCCCCTAATAGTAAATAATGTGAATCAACAGTTCAATCATGTGAATCAATAGTATAATCATGTGAAAAATACAAATTTCAGTATAGTACCTCCATCTATACCTCTATTTTTAATTTAATCATGCAAGTATTATCAATCTTGCACCAACTCCCCTAATAGTAAATAATGTGATTCAATAGTACATATATGTGAACAAATAGTTATATAAGTATGTGAATTAGTAGCAATTAATTACTCATTTATCCGATAAATTACCCGATTTATCAATATAACCCCTAGACATCAATTATCATCGAAATAAATGTCGATTTTCACTAACACAAACAATTCCAACATAATGAAACTATTTTTATCAAAAATATAAATTTTGAAATTTTAAAGTTTGACTTTTTCCAAAAAAATTCAACTGTTGACTTTTTGACCAAATAGTGAATCCCGAAAAATTTTGTTTATAGACTATTTTTACTCATTTCGTCGTTCCGGACTCAAATATCACGTCCGCGTCTCCAAATTCAACTCCGAAAAACATTCATTATTAATATTATAACTCACAATATGTCAGAGATGCTTACTATTGTCAGAGTTGAAGATTTTAATTTGAACTTGACAAATGCATTAAAGGAGTAAAAATAGCCACTATTTGGAATTGTGTTCATTTTAAACCCTAAGTGGAATTGTGTTCATATAATTATTTGTTCTCTATAGGTAAGAATGTTACCGATTAGTATATATTGTTTTGCAACAAGAAAGGTTTGCACAATGTCCGAATCTATTGTTTCAAAGAATATCCTTTTACTCAAACTTAATTGAAATAGTTGGATCACAATAGGTTTTGTGGTAACATGCTTGAACTAAAGCACTAGTCTTGCAATTATACATTATGAATGTGAGTCCTGAACATTTATGGGTCTTTCTATTATGCTTTTGACCTCTTGAGCTGGAATATTATGTTCCATGACAAACTATAACTCCAGCTATTGATCCTCTTGTTTGCAATGTTTTGAATCATTGTGTTTATTTAGGTTTTGAACCTTGATTAATATTGAGATTGAGATTGACATTAATCTTAATATTTTTCTTAACTGCAATGTACTCGACGAAATGGGAGGCCGGATAAATGAATTGGAGCGAGCATCGGTGACCTCGTAATGTAAAATGGGAGCAGAGGGCTCTCCATCACCATTGCCACCATCCAAAAAGGTAGATGAAGCAAAGCCAGAGGAAGGTTATTTATAAATTTGAGTTCAACTTGATATATTGAACATGCAACCAGTGCTTTATTGTTTTAATGTATATTGTGTCTTGGAAGTCAGTTGGCATGGATTTCTATTTTTACAGCTTATGACTTGTGTAAGGGTGTCAAATAGATAACACCCTTAATCACGACGTTTTTCTGACTAAAATCACAACGTTTTTTTTTGCGTTTTCTATTTACTGTTTTGTAGTAGTGGGTCCAAAAATGTGTTGCTATAACAATGTCCATGGTAACCTGTTTGCCATGAATGGATTCTCTCTCTCTCTATATATATATATATATATATATATATATATATATATATATATATATATATGATGAGGGGGTGAGCTCGGGTGAGTTGGATAAGGGGTGAGCTTAAGATTCTAATAGTATATATATATATATATATATAAAAAACAAAACCAATTTGAATTCTATAATTTGACAAAGCACAACAACGCCTCTCCATTCATTCTAACTTAATCTAAAGGCTCAAATTTCATCTCACACAAACAAAATCCCATGAAATTTCCTCCTTCTTCACTTTCTCTCTCTTTTTTCTCTTTTCTTTCTCTCTCTCTACTCCTTCCCCTTTCTCTCCTCTCTCCTCCTTCTCTCTCTCTTCTCTCAACTCCTAATTCTCTCCTCCCTTTCTTTCTATCCCTCTCTCATCTTTTTCTCTCTCTCTCTCTAGTTTTCTTCTCCTCTTTCTCCATTTACTTAATTAATTAGTATTTTAATATTTTATTTTAAATTATAATAATTTTTGAAGTATGCATACATTTAAAATATATAATACATAAAAAATATCAATGGTAAGAAAGCAATTACAAAATCAAAAATTAATTTATCAAAAACAACAAATATTAATAATAATTACTACTACTATTACTATAATAATACTAATAATTACTACTATAATAATAATAATTACTACAACTATAATAATAATAATAGTAATAATTACTACAACTATAATAATAATAATAGTAATAATTACTATTACTATAATACTAATAATAATAATAATTACTACTACTATAATAATAATAATAATAATAATAATAATAATAATAATAATAATAATTACTACTATAATAATAATTAGTACTACTACTACTATAATAATAATAATAATAATAATAAGAATTATAACAATAATAATAATTATTATTATTATTATTATAGTACTAATAATAATTATTATTATAATAATACTAATTATTATTATTATTATTTAAATAATAGTAATAATAATAATAATTACTACTACTATAATAATAATAATTTATATTGTGACGCCCCCAAATTCAGGTTATCTGACCCCCGAGTTTGGTGTTCACGATCCAAATTTAAATAACATTTAACTACCCATAATATATATATATATATATATAGTAATTTTCACAAGATTTTATCAGAGTTTACTAATAATACATCACCCAGGTTCACTAACCTTAACTTTACAAACATACCCCTTTGGATATACAAAAAGGGTTTACAAATACAACATCATAAATATGTTAATCATAACTAGTTTATTACAACGACTTTGCCTTTATTCTTCACAGCAAGACTCCTTACACTTCGTCCCTAAATTTGAAATGTTTTATTTAGCAAGGGTGAGCAACAAATTTGCCCCATGAAGTTAATACATACAATAAATGTATAAGTATTCAAATCACCGGACTATCTATTTTGATAGAATGAAACCAAAGTTCGAGAACTTTGAAATAAATTGAACAAATCGTTATTCAATAACAAGTCTTCTCGTATTCTATACAACATAATAATTCAATAATGAAAGAGTACAAACGCTTTCAAAGTTTCTACGATATTCTAATGAATAATCAAGAATCAATTCTACAAAATATCAAAGTGGAATGTTTTCCAGATTTATCTTGAAAGCGATCCATTGGATCTTGAACTTCTTCTCGAAAACTATCAAAGTTATACTTTGATATACCCAGTGTATCGAGATAACCGTAAATTATTAAATCATACCCTCTCTGCAAGTATAACAAGTGATCGACTTTATTATACCCTATATTATGCATAATACTTAAGTCAAAGCATGAATGATCGAATATACGATTTAATGATATTCCCTTTTTATAAAAGGTTGTTCTTCTAGATCTCGTAATCAAGATTTTGATTTAACAACGAAATCTTGTGATTTCAAATTTATTTACTTCGATCTTAGCCAAATAATTGGCATCGATCTATCAATAATAATTGAATTCTCTTCTCGAACTTATCAAGTTCTAACTAATATTCGCTTCAGCTGAATAATTAGCTAAGACATTTCTCAAGACAATTTGACAATAAATGAGAATTATCTCAGTATTGTCAATTCTAACTTCTACAGATATAAATATCCAACAACGCTTATTCTACAAATATATATTTCAATCAATAATTCAATTTGAATTATTAAGCATGCACTAACTGCGAATAATCGATAATAAATTCTCGGATGTGGTGTAATTAGCAATAATTAACCACTATAATAATTGAATAAATTTAACTCAAGGTTGAGTTAGAAACTTGCCTTTTCCAACATTACATACTACACAAAATACTTATCTGCTTTCGAAACCCTATAACCAATAATATCGGTCTTACAATTAGCACAATTATTCATAACACGTAACACTCGTAGTTCACAAATAAACTTCTCCTAGGCACATTACCACATAGCCACATCGGTGTTTTATAACCTATATAAACACATAACAAGTCTAACTATATCGATCACCGTTGGACTTCTATCCATTCTCGTTTACGTCACCCTATCCATCAATTAACACATTGATTGTCCATTAAACTTGGTCTCTAAGCTTCAATATTAATTTAGATAAGTCAATTATCAATTATAATATTTTCTAAGCTTTTAATAATTATCAAGCAATTATTATAATTTATAATAATTTTTCAAACATCTAATCATTTTTAAATGATTTAATTATCAAATAATCTTATCATTATTAATATTTAATAATATTAAAATATTAATAACATACTTGTCAAAATATTAAAGTTATTATCAATAACTTAAAATATTTTTAAATCAACAATATTTCACTTAAATAATTTTTAAAGTAATTAAAATCATTTTAAATCACCACCATTAATATATAAATATTAATGAAATTATCATCTAAATATTAAAAGTCATTAATTATAACTTAAACTATTTTTCTCATTTTTTAAATGATTTTTAAATCAATAAAATCATTTTTAATTCATTTATTTAATATCATAATTAAATAAATCAAATATCATTAATATTAATTTATTAATGAAAATTCTCCAAAAATATTGAAAATTATATTTTATAATTTAAAATATTTTTAACACTTTATTCTCAATAACAATGATTTTTAAATCATTTTTATCATATTTATTTAATTTAATAATCAAATAAATATATTATCATTAATATAAAATTATTAATGAAAATTCTCCAAAAATATTAAAAGTTACATTTATAACTCCAAATATTTTTAAATACAATAATCTTATTTAAAATGATTTTTCATAATATTAAATCATTTTTCTATAATTTATTTAATACACTAATTAAATAAATTAAATACCTTTAATATTTAAATAATTTTAAATATTAAAGGAAAATATTCCAATTAATTCGAAAATTATTTTTCATAATTTAAAATAATTTTTAAAACCATTTTTTGGTAATTTTAGAATTTATTTCTAATTTTATTAATTTCCTAATATTCGTAAAATAAAATAAATTAAACCGTCATGAAGCCTATAATGGACACAAAGCGTCATTATTGGTGTTCTTGGCCTCAAGAACAACGACAAAGCGATCTTGAGGTCTTCTTTGACCACTTGTAATTTTCAATCATGCATGTTCGGACTATCTAAAACTTTGGTATTGTAGTATTAAGGTAACACTACAACACCCAACCAATACTTTGGTCAAACAACATCACAACAAGGAGATCAAAGCCTCCAAAGTTGTCATTAAAAACAATCTGGCTTTACTGGCTTAAATAGATTCGAGTTGCCATATTCAACCTTAATTATTTCTGATTTCGGTTCATTGTTTATGTGATATAAAAGTTTGAACATGTAGTCCATGTGTCAGTGAACAATACTAAAGCAACAAATTTGTTTATCAACAACCGAATCAACATGAAACATATGGTCAAAGTATGTCGTAACAGTTGTTTCTAACATTTTCGGGTTTTCCAAAAAGTAATAATCGATTCGGGTGGTCTAGTTTGACCATCCATAAAATCCAATACATTTGATGTTTATGGAATATAAAGGTGTTCTTGGACTCGATATTACGATACTACAATATGCATACAACAACATCAACAAACAACAATCAACCGGACAGATAGGGACCTTCAAAAATCTTGTCGAGTTTGGTTTTTCACTTTCTCAGGTAACCCAGATTTTTACTTTCACTCAAGCCCTACCAAACGGGTTTTTGCCAATTAATAACTCCTGATCCTGACATAAAATAGCTCTGATTTCTTTTGCAGACTAAAGACCATATACCAGGCTATAACTTAAAGCTTTTAAATAACAAAAACAACAAACGAGTAACGATCTGTGGCGCCTGACATTAGGTTGTCAGACCACAGATTTTGTTCTTGAACAGTTTTAGAAAAATGTACTTTTACTCACTTTGGTGCTATGGATCCATCATGGATCATCATATAACCACTAAAAACATCTTCTAGCAATATCTTAAACACATAAACACAAAAATTTCTCAAGCAACAAAGATCAAAAATAAAAACTTGGTTATACCTTTTTAGTTATAAATCTTGATCTAATCCTTCCAATATGTTTATGATTGATCTAAGGCTGTATAAATGACTGATCTACTATAATATTTCGGAGCTTTGAGATAGAGAGAGAGTTGGTGAGAGCTTGGTTAGCAATATGGCAAATTCTATGCATTTTCTCTCTCTTTAACACTTATATAATATACTAAGTTGCTAGATCCGATCTTGTTGATTTAATTTGGTGGCTAGGTAGGCATCGATGTCTTTGTGTTTGTAGGCTAAATAAAGTCAAGGGTTAGCTCAACAACTAAAGTCATGGCCATTTTTGCAAGCGATCTTATAAAAATCCCATAAAGGGGTATTTTGGTCATTTCCTTAAATTTCTAGACTTTCTCATTTGATGAAACCCTTAGGGTTTAGGGTTTTGAAAGATACTAAAATTTAGGGTTTGGACAAATTTAGGGTTTAGGTTTTAACCTCAAATATTTAGCAACTTGGATTTCAAAAATTTTCTAATTAAATTTTAAAATAGAAAATTTTGATTTCTAAATTATAATTAGGGTTTTCTAATTATTTTGTAATTTCCCAATCATGAATCATTATTTGCTAATTAGGACTATTTTATCCTAATTAAAATTGCTAATTTAGCACTTAGGGTCAAATTTGTACATTATAATTTATAACCCAAAATTTAGGGTTTCTAAAATAGAAAAATAATATTTCAATTTTTAGAAATTAGATTTCCCAATTAAATTAGGGTTTCTAATAACTTGACAATTAGGATTTATATTTCCTAATTAACATTGCAATTATAGCAATTAAATCCACCACTGTATAATTAGGGTTCAAAATGGTCATTAGGGTTTTCAACCCACAAATTAGGGTTTCTAAAATAGAAAATTACCATACAAAAATATAATTAGAGATTTCTAACCATATTTAAGTTTAATGAATACTTTAGGCATGCTAATAAAAATTAGGGTTGCCTAATTAGGGGTTATAATTCTCGCTTTTAAATAATTAGGGTTCCTTAACGCATAATTAGGGTTTTTAACGTACATTTTATTTTCTAAATTTAAGATTAGGGTTTTAAATCCCTTATTAAGGTTTATTAATATTAAACCTTATCCAGTCAACCATTGATCAACATTTCTATACAGTCCAAACACATAATCAACGATACAATTATTTTAATTGTATTTTCTACCGAATCCCTATCCGAAAATTAGGGTTAGGGTTTTTCTAAAGCTGTTAAGCACAACTCTACTCTAATTTCTCAGTCAAAACATATATTGACTAATTCTCGAGACTTGTCTCACAAATTCTTAGTACAATATTAACAGTCAATGTCAATATTAAAAAAAAAAAATTATTCGCAAAATTTTGATTATTCGAAATCCCGGGTTATCACATATATAATAAAACAAAACCCATTTTGAATCTTTCATTTGACAAAGCACAAGAACGGTTCAGATTCATTCTAACTTAATTTTTCCAACTTAATCTAAAGGCTCATATTTCTTCCCGCCCAAATCAAATTCACTCATACACCATACTCTCTCTCATATTCACACACAAAATCTTTCTCTCTCTTCTCTTCATCACACACACACACAAAAACAAATAATAATAGTACTAAAAATAAATATAATAATAATAATAATAATAGTACTAATAATAATTATAATAGTACTAATAATAGTAATAATAATAATAATAATAATTATTATAATAGTAATAGTAATAGTAATAGTAATAATAATAATAATAATAATAATAATAATAATAATAATAATAATAATAATAATAATAAAGATTCTGATTCATTCTAATTGATTTGAGCGGGAAAGCACAAGAACGGTTCAGATTCATTCTAATTTTAATTCAAAATAATAATAATTATACTATAATAATATTATTATTATAATAGTAATAATAATAATAATAATAATAGTAATAAAGTAATAATAATTATAATAAAATTAATATTAATATTAATATTAATAATTATAATTAAAATTATAATAATAATAGTAATAATAATAATAACAACAACAACAACAACAATAATAATAACAATAATAATAATTATTGTGGTGGTGTGGTGAATTATGATAATTTTTATTGATAATTGTAAGTTTTGCAGACAAGTTTAATTTTTTCTGGATATCTATTTTTTTAAAAAAATTAATTATTATGGTAGTGTGATAAATTATGATAATTATTATGTCTGATTTTAAGTTGCAAAGAGTCTTTAGATAATAAATTATTTTTCGAATTTTAATCTAATTTTTCGTTACTAGTATATATATATCACAAGATGTCGTAACTTCAACAATATCTTTGACAACTTGGCAACTAGCTAAGCAACTAAGATTGACGCCTAACAGCAGTGGTCCCGTGGACTCGACGCTTCAACTAATTAACTAGAAGCTTCATAGAACCAGTGCATGTATATTCCCAAGGAAAAAAAATACTTAATAAACTAAATAAATGATTTGAAGCCAATTCTCATTCTAGTTCTCAACTTCTCATTTGTAGTCAGTGCGAAAAGAATAGTCCATCATCATGGAAACCTCATTCCATTCTGGTTCATTCAACTCAAACCCAATCCATGCTTGCATGTGGATAATAACAATCGAAATTTGGACCAAGAGTCTACAAATCTTTGTTATTTCTATATAAGCAAATTTTGACACATACATTTTTCTGAGCATTGCAATCTGCGACATACATAGCTATTCTTATATTACATGCACATTAATGCCTAACTTATTGATCAAAGAAATATAAATAGTAATGTTATGATCAACTTTAAGAGAAATTCTAAATCACCTTCCTCCAGAGAGAAGGGATTCTGCCACAGAGGTTTCGCGTGAAAATACATTTTCCGTAGAAGATGAATATGACATGACAAAATCACTAAATCCTTGGCGATGCGAAAAGGTTAGGCCAGCGGCAGAAATGCCAAGTGATGATAAATCTGGCAGACTTGCATAACCTTCCAAGTATTGCACAACTTGCTGCATACTTGGCCTAACCTCAGGCTCAGAATTAGAGCATAATAAGCCAAGCTTCAATACCAACTCCACTTCCTCCGCGATATAATCAACACCAAGATTAGGATCAACTGCCTGAAAAATTTCATCTCTACTCCAACAAGAAAACACCCAATCGACTAAAAGTATATTTTCAAGATCCCCATTTACCTGTATTGGCCTTCTACCACAAGCAACCTCGAGCAAAAAGGCTCCGAAAGAGTACACATCAGTGCTAGTTGTGGCCTTCCCGGTTCTAGTATGCTCAGGAGCTAAATACCCAATAGTTCCAACAACATGAGTAGTTTGAGGGTCAGTTCCATGATCATACAATCTTGCAAGCCCAAAGTCCCCTAATCTTCCATTAAATTCACTATCTAACAACACATTACTTGCCTTCACGTCTCTATGAATCACAACTTGCTCCCATTCTTGATGTAGATAGTTAAGCCCTACAGCTACACCTTTGATGACTCCAAACCTCTTGCTCCAATTGAGGGTGAACTTTGGCTGGTTAAAAAGGACCTTGTCCAAACTTCCATTAGGCATGTAGTCATAAACCAAAAGTAATTCACCTTTTCGCCGACAATAACCTAAGAGTGGTACTATATTCCGATGCCTAAGCCGTCCAATGCTGGCAATTTCTGCGACGAATTCTCTCATTCCTTGTCTTGATTCATGGGACACCTTCTTTACCGCAATTTCAGATGAGGGTAACACGCCTTTATATACCCTACCAAAACCTCCCGTCCCCAATAGCTCCTTGTCTTTAAACCCTTTGGTAGCAACATACAAATCTTTGTATTTAAATCTATGAGGTCCATATTCAAGTTCCCAATCTTCAAGAACTTCTGCAAATTTTCTCTTCTCCCTTAAATGATAGACTATCCCTGATATCAATATTGACATGAGAAATATAAAAATCAGAGGCAACCCAAAAATCACAAATTTTGATTTCTCCTTTGGTCCAACTCGAGGAAGCTTGGGGAGTTGAAACAGATCAAGAGCTCTAGCCATGCCATTCACCATAAAGCTCCATCCAAGAACATAATGGGATGTGGGAACTGAACCAGTAGAAGAAGAAAATCCCACATACATTTCATCGTTTATAATAGGAGAAAGATCATAATGCAAAGATAAGAGTGGCTTCTTTGGTTTACCTACATTTACCGGAGCTAATGTGACGTTAATTTGCTTGTCTAGGCCATTATATTCCACCCAAACTTGCATTCGGTGTCCACTACTAAGTGTCAAATTCTGAAGCTCACCATTAGTATTTTGATAGTAACAGGCAGGCTTTGACGTTATAGACTTTAAGCCATTAATATCAATCCCAACATGGTTATCGTTGATATCATCAAATTCTCTGCTTTGAATAATATCCATCTCCACAGCAAAAACATGGTTGGTGGCATTACCATTGTTGGTGTCATTAAAAAGACCAAGATAATGGTTCGTAAGAGCTTTCGAAAAGTCTCTTGTCGACGAAATCACGAAAGCGATTCCATGACCGCTTAATGCCGAATACTTGGAAACAATGGCAAATACAAAAGTGGTGGAGAAAGAGGAAACTGGAGTAGAAGAGTTTTTCTTGAACTTGATTTTGTTGGGGTAAAAGGCATGGCCTTTTTGTTGTGTGCTGGCATTGGTTATCTTCAAGAGACCATTTGGTATGAACTCGGCTACGCCGTCAAGGTTCAGGCTTTTGGATTGGAAGCCATTGAAGGTGAAACCAAGTTGATCTTGAGAAGATACTAATGTAGTATAGAACAGAAGATTGAACACAAGAATGCGAAGTTTGATCAACATGGCTAGCTAGCTGAAGTTTTTGTTCTTGATCATTAATTGTTAACTTGGTAGCATGTTGTATATGTTTATATTGAGAGAAGTGTGGATCCTAGCCCTTGAAATAAAGTCAATGCATGTAAAACGATGGCTGTGATCATTACTTTGGCTACCTCAATGACCCCAAATATAAAATGGAGAAAATCCGTGACCATAATTAATGGCTTATTGACTTTAGTTCAAGTTGCTTTCCTTATTCAAAATTCTCGTCTGTCTGAAACACAACCTGGCCCAAGAAATTTAAATGACAGACCACATGTTAGGCATCTTATCTTACGGTATTTTATTTTTCTATAAAACGAAATCATAAACCCCAAGTTACTTAAAAGATATTGGTCAAAATTATATCTTATAGTAATTTTTTAAAAAAATTAATGATATTAAACCTTTATAAGTCGAGAAAAAATTAATTTAGAAAGACAATACCTTTTTTTTTTAACCCGAATAAATTTTTGATAAATATTTAGTACTTATGTCCAATACACCCCTGTTTCAAAATCAGCCAACAACCCCATAGTTCAATTCTTGGAGCAACAAAGCTGAGACCATTGCCAACAATATCTAGCATAACTGTATGTTCAAACACCTCATTTAAATTCATAATTTTCAAAATCACGATTCCTTATTAACGTTTTTTGTTGTTTTTAATTAGTGAAAATATGGTCATCTGTTTTTGTGCAATCAGTTTTCAAAATCACGATCCCTTACTACTATGTATGATTTTGAATTTATAATTGATCTTGGTGGGACAATTTCTTGTATATATAACTAGTACTTGATAGTCCAAAACGAAAAAAAATCATGTCTCCGCACTTGTTGCCTGAGCTTGAATTCTCAACCTTGCACTTACAAAGTGAGAATCATACACTTTAAACTAGTTAGTTGATAAAGACTTAAACTTCTGATCGGGCCTATTCGAAGTACAAAGTCATAGATAAATGTTTAAAGTGATAATTTTACAAATTATTTCATACATAAACTTTTCAGTTTGAAATTGAAATTTACATTGCAATTTCGCTCGAGTAAATTTAGAAAATAATAATTGTAATAATAATTTTTTTGTTCTAAAATTAGAAATACATTTCTTTTTTTTTGTTCGTTTTAAAATTAGAAATATAATACTATTTTAGGAATATATAAAGTGACATGATGTTATTAATTTATCATTACTTTTTTACTATTATTTTCAATATCATACAATCAAAATTGAATTCTTAACTAATACTAAGACTATATTTTAAAATATAAAATTATTATTTTACAAATATATATCTAATTTTAAAATAAAAAGAGTAATAAAATTTGCTCGAGTCAATCATGCGGAATAGGAGTATTGAATGTGTAAGAAATCTTTATAAATCTGAAATTGGAAATGGACATGGTCCTACACGGGTTGTATACAACGTTTTGCAAGCCTTTTGACCAAGAAGTCGTTGACTATACCGAAAGAAAATTTATTAGGCGTCGTAACTCCTACAGGGTGACAAAGAAATTTAATGATAGGGTTTGTCTAACCCCAATGATCAACGTTAATTTTACATAAACTAGCATGTGGGCCCAAGGCAAGGCCTTTTTTCCTTATTTGTTTTAATACATAAGACTATTATTATTTTTTTGAAAATTAATATGAGATATTTGAGTTTATAAATTGATCGATGTGATTTATTTATAACTTTAAAATATTATAATTTGTTATATTTTTAAAATAATATTTATTATTGTATGAACTACAATTAAATGATTTTATGTTAATTATGAGTTTGAAAATATCCCAATAATTTTTATAAAAAAAAATCAATAATAATCTTATTTTATAACAGATGGAGTATATAAAATTAACTAACAATCTCACAGTAATAAATTTTACATATTATGCTTAGAAAATCAGTATATAAAAGCTAACAAACAAACAAACAAAACAATTTTTATTAAGAACATATAATATGACTTTTAATATGATAAGTTGACATATCCTACAGATGATGGAACTTTATTAGTTTGTAAGATATAATTTTAGTGTTTAAGTCGTTGGAAAATATTTTTAGAATTTATTTTATAATAAATAGCTCAAACAGAAAATTAGAGTCAACTCATGACCAATAAAAAAAAATCTGAATTGACTCAGGCGACATAAATGATAATTTTAATTAAATTTAAGAGAATTTAAATAATTTATTTCCAAAATAACTTCTTAAAAAACTCTTGACTATAAGCTGTTGACATAGTGGTTACCATCTTATGGTTATGGATCATGCATCATCACCACCTTAGGACCATGCATCATCCTCTGAAAATTATTCAAATTTTATTATTTAAATTTTAACCTCTTCTCATTCTCATTATTTAATCTCTATATGCGAATCGTACTATATTTATATTTATAGGAAGTTGTTAGTATGAAATTTATTTTTGAGTAAGTTGGTCAATTGATCAATAGAATGCTAACATATAGACGAAATTTTATGTATATCAATATTGTATTGACCAACTTACTAATAAATAAATTTCATAGATTCATATTTATATATAGACCGACATGATACAAGAAGTGCCAACTAACCTACACCCAATAAACCCTACCTTTAACCAATCACAACTGAGTGAGTGACCACGTGTGTAAACACTGTGGATGCTTCTGATCCGCGAAATGTTGGTGAATGTCACAATGTGTTGTACCATGTTGTGCTTGCTTTTAGGAATAAATTATACAAACATACACACGCATATATATATATATATATATATATAATATGAGTAAAAAGTATCTGGATCGATCATCTTATGTCACTTTTAATATAATATAATTATTTGATTATAAACTTAATAATTTAATTTTGCGGATGTAATAAACATGTAAAAATATGAGATTGTGTAAAATTTCGTTTGATTTAAAATTATGCATCAACTTTATAACAATAGAAGTACTAAAATTTGATGAACTTTCGAAATATATACTTATATACAAATTATTTACATTATTATAAGAATAATATTACGATACCTCAAATAATACAAAATTTTGCATAATCTCATATTTTTGCAATAGTCATTACATCCATACGGTTAAATTATTAAGTTGACTATCAAATGATGTTATATTGGAAGTGATATAAGATAACTTAATTATTTTAGGTCGATCTAGTGATGCATAGCAAATGGTTGCAATAGACACTATTCCAACAAACAAATTTTACACTGCTAATTCACAAATTCGATGTTCATATAACACGTACACTTGTCGTTACTAAGAGTAGCGGCAAGGGATTTTTTTTTTTTTTTACCTATCTCTATTCTTAGTAAAGGCAATTAACGAGAAATGTCCAAAATATCAATTTTAAAAATCAGTTCGAAATCGACGGTTCGACTGGTTAAACCAGGAACCGTTCGATATAACTAGGACTATTCATTGGTAATTTATCGGTCTGGACCGGACCAGATCAGATCGGAATGATTATTGAATCCACCCAAAATTAGGTACCGATCAGTCCTGGTTGGACCGATATACTGAACGTCGATACGAAACCGGTACGATACTGATTTTTATCTACTTTTGTATCAGTTGTTTTTCAGAAAAAAGGCTCTTTCCGCAAGGAAACATGTCTTCATATTCCATCTTTTCTTGAATCTTTTTGAATGGAATAAATAGAAGCTCGAGTTGTTTTTCAGCCATGAAAAGTTTTTACAAATTAACTAAAAAGTTTTCAGCCATGAAGCACATCCAAGGAACACTAGGACCTGCAGGTAGTGTAACTAAATATATGCATGGAAAGATAATACAAGTAAGGTTAACAACCCAAAGCTACAGGTTCTAAATCATTTCCCCCTAGAGAGAAGGGATTCAGCCATAGAAGATGTTTGACCACCAACATCAACAAATCATCTCCCACTAGAGAGAAGGGATTCAGCCCTAGAAGAAGGATAAGACATGACAAAATCATCAAATCCTACGTTCTGTGCAAATGTCAGACCAGTAACAGAAATACCAAATGATGATAATTCAGGCAGCTCTGCATGCCCTTCTAAGTATTGCACAACTCGCTGCATACTTGGCCTACCCAGAGGCACTGCATTCGAGCACAACAAGCCAAGCTTCAATACCAACTCCACTTCCTCCGCAACATAATTAGTACCCAAATTACAATCAACCACTTGAAATATTTCGCTTTTATTCCAACAAGAAAACACCCAATCAACCAAAATTAGATTCTCGGGCGCCGCTAGCACTATTGGCCTTTTTGCACAAACAACCTCAAGTAAAAAGGCACCAAAAGAATACACATCGGTGCTAGTTGTGGCCTTCCCAGTTCTACTATGTTCAGGGGCTAGATAGCCAAGAGTTCCAACAATATGAGTAGTTTGAGGATCAGTTCCATGATCATACAATCTTGCGAGCCCAAAGTCACCTAATCTTCCATTTAGTTCACCATCTAACAAAACATTGCTAGCCTTCACATCTCTGTGAATCACCACTTGCTCCCACTCTTGATGTAAATAGTTTAGCCCTGCTGCTACACCTTTGATTACCCGAAATCTCTGACTCCAATTGAGGGTGAATTTTGGTTGGTTATACAGAAACTTGTCCAAACTTCCATTGGACATATAATCATAAACCAAAAGTAATTCACCTTTTCGCCTACAATATCCCAAGAGTGGTACTATATTCCGATGTCTAAGCCGGCCAAGACTCGCAATTTCCGAGATGAATTCTTTTATTCCTTGTCTTGATTCATGGGACACCTTCTTCACTGCAATCTCAATTTTAGAGGTGGATAACACTCCTCTATAAACCCTACCAAAACCTCCCGTTCCCAATAACTCCTTGTCTGTGAACCCTTTAGTTGCAACATACAAATCCTTATACTTGAATCTATGAGGACCATATTCCAGTTCCCAATCTTCAAGAACTTCTGCAAACTTCCTCTTCCTCCTAACATAATAAACTATAGCTAAGATTACTATTGACAGCAGAAATGTCGAAATCAAAGGCAACCCAATAGTCAAAAGTTTTGATTTTTTCTTAGGTCCAACTCGGGGAAGCTTAGGAAGTTGGGACGGATCGAGCTTCCTAGCCATGCCATTCACCATAAAGCTCCATCCCAGAAGATAATGGACTGTGAGAATTGAACCAGTGGAGGAAGAAAAGCCCACATACATTTCTTCATTTATAATTGGAGAAAGATCATAATGCAAAGATAAGAGTGGTTTCTTCGGCTTAGCAACATTGATTGGAGCTAACGTGACATTAATTTGCTTCACTTGGCCGCCATATTCCACCCAAACTTGGATTGGGTGTCCACTCATAAGTGTCAAATTCTTTAACTGCCCATTATCATTTTGATAAAAAGCTGCAGGGTATGATAGATTAGACTGTAAGCCATTAATATCAATCCCAACATGGTTATCATTGATATCAGCAAAATCTCTGGTTTGAACAGTATCCAGCTCCACAGCAAAAACATGGTTGGTATCTTTCCCATTGTTGAACTCATTAAAAAGACCAAGATACTGGTTCGGACGAGCTCCCGGAAGACCTCTTGTGGGTGCAATCACGAAAGCAATTCCGTGACCGCTCAATCTCGGATATTCCGAGACTATGGCAAAGACGAAAGTGGTGGAGAAAGAGGAAACTAAAGTACTAGTTCCATTTGGATTTGGTGAAGAGTTTTTGTTGAATTGGATTTTCTTGGAGTAAAAGGCATGGCCTTTTTGTTGTGTGGTGCCATTGGTTAGCTTCAAAAGACCTTTTGGTGTGAACTCGGCTGCACCGTCAAGGCTTATCAGGTTCCTGGATCGGAAGCCATTGAAGGTGAAATTAGTATGTTGAGAATTACAAGATACCAATAATGTAGGAGTATATAGTAGAAGATGTAGTACAAGTATGAAAATTTTGATTAACATTTCTAAATATTGGCGAGGCTAGACACTTGTTCTTGAATAAATATTTGGTAATATCGTTTATGTTTTTATACTGAGAGCAGGGTACGGTGTAGCATGACATGCAACAGATTTAAGGTCCTAAAGCCTTGAAGAATAGTCTATGTAAAAAGTTTGTTCTTACTACTTTCTTCATTTCTTTTTATATGTCATTTGTAGATTTTAAAAAATAATTAATGACTTCAAAAATAAAATATTTTAATTTTAAGACATTACACCTTAATATCTCTATATTTCTATAAATAAAACATTTCAAATATATATAGGGAGCGGATCAGGTCCGGACTCCCGCATTTTAATAAAATACGGATTTTTATTTTTTATTTTTTGCTTTTTTTTTAAAACAACTAAAAAAAAAGTTTAATATTTTATGGGCCAAATTTTTCCATAATACAATATTTTTAGGTGTGATTTGGATACATATAACAAAACATGTCATACACTGATCCTAGTTTTATATATATATATATGATTCCATTCATCAATGACAATTGGTTGTTGGGAATGACCATTTTGGCCAAATACCTACCTTCTATCTACGTGTATGTAAAAAAAAAAATTTTTTATAAGTCACTACAGTAGAAGCAATTTGGTTAAAAATGGATCATTCCCAATAACCTATTATATGATATGGAATCCCTATATATATATATATATATAGATCGGCTTCAATTTTTCTTCATTTTTCTTTCTTTGATTTTATGTTGAAAGTATTGTCATTTCGTGGCCCTCAAATTAAATTTTAACGACATTGAAGACATTATTTGTTGGAAGGACATATAATGTACTCCGTCTATACCACAAAAATTATAAAATTTGTGAATTTTAAAGACACTTTTATTCCATGTATGTATAGCCCTAAAAATAATAAGTTATTAATTTGCTAGTGTAGGATGAAAATGAATTATGATCCCAAATTAACTTCTTTTTTTGAAGGTCCTAATCAATTATAATAATTTATCATAAGGTGGGGTCTAGGTGGGGGAGGAGCGCGTTGCTGGCTTCTGGACATATCTTTGTTGAACTTCATACCCTGCTGTCAACAAGAATTAAATTCTCGATCTCTATATCAGTAAAAGTGAGATCCCAAATTAACTTGAGAATATTGAATTATTTTATATTACTACTATTGGAAAATGAGCTCCTTTTTGTTAAATAAACAATTTGACAAATAAAATTCTTTTTGATGAATGGATAAAATATACATTGTATTATATTAATGTTGCACACACTAGTATAATTGATTTTAAATATTCATTTTAAACACTATTTGATAATAAAATTGTAATGGTAACCTTAAGTAATTTCTTGTGTCATTTCTTGTTACAATGGAATAAATTAATGGGACTTTTTTTAACACAAAAAATGACAACGAATATAAGTTTCATTAAGATTTGTTTTGTTAACATGTATTACAAGTAATTATCTTAGAAATATTATTATTTGGGTATATTTCATATATGATATGTTTTGGTGTTTAATTAAGTTAAAAAAAATTCTTATATAAGACTTTGATTCTCTATGTAATTCGCTTCAAGAATTAATATTTCTCTGTAATTTTATCTTGTTTAAAGTCTTAATATATATTATTGCAAGACTTCTGATGATGAAGGAGTCAAGGAGTCGAGTCGCGGGGTCGCTGGGTCGCTGTGCCTTGTTGTTCTTTCTACTTAGCTTTTCGCATTAAACCTAATTAATGAATAAGGACGTTGCATGGGACATGCAACTTTAATGTCCACCAGTTATAACGGTGCCCTACCAGCTATGGCAATTTGAAGACTAGAGAGGCAAACTATAAGCTAGTCGGGGGGTCGCTGTGCCTTCTTGTTCCGGCTACATGGCTTTTCACTTTTTGGCAATACCCTAACGATTAAGGAAGTTGCATGGGACAGTTTTAAATTCCACCAGCTATTAGGGTGCCAACAGTGGCGAAATCAGAACAAAATTTGAGAGGCTTAAAATTTGAGGGGAGTTACTGGAGGTCCGGAACAACGACGTGTAAATTACAGCGGTGAGAAAGCGGAGTTAAGCCATTAATGCGGTTGGCTATCGACGACTCCCGACAAGGCAGCCGTGGTTCATCTACAAGAACCCATTTCCAGCCATGATTTGCAACGAACAAGTACACTCCACAAAACAGATCCCAACATAAACAATTAGCAACAGAGGAAAAAAAGGAATCCAACATAGAAAAAACAAGACAATATATGAACCCCAGCCATCCCAGGTCCAAACACGCCATAGTCCATAGATGCCGTCAAAATGGACAACAAAAGATAAATCAAAATCCAACAAAATCAATCAATCAGAGGCTAAGAAATAACAATAAAGATCTGATAATTGGAACACAACCCTTCATAATCATGCGAGGTCAAATCGAAAAAACCCAAACCATGAATGACGAGAGCAGGGGAAGGAACAGAGGATAATGAAATCAATACAGATATACAAGAAAAAAGAAGCAATAAAACACAAACAGATAAGCAATAAATCCATATGACAGATCGAAAACACACGAATAGAAAATCAGCCGTGAAAGATCACCAGAAAGAACCCATTACCAGGTACCGGCGAGATCAAATTGAGATCTGGAGAAAGATGGTACGCACAGTACCAGATGGTCCAGATCCAAAGCAAAGCTCTCTTTCAAAACCCCATCACCATATCAACCAGCAAGATCCGAGCCCAAATGCATGGAAGAAAACCGAGGGGGAGAGCTGATCAGATCACGAAGGAGAGGCTCTGTGGTCAAGGCGTCTGGCCCCCCCCACCTAGTTCACTTTGATCATTGATCTACCAGGTCGGATGACCCCCCGCCCCCTCCCTCCCCCCGCCCCTAGTTCCGCCTCCCAAAGCCTAAGGAAGAATGACAAAGATTTGATCAAGGAAGAAAGTGACTCTGCATCTTCTTCTTCATTTTCTCTCACTTAGTGATTTTAACTCTGGTAGCTCCATTTTGAATCCCAGATCACTGGGATGGTCCTCACGGTCATGTCGTTTGTAAGACCCCGAATTTTATGAAATAAAGGTATTCAATTTTTCTTATAATTACTATTCAAGAAATGGTTAAATTGATAAAAAGCAAAGTTAAGGGTGATATATGAATTTTTTTCAAAATAAAGCAAGTGGTATAAAATACTTATTATTGTTTGGGAATATTCGTTTGGTCGTGGAATATTCTTCTTTAAGGGAAATATTCGCATTTACTGCAAAAGACAATTTGTGGGCCCCATAATGGATAAATTCGATGATGAAAAAATGATAAATTTGATTTTTATAAATAACTACAGAAGTTATTCACAGAATAACCTCATTGAATACTCAGTGGTTAAAATACAAGAATACTGCCGTAGTTTCACAAAGAAGCATACGGTGTATTGCATGATATTTTTTCAATTATTTCTCCTTACGTAAAGGCGCACTACTCGATAATTTTTACGAAGAATTACCGCTCAATATTTTATTTTATTGATTCAATAATTCTTTGCATTGATATTTTATATTATTGTTGTTTCAATAATTGTCACTACACGATATCTCCATTATCGATTAATAATTTATGTTATTTGAATAATATTATTAGATAAAGATTATTGGCAATGTCTGTCAGAAAGTTCATTAATGAGAGGTTTGGTCACCTAATTGCATGCCAATAAAGAAGGAAAAATCCTTATTGGAAAGCCCTCTTTCTCGAAACCGCTGTCTAGTTGTCATTATTGTGATTCTCAGAATATTATTTGTGAATAATTAATTATTGATTTATATGATAATGAAATATTTATTTGATGTGGATATAAATTATGGATTTATTTATGTGGTTATAAATGAAGGAATTAATATTGAGGTATTTTATCGATATTTTGTGGATTGGAGGTATTAAAAGATCAAATCAATTATTCTTACAAACTTTATTGTGTGAGTTATAATTTTAATCGTAGTTAGATCATTGTGATTTTTGGATATGTTATACATATATAAGTTGAGTATATGTTCACAAATTTTGAACCGTTAAAAATGAACGAATGATTTGTTATGAATTTTAAGAGGTGACTGATTTGGAAATTAGGTTTATAAATAATTTTGGTGAAAAATTTTAGAAATGGGTGGGCCCCACTTTTGGTTGTTGGGGAAGATGGCTGATTTTTGGTGGGTGGAATAGTAGCGAATAAAGCCATCGTGTAGTGCAGTCAAGTCTCTTGGCATCTAATATTTTCCCATAAATAGAGGCTAAGTTAGAATTGAAAATCACACCGTAATTCATAAGTTTTCTCTCTTTTCTCTAGATTATCGAGTGTATTTTGTGAGTATTTAGATACTTGGTGAGTTCTTATTCATCGGTTGCAAGTTTACTTGACGTCATATCCGATATTCAATCAAAGTCTTTGCTTTTTTGAGGTAAGGATAGTAAGGGATAGTAAGGGATATTAAGGGATGTTATATTCTTCATAATGATGTTATTCTTTCAATATCATTATAATTGACATATTGGTATGGATCTTATTGTGGAATTTCTACCTTTTTGAGTCGTGGTTACTATTCACGATATGGCACTATTCACGTGATCGACCTAATTATTCATGTATATGACACTATTTACGTATATGACATTATTTACGATACTTGCATTTATGTATTTAATACGGAGTACTATTTATGAGTTACTTTTCACGAGTTACTATTCATGAGTTACTATTTATGAGTTACTATTTACGAGTTACTATTCACGAGTTACTACTCGGTATTATTCACGACAAAAATTGGTTTCTTTTTCTGACCAAATTATCGTTGATTTATGATTGTTGCTCTTGAAAATTAAATGCAGTTGTTGATCATATTATTTTTATTATCATATATAATAATTTTATAACCCTGATGTTGAAATTCTCTTTCACTTGAGTGTAAAGATGGATAGATTATTGGTATGATCATGACTAGGGTTCTCTTTGGCCAAGAGTGAAAAGTTGAATTGTGGTTGGTATGATGATCGCGACCATTGAATTTATAATTGAATATCTTTAGCTTAAGTGCAAAGGTGAATTGATCAACATGGTTATAATTATTGTTTATATAAATTCTGAAATGATTATATATTTCGTTGAGATATGAATATCTTTGGCCCGTAGTGCAAAGATAACTTATTGATGAATATCTTTGGCCCGTAGTGCAAAGATGGTCTGTTGATGAATATCTTTGGCCCGTAGTGAAAAGATGGATTAATTAGTATGATTATGAATAGGAACTGTGGTTTGGTATAACTATGATCTTTGATGTTTCAGGTAAAGACAGGTGATGAAAATTATCTTCGTCCTGGGTGCGAAGAGGAATTTAGAATCACAATTATGATTATGAGTTATTCATATGATTGTGGAAGGGAACTGTTGATTAATGTTACAGGGATAAAAATATTTGTATCCAAACTCACAACATATATGTTGTTGTATTTTGTACGACAATTGTTGTAATAAAGTTGTAGTTGTTTTCTGTACCATGTATTTGGCGACTCAGAATAGGTTGGATGGAATGGACCTATTTTGGGGGCGTCACATCGTTCCCATAGCTGCCTCTTACGGTGATAAGGGTTATCATAACTCGATTCAGAATCATAGGATTTTTCATCGTGTTCAAGATGTGGGACTTCTCTCCTAACTCCGCCCACACAGCTGGCTTTAAAAGCGGACTTCTCCTCCTAACTCCGTCCCACGATGACCCAGATCTTGCACTGCTAAGTGATGGGTTAGCTCTGTAACCTGTCTCTGTAAATCCTCAATCATCACATCCTGGACGCTACGATCACGGTGCGGAACTTTCTCAGCCGAAATTTGCCCTCTACGTCCACGACCACCATCCATTAAAATTGATGAGTCTATTCCCAGAAAGATGCTTGAACTCTGATACTAACTGACGCCGGACGGGATATCGATTATTGTGAAGACCCCAAAATAGTTCCATTCCATCCAACCCATTCTGAGTCGCCAAATACATGGTACAAAAACAAATACAACTTCAGTAATACAATTGTCGTGCAAAATACGACAACACATATACTGTGAGTTTAAATACAACTATTGTCTAATAGACAGTATAAAATCTCAAAAGGGGTCCTCATTATAATTATTGATACGCTATTTCACAGAATAGTGAGGACTACTAATGCAACCATCTGGATCGTCAATCCATTCCCCGACTAGTCCCAGCTATATTCTCATTTTCTGAAGAGAACAGTGAAAGAAAGGGTGAGCTCAACTAGCCCAGTAAGAAAATATTATGACTAAGATAATATACAACAAATTATCATTAGTCTTTAACAGGGAAAAATCTGATAAAATATAATAGACAACAAGTTTTAGATTAACAATCTGCAATGAATAAGCAATCCATTAGAAGAGTCAAGTAGAAAAGAATTCTACTATCTTCTAAGATTTAAAAGTTCATCATCAATATTTTATCCTCAGTAACAACAATCAATATACATCTTTAATCAAATATTCATCTTTGCACTACAGGTGCCAAAGATATTCATTTGTATCACCAAATTGGTCATGTTCATCTCAACACTGCTCATATTTGTACTACACGGGCCAAAGATATTCATTAGGTAATCATTCATCTTTTCACTACAGGCCAAAGATATTCATCAGTTAATCATTCATCTTTACACTACAGGCCAAAGATATTCATCAGTTAATCATTCATCTTTGCACTACAGGCCAAAGATATTAAGTAATATCATCATTTAGGACTGAGGATGATGAAAAATATCTTTAAAAAAAACGAATCCAGTGAGATAAAAGATCAAATATTAGGGATTCGTATTACAATTTATCCAAGTTCAAAAATACTTCATAATAATCAAATTTTGAAGCAGAATTCAAAATAAAGATCAAAACATGGATACAATCAAAGATAGTAACCATAATAGACACCTTGGATAAAAAGAAAAAAATTTTATTTTTCTTGAATAGTCTTGTGATTAAGTGAATAGTGTCAGTATACGTGAATAAGAACTCGACACCAAAAGATAGAAATTCCACAAGAAAATCATCATGCTTCGTGAATAGTACTTTCGTGAATAGTAACTCATGAATAAGAACTCGTGAATAAGAACTCATGAATAAGAACCCCCATATGAAAAGTTCCAAATTTGATAAAAGTTCCAACCAATATTTCGGTATAATGATATTGAAGAAATAATATCACTTACGAAGAAAATAACATCCCTTACCTCAAAAAATAATACTTACGGGCCGGAATATCGATATATAGTCTTTGAAGGAACTTGCACCGTATAAAAACACTCAAAGTATCAAAATACTCACAACAATAATACGATAATATAGAGAGAAAAGAGAAAACTTATGAATTCTCGGTGTGATTTTCAATTCTAACTAAGACCCTATTTATAGGAAAATGCTTAGAAACGCCATAAAAGACTAACTCGCTTTTACGATGGCTTTACTCATTCATTATTGCCACCCACCACATTTGAAATTCAATTGAGCACATTTCTCACCAACCAAATCTAGAATTTTCCAAAATGTTTTATCATTTAAACAATAATCAGAAACTTTAATAATTCATAGAAAATAGCCCGTTTATCAAAAAAATATAAATTTTATGTCCATTCCACACGAAATCGAATTCTCTACAACTTTGTAGCTTTGAGTTTTTCCAAATTCTAAACAGAAAAATACCCAAAATCCACAAACGGGTGATTTTTAAATACTTCTAATCCGACAAAATACTGATAAAACATCTCAGCATTAATTCCTTCATTAATAACCACATAAATAAATCAATCATTTATATCCACATAAAATAAATATTTCCTTATCATATGAATCAATAATTAATTATTCACAAATAATATTATAGAATCACATTTATGACAATCAGGCTGTTCCTAGGAAAGAGGGGGCTTTTCGATAAGGATTTCTCCTTACTAGCGCGCAATTAGGTGACCAAACCTCTCATTGACAGAACTTTCTAGACATTGCCAATAATGCTATCTAATTTATTCAAATAATATGAATTATTGATCTGATAATGGAGATACTGTGCAGTGACGATTATTGAACAACAATAATATAAAATATCAATAAAATAAAATATTGAACAGTAACTATTGTGACAATTATTGAGTAGTGCCTTCTTACGTAAGGATCGATAATTCAACAATCATGCGTACCGTACTGAGTGTCTTCTTGTGCAACCACGCCAGATTCTTGTATTTTAACCACCGGGTATTCCAATGATCTTTAATTGGTAATAACTACGCCGTTATTCAATTTTGTCATTTTCTTCATCCGACCAGCTATCCGTTATGGGGCCCACAAATGGCTGCGCCATCGTACGAATATTCCCCGACAGAAAGAATATTCCACGACTAAACGAATATTCCCCGACAATTTAATATTTCATAACCACTTGCTTATTTTGTAAAATTTGCACATTTCACCCATAACTAAAGTATTATATCAAATTAATATCTTATTATTCACAATAATAATTAGAGAAAATTTGATTTTATTCATTAAAAAAAATTGGAGTCTTACAACCTCCCCTCCTTATGAAATTTCGTCCTCGAAATTGACGTACGTACCTGGTGTTTCGAAAAGGTGAGGATACCTCGCTTTCATTTTTGATTCCAACTCCCAGATCATTTCTTCAATAGCATGGTTTCTCCACAAAACCTTAACTTGTGGTATAACCTTCGTGCATAGGACATGCTCTTTCCTATCCAAGATCTTGACAGGTACCTCCTCGTACATTAAATCTTCGGCTATCTCATCTGGTTCTAACACAATAATGTGGTTTGGTTCGTCCACATATTTACGTAACATCGATACGTGAAAAACATTATGAACACGCGGCATACTTAACGTTAAAGCGAGTCTATAGGCCACGATTCCTACTTGATCGGAGGATTTCAAATAAATCAAGGCTTGAGTTTTCTTCTTTCATCGACTCTTACTTACTAGAATAACGATTCTCGCACCTTCTTCTTTATATTCATCAGCTCTAGTGTGTAGCTTGAGCGATTTTAACTTTATCGATTAAAGTCGATTCTACTCGTATATTCGTTATCTTCACGTGGGTCCCTAGAGTCTTTAACTCTATCTCCATCATTTGTAAGTCATATAAAATAGATTTTTTTATTAACAACATCGCACTCGTAAACGCATACGATCTTCTACTCAACGCGTCAGCTACCACTTTCATTTTCCCACAATGGTATTGAAAGGTACAATCGTAATCTTCAACAACTCGAGCCAACTTCTTTGGCGCATTATATGTTCGTTTTGGTTGAAGAAATATTTAAGGGTTTTAGAAATGAGTTTTGTACTGGGGTCAATACAAAATTCGATTTCACACTCTAGGGGTAGGCTAAGAAGTCCTTCGAGAATACGTCAGGAGATTTATTAACAATAAAAATATCATTTAAAAACTGTGACTCTCATCCAAGACTTGGATTGTAAGACCCCAAATTATTAATAAATGAAATTTATTTTCCTCTATTTATTATTTTGAAATAGTAAGGGTTGATTTGATTAATGTGGATAGTTATGGGTAAAATACGCAAATATTTCGAATAAGCAAGTGGTTATAAAATATTCATTATTGTCGAGGAATATTCGTTTAGTCGTGGAATATCCGCATCTTCTTTGGGAATATTCGCATGACGACAACATGGAGTCTTTTATGGGCCCCATAACTAAAAAGCGATTGGATGAAGAAAACGACAAATATAAGTTGTTTATAAATAATCTGCCGTATGTTATTCACAGATTATCTTGTTGGAATACCCGGTGGTTAAAACACAATGTCTACGCTGTTGTTGGACAAGATGACACTTACGGTATTGCACTAATTATTGATTCTTACGTAAGAAGGCACTACTCAATAATTGTTACGATAATTACTTCTCGATTATTTTATTTTATTGATTCAATAATTCTTTGCATTGATATTTTATATTGTTGTTGTTTCAATAATTGTCATTACACACGATATTTTTCATTATCGAAGCAATAATTCATATTATCTGAATAATATTATTAGATAACATTATTGGCCATGTCTAGAAAGTTACATCTAAGGAGAGGTTTGGTCACCTAATTGCTTGGCATAGAAGAGAGAAATTCTTATTGAAAAGCCCCTCTTTCCTGAAACGGCACGTTTGCCAAATCTTGTGATTCTGTAATATTATTTGTGAATAATTAATTATTGATTTATATGATGAGGAAAATATTAATTTTATGTGGATATAGATGGAGAAAATTTTTAATGTGACAATTGTTGAAAATTGATATTTTATCTTTTTCTGATAAAATAATTCATTTAAATATATTATTATATTTTTAATAATATAATAATGGTGATATTTTTATAATGAATGGAGGATATATGAGTTTATGAGGAGAAAGAGTATTTTTGTTGCAATAAATATTAAAAACAGATTTTGTGTGTCGGTAGACCCATTTCTTGACTGAAATTTGATTATAGCCTGTAAAATTGCCCGTTTGTGGATTTCGGTCAATTTCTGTTTGGAATTTGGAAAAAATTTCTTCTGCAAAGTTGTAGAGAATTGAATTTCCTATAAAAATCGCGAGATTTGAATTTTCTGGCAAAAGAGCTATTTATTATGAATTATTGAAGTTTTGAGTTCCAAAATAATTGATTTTGGAAGTTTTAATTATTTTAAATAATAAAAACGATTTTGGTGAGTGTTCCATATGTTATAAATGTGTCATGTTGTTTGAATTCAGATCTAGGAAGGTTGGCGTAGAAAACTTAATATATATATTATTAATTTATTAAATTTTACGCTTTGGTGTTCTAAGCATTTTCCTATAAATAGGTGCTTAGGTTAGAATTGAAAATCACACCGAGAACTCAAGTTTTCTCTATATTATCGGTTTATTCTTGTGAGTATTTTGAGTATACTTTGAGTATTACTATACGGTGCAAGTTCAAGTCATAGCCTATATTCTATGTTTTCAACTAAAGTCTTGTCTTTTCGAGGTAAGGATATTATTTTTTTTTAAAATGATATTATTTCTTCAATATCATTATGCCAAAATATTGGTTGAAACTTTTTATCAAATTTGAAACTTTTTTATGTCGGGGTTACTATTCATGAGTTACTATTCACGAGTTACTATTCATGAGTTACTATTCACGAGTTACTATTCATGAGTACTATTCACGAAGCGTGATGATGTTTTTTTGTGAAATTTCTATCTTTTGGTGTCGAGTTCTCGTCACGATACGGCACTATTCACGTATACGACACTATTCCCGAATACGGCACTATTCATCGAAAAATGAAATTTCTTCTTTTCGTCCAAAATATCTATCCTGGATACTAGCTTTGATTGTATCCATGTTTTGATCATTCTTGAATTTTACACCACTATGATTATTTTGAGGTATTTTTGGATATGGATAAAACAAAGTACGAATCCTTAATCCTTAATCCTTGTAATTTTGTTTCACTGGATTCGTTTATTTAAAAATATTTTTCATCATCCTCAGTCTTAAATGATGATATTATTGAATATATTTGGTTTGTAGTGCAAAGATGAATGATTTATGATGAATATCTTTGGCCTGTTGTGACACCCCCAAAATAGGTCTACATCACCCATTCTGAGTTGTCAATACACTCAGATGTAAACAACTACAACTTTATTATTACAATAGTAAACGTGAGTTTAAATACGATATTGCCATCTGTATAATATCCACATACAAATAAATCCTCATCGTAATTATTGATACATTATTTTACAACAATGGTGAGGACTACTAAACAACTCTCCCTAGAACTTTCATTCCATACCCCACTGCACTCGCTTATATTCTCGCCTCCCGAGAAGAAAAATGGAACAAAAAGGAAAAGAGTGAGCTCGACTAGCCCAAGAAGAATATTATGACTAAGATAATATACAAAAAAATTATCGTTAGTCTTCAACAGGAAAAATATAATAGAATACAATAGACAACAAGTTTTAAATCAATATTCGCAATGAAATAATAATTTATTAGAAGAGTTAAGTAGAGAATGCAAACTACTATCTTCTATGTATGAATTTTAAAGTTCATCGCCTATTTTTTTTATCCCCAGAACATCAATCAATATATATCCGGGATCAAATATTCATCCTTGCACCAAAGCCAAGGAGATTCACCATTAATTCATGTTCATCTAAACACTGCTCATCTTTGCACTACGGCCAAAGATATTCATCGAAATCATTCATCTTTGAACTACGGGCCAAAGATATTCATCATAAATCATTCATCTTTGCACTACGGTGCCAAAGATATTCAATAATATCATCATTTAAGACCGAGGATGATGAAAAATATTTTTTAAAAAACGAATCCAAAGGAAACAAAATGACAAGGATTAAGGATTAAGGATTAGTACTTTGTTTTATCCACGTCCCAAAAATACCTCAAAAATAATCATAGTGGTGTAAAATTCAAGAATGATCAAAACATGGATACAATCAAAGCTAGTATCCGAATAGATATTTTGGACAAAAGAAAAAAATTATTTTCGATGAATAAAGGTCGTATTCGTGAATAAGATCAGATATCGTGAATGGTGCCGATATCGTGAATAAGAAACTCGACACCAAAAGTTCCAAATTTGATAAAACTTCAGATCAATATTTCAAAGATAATGATATTGAAGAAATAATATCATTACGAAAAAAAATATCCCTTACCCTCGGAAGACAAGATTTCACCGGAATAATCGGATATAAAGCTATAACTTGAACTTTCACCGTATAGCAATACTCAAAGTATACTCAAAATACTCACAAGAATACGCCGATAATATAGAGAGAAAACTTCAGCTTTACGGTGTGATTTTCAATTCTAACCTAAGACCCCTATTTATAGGAAAATGCTTAGAACACCAAAAAAAAAATTTAATATAATATTAATTTATATTAAAATTTTCATACACCCACTTAGACTTCGATTTCAAAGAACTTAACATGTGATTCATGAGGCTTACAAATGTAAAAAACGTTTTTGTTAATATAAATATTTAAAACTTCCAAAATCAATTATTTGAACTCCTAACTTCAATAATTCATAATAAATAGCTCTTTTGTCAGAAAATTCAAATCTCGTGAGTTTTTATAGAAAATTCAATTCTCTACAACTTTGCAGAAGAAAGTTTTTTCCAAATTCCAAGCATAAATTGGCCGAAATCCATAAACGGGTGATTTTAGAGGTTATAATCAAATTTCAGTCAATAAATGGGGTCCACCGACATGTTTAACATGTTTTAAACCTTTATTGCAACAAAAATACTCTTCCTCCTCGTATACTCATATATCCCACATTCGTTGTAAAAATATCACCATTATTATATTATTAAAATATAATAATATATATATATTTAAATGAATTATTTTATCAGAAAAAGATAAAATATTAATTTTCAACAATTGTCACATTAAAAATTTTCTCCATCTATATCCACATAAAATCAATATTTTCCTCATCATATGAATCAATAATTAATTATTCACAAATAATATTACGTAATCACAATATCGACAACTGTGCAATTCCGGAAAGAGGGGGCTTTTCAATAAGAATTTCTCCCACTACCTACGCATGCATTAGGTGACCAAACCTCTCCTTGAAGCGTAAATTTCTAGACATTTCCAATAATGTTATCTAATAATATTATTAAGATAATATGAATTATTGCTTCGATAATGAAAAATATTTGTGTAATGACAATTATTGAAACAAAGAGATAAAATATCAACGCAACAATTATCGAACCAATAAAATATCGAATAAAGAATTATCGTAACCATTATTGAGTAGTGTCTTCTTACGTAAGAGTCAATAATTGGTGCAATACCGCGGTGCTATCATGCAACAACGCGTATCGTGTTTTTTAACCACCGGGTATTCCAACAATGTAAGCAAAATAGAATAACTACGCCTGCTATTTTTAAACAACTTATATTTGTCGCTTTTCTTCCTCCAATCGCTTTCCACATGGGACCCACACATGGTCGCTACTGTCAGCATTTAATATTCCCCAACAAAGATTTAATATTCCACGACCAAACGAATATTCCCCACAACAATGAATATTTTATAACCACTTGCTTATTTTGAAATATTTGTGTATTTTACCCATAACTATCCACATTAATCACATCAACCCTTACTATTTCAAAATAATAATTAGAGGAAATTAAATTTCATTTATTAATTATTTGGGGTCTTACACCAGTAGTCAGCAAAGATGAATGATTTACGATGAATATCTTTGGCCCGTAGTAAAAGATGAGCAGATGTTTAGATGAACATGACTAATCGATGAATATCTTTTGGCCTCAGAGTGCAAAGATGAATATTTGATTCCGTATATATATTGATTGATGTTACTGGCTAAAAGATAGACGATTAACTTTAATATTCATACATGTAAGATAGTAGTTTGCATTCGTATTTAACTCTTCAAATGAATTATTATTTCACTGCGAATATTGATTTAAAACTTGTTGTCTATTGTATTCTATTAGATTTTTTCCTGTTGAAGACTAACGATAATTTTGTTGTATATTATCTTAGTCATAATATTCTTTATTGGGCTAGTTGAGCTCACCCTTTTCTTTTTGTTCCATTTTTCTTCTCGTGAGATTTGTAATGTAGCGATTACTAGTGGGTATAGAATGAAGGTTCTAGAGAGAGTTGTTTAGTAGTCCTCACTATTTTTGTAAAATAATGTATCAATAATTATGATGGGGATTTATTTGCATGTGGATATTATCTAGATGGCAATATCTCGTATTTAAACTCACAGCTTTATATGTTGTAATAATAAAGTTGTAGTTATTTCGCATCATGTATTTGGAGACTCGAATGGGTTGGATGGAATGGACCTATTTTGGGGGCGTCACGGTTGGTATCGAGCTTAGGGATATGATCTCCCAGCGGAGATCGGGGAATAGAACTAGGAGGGAGAGAGATTTAAATCCTTCGCTAAAGTGTCCTACCTCACTTTATTTATTAGTTGGTTAAGATATAGGGATATTATGTGATATATTGATTTCCTTAATTAACCCTTGTTTATGACATGATGATTTGAGAATGTCGATGAGAATATTAACAAAGGAAATGAGACCGTGGAGATGCTCGTATTTTACCAACGAGGAGAACGTGCAACAGTCGGCAATGTACCTCCCGTGAACAACACCAATTTGAAAGCGATGATGAACGACGGATGTTTAGAAGTTTTTTGCGGTTCATACAAAATCGATTTGAGGAGACTCGTGTTCAAAATACATGAGAAATGATAGCAATTCACGGTGGTCACAACAAGCAAGCTTCAAAGAGTTGGGACCACCGAATTTTGGGGAAAAGTCGGATCCGATTAAAGGCGAGACGTGGTCAAACAAATTACCAAGATATTCGATGTCTTGGGATGCACAGAGGAATGTAATGTTCCATTCGCTACTTTTATGTTCCAGAACGAGGCGATTCATCGGTGGGAATCAGTGAAGCGTACTCCATCCAAATTGCACTCAAAGATGTCATGGAGACGCTTTTAAAAATGTTCAATGACAAGTACTTCCCGAAAGTATTCGGCTATATGAAGGAAGTGGAGTTTATTAGATCGGAGCGAAATAACATGGCGGTGTCCCAAAGACGAGGTGAAGTTCATGAGTTATCCGTGTTTGCAGACCTCATTTCATGGAGAATGAGGAACGATGACGCGGGATGTTTACGAGAGGTTTGAAACCCAGATACGCCAAGATCTCATTTCTCATAAATTTTCTCTATTCGAGATGTTGTCAGCAGGCTCAAATTGTTAGAGCGAGATAACGAGTACGCGTTCATGAGGGACCATAACCAGGATCATACTCAAGATAAGTCATCGTAATAACGATAACCAATGGAAAAAGAAGAATACGGACAAAGGCGGTAACCACTCTGGTGGTAATCGTGGCCATGAAAATAGAAGAAGCGAGTCGGGAGGAGATTTTAAAAGAGGAGATTCAACAACGACCATGTGAAGACGTCGGCGCCAAAGATATCAACCGGTTCCAGGGAGGAGAAAGACCACCCCGGTCGATGTTATAAATGCGGGAGAGAGGATATCATATCACCCGCCGCTCAACAGCTTTAAGGTATGCTATAATTATGGAAAAGAAGGACATATCGCTTCGAGATTATGCAGTAAATAAAACCAAGTCCAATGGGGATGGTGACTCAAAAGGATGTCCCGAAAAAGTCAAAGTCAATCGGTTCTCGGAAGAAGCGTTTGTCGTGACCGATCAAAATGCGAGGAACCCGAACGGGTTAGCACGGTTAGTTAATTATAAATTTTTAAAGTTTATACCTTACTAGATACCGCCTCTACCCATTATTTTATCTCTTTTGCTTGCATACTTCAACGCTTGAACTTGACTACGGAGAAATTAAACTTTGACCTATTTATGGAGACTCAGTTAGAGAAACTTTTATTACATCCGTTGTTTAGAAATCTTGCTTGATTCAGTTGGCACTATCACATTACCAGTTAACCTTATTTCTATAGAGATATTTGCTTTTGATGTGATTTTAAGGTTAACTACTCATCATGCCGAAATTGATTACTTTAAATAAGGTTGTTAGTTTTCATATTCCTAAGCAACTCATTATTCAATTCAAGCAATCAAACCATTGTAGTTAAACATTTTCATATCAAGCCATGAAGTCATTCGCTTATTACGGATGTCAAGTTTTCTTAGTCCATGTTATGGATTTGAATAAAGACACGTCATATTTGAATAATATTCCTGTTGTTATTGATTTTTCCTGACGTATTTCCTGAATAATTTCTTGGTTTACTCCCAAAGTCTGATATTAAATTTTGTATCGACTTTGAAACCCAGACAAAACTCATTTCTAAAATCTCATATCGAATGGCTCCTATTGAACTTCGTGGAGTTAAAAATTCAACTATAAATTTGGTACCGAGCCTTTATCTAGTGACTTCCTTTGTGGAATGCACCGCCGCACTCTCCGTAGGAGACACCATATTCGTGCGCGATAGTAAACCGATAGGTGTCATTGTAACGTCTATCCAAGGTTGGGATATGAGTCATCGCTGAGAACAACCTAAGTTCGAGAATCGAAATACGTAGCTTTCTAGGCTTAGTTGGTTATTATCGAGATTCGTTGAAGGATATTTTCAATCGCTATTCCATTAACGCAAATTGACTCATAGAGATACAAAATTGAATGGAGCAAGGAATGTGGGAAGAGCTTGAAGAACTCAAAAGGAGACTCATTTCAAAGACATGTTCGACCATGCCATCTTGGAAAAGCGAACGTGGTAGGCCGGCGTGTTGTAGAAGAGAAGATCGATACAAGACGAAGTACGATATTGTCAAAGACTCATTTCAGATAATTTACAAATAATAGAGATGGAGATGAAAACTCTAGGTATCCACGTGATGATATATGAGTATAATCGACTTTAATCGATAAAGTTAAAGTCGCTCAAAGCTACACAATCGAGTGATGAATTTGAAGAAGGAGGTGCAAGAAGTTGTTATTTCAAAAGCGAGAATCGGTGAGGTGAGGAAAGCTCAAACCTTCGATTTATTAATCCATTTGAAATTCTCGATCGAATAGGAACTTTGGCCTATAGACTCATTTTACCGCCAAGTATGACGCGTGTTCATAAAGTTTTTCATGTATCAATGTTACGTAAATATGTGGACGACCCGAACCACATCATTGAGTTAGAACCGGACGAGATAGCCGAAGACTTAACGTACGAGGAGGTACCTGTCAAGATCTTGGATATGAAGGAGTATGTCCTACGCGTAAAGGTCATACCACATGTTAAAGTTTTGTGAAGAAACCATGCTATAGAGGAACTGACCTGAGAATTGGAAACAGAAATGAAAGCGAGGTATTCTCATCTTTTCGAAACACCAGGTACGTACGTCAATTTCGAGGACGAAATTTCATAAGGAGGGGAGGTTGTAAGACCCCAAATTATTAATAAATGAAATTTATTTCTTCTATTTATTATTTTGAAATAGTAAGGGTTGATTTGATTAATGTGGATAGTTATGGGTAAAATACGCAAATATTTCGAATAAGCAAGTGGTTATAAAATATTCATTATTGTCGGGGAATATTCGTTTGGTCGTGGAATATTCGTCTTCGTCGGAGAATATTCGTACGACGGCAGAGAGTCTTTTATGGGCCCCATAACGGAAAGCGATTGGATGAAGAAAACGACAAATATAAGTTGTTTATAAATAACAGCATAGTTATTACAGATTATCATCGTTGGAATACCCTATGGTTAAAACACGAATGTCTGCGTTGTTGCGCAAGAAGACACGCGGTATTGCACCAATTATTGATTCTTACGTAAAGAAGGCACTACTCAATAATTGTTACAAAAATTATCGCTCAAAGATTTTATTTTATTGATTCAATAATTCACGCATTGATATTTTATATTGTTGTTGTTTCAATAATTGTCATTACACAAGATTTTTATTATCGAAGCAATAATTCATATTATCCTAATAATATTATTAGATAACATTATTTGCAATGTCTAGAAAGTTCGTCTAAGGAGAGGTTTGGTCACCTAATCATGCTACCAAAGAAGGAGAAATTCTTATTGAAAGCCCTCTTTCTGAGAACTACCGGTTGCCAAGATCGTGATTCTCGTAATATTATTTGTGAATAATTAATTATTGATTTATATGATGAAGAAAATATTAATTTTATGTGGATATAGATGGAGAAAATTTTAATGTGACAATTGTTGAAAATTGATATTTTATCTTTTTCGATAAAATAATTCATTTAAATATATTATTATATTTTTAATAATATAATAATGGTGATATTTTATAATAAATGAAGGATATATGAGTTTATGAGGAGAAAGAGTATTTTTGTTGCAATAAATATTAAAAAGCAGATTTTGTGTGTCAGTAGACCCATTTTCTTGATCGAAATTTGATTATAAATTTAAAATCGCTTGCTTTGAGATTTCTTGGCCAATTTCTCGCTTGGAATTTGGAAAAACTTTCTTCTCGCAAAGTTGTAGAATTGAATTTCCTATAAAAATCGCGAGATTCAATTTTTCGGAAAAAGGGCTATTTATTATGAATTATTGAAGTTTTGAGTTCCAAAATAATTGATTTTTGGAAGTTTTAATTATTTTAAATAATAAAAACGGTTTTTGGTGAGTGTTCCACATGTTATAAATGTGTCATGTTGTTGAATTCAGATCTAGGAAGGTTGGCGTAGAAAACTTAATATATATTATTAATTTATTAAATTTTCGCTTTTGGTGTTCTAAGCATTTTCCTATAAATAGGTGCTTAGGTTAGAATTGAAAATCACACCGTAAACTCAAGTTTTCTCTCTATATTATCGAGCGTATTCTTGTGAGTATTTTGAGTATACTTTGAGTATTACTATACTGGTGCAAGTTCAAGTCATAGCCTTTATCCTGTTTTTCAACTAGAAGTATTGTCTTTCGAGGTAAGGGATATTATTTTTTTTTAAAATGATATTATTTCTTCAATATCATTATGCCAAAATATTGGTTGAAACTTTTTATCAAATTTGAAACTTTTTATGTGTCGTTAGTTACTATTCATGAGTTACTATTCACGAAGTTACTATTTATGAGTTACTATTCACGAGTTACTATTCATGAGTACTATTCACGAAGCGTGAAGATGTTTTTTTGTGAAATTTCTATCTTTTGGTGTCGGAGTTACTATTCACGTATACGGCACTATTCACGTATACGACACTATTCCCGGATATGGCACTATTCATCGAAAAATGAAATTTCTTCTTTTCGTCCAAAATATCTATTCTGGATACTAGCTTTGATTGTATCCATGTTTTGATCATTCTTGAATTTTACACCACTATGATTATTTTGAGGTATTTTTGGATATGGATAAAACAAAGTACGAATCCTTAATCCTTAATCCTTGTCATTTTGTTTCACTGGATTCGTTTATTTAAAAATATTTTTCATCATCCTCAGTCTTAAATGATGATATTATTGAATATCTTTGGCCTCAGTAGTGCAAAGATGAATGATTTATGATGAATATCTTTGGCTGTAGTAAGCAAAAGATGAATGATTTCGATGAATATCTTTGGCCGTAGTGCAAAAAGATGAACAGTGTTTAGATGAACATGACTAATCGATGAATATCTTTGGCCAGTAGTGCAAAGATGAATATTTGATTCCGATATATATTGATTGATGTTACAGGATAAAATATGACGATGAACTTTAAAATTCATACATGTAAGATAGTAGTTTGCATTCTCTACTTAACTCTTCTAATGAATTATTATTTCATTGCTATAATATTGATTTAAAACTTGTTGTCTATTGTATTCTATTAGATTTTTCCCTGTTGAAGACTAACGATAATTTTGTTGTATATTATCTTAGTAATAATATTCTTTACTGGGCTAGTTGAGCTCACCCTTTTCCTTTTTGTTCCATTTTTCTTCTCAGGGGACGAGAATGTAGCGATTACTAGTCGGGGTATGGAATGAAGGTTCTAGAGAGAGTTATTTAGTAGTCCTCACCATTTTTGTAAAATAATGTATCAATAATTATGATGGGGATTTATTTGCGTGTGGATATTGTCTAGATGGCAATATCTGTATTTAAACTCACAGTTTATATGTTGTAATAATAAAGTTGTAGTTATTTCTGTACCATGTATTTGGCGACTCAGAATGGGTTGGATGGAATGGACCTATTTTGGGGGCATCACATGGATAGCACATGAAATGAAGTTTTCTACTAACGAAGTTTCAATCGATAAGTCAAAGTTTAACTTCTCTAGAGTTAAATTTAAACATTGAGCGCAAAGCAAAAGAGATAAAATAATGGGTAGAACCCAGATTCAATAAGGTATAGACTTCACAAGAATTTATAATTAACTAACCTGCTAACTTCGTCGTTTACTCGCTTTCGAGAAGTCACGAAAACGCTTCTTCCTGAAACCACCGACTTTTGTTTTGTCCAGATCCACCTTTGGTGCCACCGTCCCAATCGGAATTGATTTCGCTATAGGAAAAATCGAGCTATGTGACCGCTTTTTTCCATAATTAAAACATATCTTGAAAGTCAGTGAACAGCTTTGGACTTATATGTCCCTCCTCTCAGCATCAGTAGATCTAACTCAAGGCCGTTCTCCTCTCCTAGAATTTGTTCTTTGGTGTTGGTGCTGTTGTTGCCGCGCCTTCCGTCATCATTAAATCTTCTCTTCTTGAAATTTCCACTTAAATCATTTCTTCTATTATCTTGGCCATGATTACCACCGAAGTGATTACTATTTCTGGCATGATAATTTCTTCCACGATGGTTATCATTGTTCCGATGACCGTTGTCACCGGTCCGATTATTATCGTGTTGTTGCTCGTTATCCTTCGGTTGGGCTGGCTCATTATCGCGTTCCACTAACTGAGCCCTATTCACAACATCTGAATATAAACAAAGTTAATGAGTTATTGAAGTATTTCGGGTTTCCAACCTCGCAGAAACATTCGTGTCATTCGTTCCTCATTATCAACCAAATGAGATGCAAATCGGGATAACTCCGCAAACTTAGCTTCGTACTGCGACATGTTCATATTGTTTTGCTCCAGCTTGATGAACTCAACCTCCTTCATGTGACGAATACTTTCGGGAAATTACTTGTCGTTGAACAATTCTTAGAACTTCTCCCAAGACATCTTCAAGCATGCGGCAGATTATATGCGCTTTACGATTCCCACCAAGAATCACTTCTCCTCGTAATATGAAGGTGGCAAAGGGAACCTTTTGCTCTCGGAACATCCCAAGACATCAAATATCTTGGTGATCTCGCTTTATCCCATGCCTCTCGCCGTAAGTGGGTTCTGGTTTTCCCAAAAACTCCGGTGGTCCCAGCTCTTGAATTGCTTAATGGGTGACCGAATAGGTTGCCATTGTTTCCACCAGTATTTTGAATAGAATCGCTTTACCGATGTTGCATGAATTGCATAAAGCCTCTGAACATCCCATCGTTCACCATTTCATCGGTGTTATTGTTTACCTGAGGATTATTGTCTTCTTGCTGCACCTTATCCTGTGTATTGATTAAAGGTGTCTCCACTGTCTCATTCACTCCATCGTTAATATTTCCTGATGCCATTCTTAAATACTGACATAAAACAAGGGTTAATTAACAAATCACATATTATTCCTATACTCTGACCGACCAATTAAATACCAAATAAACTTAGTTAGGTTATACTAGTGAAGGAATTCCCCGTCTCTCCCCTCCTAGTTCTTGTCTCACATCTCAGCCAGGGATCATATCTCTAAGCTTTGATACCAACTGTGACGACCCCAAAATAGGTCAATTCCATCCAACCCATTCTGAGTCGCCAAATACATGGTACAAAAACAAATACAACTTCACTAATACAATTGTCGTGCAAAATACGACAACACATATACTGTGAGTTTAAATACAACTATTGTCTAATAGACAATATAAAAAATCAAAAGGGGTCCTCATTACAATTATTAAAATTTATTTCATAGAATAGTGAGGACTACTAATGCAACCATCTGGACCGTCATTCCATTCCCCGACTGGTCCCATCTATATTCTCATTTCCTGAAGAGAACAGTGAAAGAAAGGGTGAGCTCAACTAGCCCAGTAAGAAAATATTATGACTAAGATAATATATAACAAATTATCATTAGTCTTCAACATGGAAAAATTTGATAAAATATAATAGACAAAAAGTTTTAAATCAACAACTGCAGCGGAATAAGCAATCCATTAGAAGAGTCAAGTAGAGAAAGAAATCTACTACCTTTTAAGATTTAAAAGTTCATCATCAATATTTTATGTGACGCCCCCAAAATTAGGTATACGTCACCCATCTTGGGTCGCCACTTACATGGTACATAAATTCAAATACAACTTAAAAATACAACTGTCGTGTACAATACGACAAAACATAAACTGTGAGTTTGAATACAAATATTGTCTACTAGAGATTATACAAACTCAAAAGGAGTCCTTATTACAATTATTATTACACTATTTCATAGAATAGTGAGGACTACTAACGCTTATCCGGTCCGCACACCCGCTCCCCGACTAGTCCCTGCTACGTTCTCATTTCCTGAAGAGAACAATAAAAGTAAAAGGGTGAGCTCAACTAGCCCAGTAGGAAATATTATGACTAAGATAATATAGAATATATTATCATTAGCCTTCAACAGTGTTAAATTGATACAATATAACAACCATCATGTTTAACTACAGCAGAATAAGAAATCCATTAAAAGAGTCAAGTAGAGAATAAAATCTACTATCTTTTATGATTTAAAAGGTTTTTCATCACTTTTATCGTTGGGACTCAACTTAATAAATAATCCATATCATCGAATCACCCCTGCATTACGGCCAAGGATATTCTTTAGTATCACGACCACAATTATCCATGCACTACGAGCCAAGAATATTTGTGTATTCAATAATGGTCATGATCATGCCAACAACTGTCCATCAATGCACTACGGGCCAATGAGGACTTTTTTCACATCATTTGTAACATTACGGTCATGATCACACCGAATAATCCCTGGTCATAATCATACCAAGTCCATCTATGTACTATAGGCCACAAATGACTTTCAACAAAATATAAACATGAGGATGATGACAATGATATAAGAATTCAATAAAACAAGTTCAAGAATTATTTTATCCAGGAACTAATAACGTCCAAATTATCAACATGATACTGCTTTGTAGAGTAAATTTCAAGAATGCTAAGAAGAATATTTCCATGAAAAGATACTAGATGAAGCGCAAATATTAAGGATATTCCACTAATTTCACAGAGTATAGAAGTCAAAACTTTAACCAACTGAGTATAATAAGGAATGGAATAACAAAAGAAATCACCAAGCATGCGATAGATCAAGCACATGCGCAGTTATTCCAACGTAATAATAAATAACGGAATCAGTCCCATAAAACGCATGCATGTGATATATTCCAATGTAATAATAAAGATTTTAATCAGTCCCATGGAGAACGCATGCATGTGATATTCCAAATGTAATAATAAAGATGTAACCAGTGTCCCAAGCGTAGAACGCATGCATGCATGTGATGTTCCAATGTAATGATAAAGAATGGAACAATGTAAGAATTTCCCCAAGTATAGGTAGCCCAGATATACAAAGTTATTCCAATGTAATAATAAGAATGGAATAATGTAAGTTCTCTTCATAGATAAGAAAGAAATAATACTCCCTACCTTGGAAAAACTGGATACCGGAATAAAGTAGTAGAAATTTCTTCTTCTTTCTCTCTATAATTTCTCTCTTTAATAATTGCTCTAAAGCTTTTGTGAATTGGTGACAAATGAAGGAAGAATGAGCTTCTATTTATAGGAAAATATAGTTTCGATAATCGCACGCTTTGGGGCTCAAAAATATTACAAGATAATACCTTCCTCTTTTTCTTCATTTTTAATTTAGTCCTGCAAGTATTAACAAACTTGCACCAACTCCCCTAATAGTAAATAATTTGAATCAATAGTTCAATCATGTGAATCAATAGTATAATCATGTGAAAAAATACGAATTACATGATAAGACTCCATCTATACCTCAATTTTTAACTTAGTCATGCAAGTATTATCAATCTTGCACCAACTCCCCTAATAGTAAATAATGTGATTCGATAGTACACATATGTGAACAAATAGTTATATAAGCATGTGAATTATTAGCAATTAATTGCTCATTTATCTGATAAATTACCCGATTTATCAATATAACCCCTGAGACATCAATTATCATCTAATAAATGTCGATTTTCACAACACACAAACAATTCTAACATAATGAAACTATTTTTATCAAAAATTTAAATTTTGAAATTTTGAAGTTTGACTTTTTCCAAAAAAAATCGCCGACTTTTGACCACCAATAAATGAATCCTGAAAAATTTTGTGTTTATAGACTATTTTAACTAATTTCGCCGTTCGGACTCAAATATCACGTCCAAGTTTCCAAATTCAACTCCTAACAACATTCATCATTAATATTATAACTCATAATATTTATCAACCGTGTCGCTCCTGTGAAAGAGGGGCTTTCCAATAAGGATTTCTCCCTATCATGCCGCAATTAGGTGACCAAACCTCTCCTCGATGTAACTTCTAGACATTGTAAATATTGCAGCTTTATAATATGAATAACTTTGTCGCCTCAAGTATTGATTTAATAAAAACATTTTATGCGGATGATACTGACCATAATTGAATCCATAATATGATAGATATGATGCAGCAATTACTGTAGCAATAATTGAGTATAACTGAGTGACTTTTCACGTAAGTATCAATAATCAATACCGTGTACTATTATGCAACCACGCGTATTACTGTACTTTTAACACCGGGTATTTCAACAGTTAACGGTAAAACTTCCGCCATTATTTTCATAAAGTATTTTAGTCATTTTCTCAATCCGAAAATAATTCCGTTGTGGGGGTCCACCAATGATTGTGCCGTTGTACGAATATTCCCTGTTAAAACGAATATTTTCCGACCAATCGAATATTATATAACAACTTGCGTACTTTACAAAATTTGTAAATATTACCCACAACTATAACATTATATCAAATCCACACCATAATATTCAAAAATATATTTCGAGAAAATTTAATCTTTATTCAAAAAGTTAGGGTCTTACAACCTCCCCTTCTTATGAAATTTCGTCCTCTAAATTAGGGTGCGTACCTTGTATGTCAAAGACGTGAGGATACCTTGATTTCATTTCAGATTCTAATTCCCAAGTCATTTCCTCAACATCGTGGTTTTTCCACAAAAATTTGACTTGAGGTATAACCTTGGAGCGTAGAATATGTTCCTTCTTATCCAAGTTTTTAACAGGAACCTCTTCATACGTTAAATCTTCCTCTATTTCGTCCGGTTCTAACTCAATAATGTGGTTCGGGTCTTTCACATATTTACGTAATATGGATATGTGAAAAACGTTATAAACACGAGACATACTTGGCGGTAAAGCGAGTCTATACGCCTACGCTTCCTACTCGATCGAGGATTAAAAATGGGCCAATGAATCGAGGGTTGAGCTTTCCTCTCTTTCCAAATCTCGTAACTCCTTTCCATGGAGCAACACGTAATAACATATGATCTCCAATATCGAATTCCACGCCCTTTCGATGAAGATCAAAGATAACTCTTTTGTCGATCTTGTGAGGTTTTTATACGTTGTTTGATCATTTGAATCTTTTCCGTAGTCATACGCGTATCAAATTCGGTCCCAACAATGTTGCTTCACCCACCTCATCCCAAAGATACCGGAGAATGACACTTTATTCCATACAACGCCTCAAATGGAGCCATGCCAATACTTGCTTGATAACTCGTTGTTGTAGGAAACTCCACCAATGGTAGGAACTTATCCCAACTTCCTTGAAGTCAAGGACACGTAGTCTTAATAGATCTTCAAGAGTTTGAATGGTCCTCTCGATCGCCTCGTCCGTCTCGAGGATGATATACCGAGCTAAATCATAAATCCGTGCCCATAGCTTTTTGCAAACTAACCCAAAATCTTGAAGTGAATCTTGGGTCTCGATCAGAAACTATGGATACTGGCATACCATGCAGTCTTACAATCTTGTTTATGTACATACGAGCAAGACGCTCAAGTGTATAAGTTTCAGATAGGTATGAAATGAGCAGACTTGGTCAATCTATCAACAATGACCCAAATTGCATCTATGCCTTGAGAAACCTTGGGAAGACCAGGAACGAAATCCATAGTAATGTGTTCCCACTTCCATTCTGGAATTTCAAGTGGTTGCAATGGACCTTTTGGTACTTGATGCTCCGCCGACTCGCTGACAAGTTAAACACCGGAGATAAACTCGCTATCTCTCTCTTTATATTGCTCCACCAAAATGTTTGTCAAGATCACGATACATTTTAGTACTCCTGTGATGGATTGCAAATCTGTGTGTTGTGCGCTTCCATCATGATTTTATACTTTAAATCGTGGTTGTTAGAGCACAAAGTCCGAGTTGACTCAAGTATTCCTTCTTCATCGATTCTTGCTTCCTAAGATAAGCACCTTCTTGACTTTCTTCTTCATACGATTAGCTCCAGTGTCCAGAAGCTCGAGCAGCTTTTAACTTTATCGATTAAAGTCGGCTTCTACTCTTATGTTTGCCATCATCATGTGGGTCCCTGAGTCTTTATCTCTAACTCCATCCTTTGCAAGTCATACAAAATGGGCCTTCGTGTTGACAATATTGCACTCGTATTCAAGATATGATCTTCTACTCAAAGGCCACCTACCACGCTCACTTTTCCAGATGGTATTGATGGTATGATCATAATCTTTCATCGCTTCAAGCCAACGTCGTTGTCGCGATGTTGAGTTCCTTTTGAGTGAAGAAATATTTGATGCTTTTATGATCCGTAAAGATCTCCACTTTCTCTCCATATAAGTAATGCCTCCAAATTTTAAGTCATGAAATAACAAATGCTAACTCTAGATCATGAGTAGGATAAATCCTCTCATATTCTTTGAGTTGTCTTGAGGCATAGGCTATGACTTTCCCATGTTGCATGAGAACACATCCTAACCCTTTGCTCAAAGCATCATCAGATGACAAATCCTCCCGAACCGTATGGTATTGTCGTAACAAAAAGCAAATGAGTCTCCTTTTGAGTTCTTGAAAACTCTTCTCACATTCCTCACTCCAACCAAACTTTGTATCTTTCCGAGTCAGCTGAGTTAATGGAGTAGTGATTTGAGAAAATCCTTCCACGAATCTCCGATAATAACCAGCTAAACCGAGAAAGCTACGTGACTTTCATTCATCGATTTGGGTTGCTCCCAAATTTGAATAGCTTCAATATTTGCCGGTCAACGGATATTCCATGACTTGATACTACGTGCCCAAGGAATGCTACTTTCTCGCCCGAACTCGCATTTCTTTAACTTGGCATAAAGCTTATATTCACGAAGCTTTTGGAGTATCAAATTTCAAGTGTTGCTTTCATGATCTTCACGGCTTTTGAATAAATAAGGATGTCATCAATAAAGACGACCACAAAGTGATCCAAATATTATTTGAATACTCGGTTCATCATATCCATGAAGGCAAAGAGGAGCATTAGTCAATCCAAAAGACATGACTAAGAATTCATAATGCCCGCATCGAAGTTTTGAAGGCGCTTTGGAATATCCTCGCTTTTAACCTTCAAATGATGATATCCGAATCGAAAGATCGATCTTTGAAAAAAATTTGCTCCTTGTAAATCGATCAAACAGTCATCAATACGCGGCAATGGGTACCTATTTTTGATGGTGACATGATTCAACTCCCGATAATCAATACAAAGTCGCATACTCCCATCTTTCTTCTTCATGAATAGTAACACGAGCACCCCAAGGAGACGTCTTTTGGGGATGAATGAAACCAATGTCTAACAATTCCTCGCAATTGGGTCTTTAACTCCTCAAGTTCAATAGAGAGATTCGATATGGGCTTTTGAAAGTGGGTTTTGTACCGTTTCAAGGTCGATACAAAATTCAACTTCACGCCTCTGGGTAGTAGCTGTAAGTTCTTCAGTGAATACGCCTGAAATTTATTAATAATAGAAATATCCTTCAAATCGACATATTTTTGTTTAAATCAAGATATGAGCTAAGAAAGCTTGACATCCATTTTTCAATAAACGAATAGCTTTGTGGCTTGAGATGACCGTGATTGATTTTAATGGTTTGGTCGCTTGAATTCAGATAATAGGTTTATTAGGAATATGAAAGCTAACAACCTTACGAAAATAATCAATTTTAGCATGATGAGTAGTTAACCAATCAATCCTCAGAATCACGCCAAATGCAAGTATTTTTAAGGAGATAAGATCGATAGTAACGTATGATTCACCGATTTGAATCACACAAGACTTATAAACAAAGGATGTAATGAAGGTTTCTCCTAATGGAGTTTCAACAGATAAGTCAAAGTCTAATTTCTCCGGAGTCAAATTTAATCGTTGAGCGCAAGTAGGAGAAATAAAAGAATGGGTAGAACCGATATCAAATAAGGTATAGACATCGCTAGAGTTTATGATAAGCTTACCCGTGATGACCTCGTTCGGGTTCCTTATTTTCTGGGAGGTCACAACAAATGATCTCTCTTGCACTACCGGCTTTGACTTTTCTGGGACAGCCTTTGGTGCCTCCATCCTAGCTGAACTTGTCTTCGGTGAACGACAAAATCGAGCTAGGTGACTTTCTATTCCACAATTATAGCACGCTTTGGATGGCATCGCATACGCTTTGACCGATATGTCCTCCCTCCGCATTTGAAGCATATGATAGTGGTCGCTTCTCCTTCCTTAACCACTTGGATGTTGGTCGACGCCTTTCCATCATTGTTGAATCTCCTTTTCTTGAAATGTCCATTTTACCGCTCGGCCATGATTACCACCGGTGGTTACCATTTCGCATGTTGATTCCTCCACGCTTGTTGTCACCGCTTTCATGATCGTACTACCACCGGTATTTTTATGTCACGCCACCGCTTCCCTTGGTTGCGTTGACTCGCTATCAAGGCCCAATAATCGAGTCCTATTTACAACATCCGAGTACAAACACGCTTTTATGAGAAATAAGATATTGATGTATCTCCGGTTTCAAACCTCTTAAAACATTCGTGTCATTCGCCTCCTCATTATCGACCAAATGGGATGCAAACCGATAACTCTCGCAAATTTAGCCTCAGATTGTAACACGGTCATATTGTTTTGTTCCAACTTGATAAACTCCACCTATTTCATGTGACCTATACTTTCGGAAAGTACTTGTCGTTGAATAGCTCTCGAACTTCTCCCAAGACATCTTGAGTCAAGGCCAGTCGGGTACGCTTTTACTGATTCCCACCAAGAATCAGCCTCCTCACGCAATATGAAGGTGGCGAAGGGAACCTTTTGCTCCTGAGCATCCCAAGACATCAAATATCTTGGTGATCTGCTTTATCCATGCTTCCGCCTTTAAGTGGTTTAGGCTCTCCAATAAACTCGGTGGGTCCCAGCCCTTGAACTATTTAGCTGGTGACCATCCGAGAGTTTCCTAGATGTACACCTCTATTTTGAACAGAGCCACTCTCACTTTGATTGCATGAATTGCATGAAGCCTCTAACATTCCATCGCTCATCATTTGGTTAGTGTTGTTGTTTGCATGAGGATTGTCGCCTTCCTGATGCACGTTGTCCTGGTTATTGATCTGTAGAGACTCAACGATCTCTTGTGCTCCATTGATGTTCTCAACATTCTCGGATGCCATTTTCAAACATTGCCACAAATTAAGGGTTAATTGACATGCAACATATTATCACTATACTCTAACTGACCAATCAAATACCAAATAAACTTAGGTAGGTCATACTAGCGAAGGAATTCCCCGTCTCTCCCCTCCTAGTTCTAGTCTCACATCTTAGTCAGGGATCATATCCCTAAGTTTTGATACCAACTGTGACGCCCCCAAAATTAGGTATAAGTCACCCATCTTGGGTCGCCACTTACATGGTACATAAATTCAAATACAACTTAATAATACAACCAAATGCAGGTATAATACGACAAAAACATAAACTCATGAGTTTGAATACAAATATTGTCTACTAGAGATTATACAAACTCAAAAGGAGTCCTTATTATAATTATTATTACACTATTTCACAGAATAGTGAGGACTACTAATGCTATCATCTGGTCCGTCACTCTGTTCCCCGACTAGTCCCTGCTACGTTCTAATTTCCTGAAGAGAACAATAAAAGTAAAAGGGTGAGCTCAACTAGCCCAGTAGGAAATATTATGACTAAGATAATACAGAATATATTATCATTAGCCTTCAACAGTGTTAAATTGATACAATATAACAACCATCATGTTTAACTACAGCGGAATAAGAAATCCATTAAAAGAGTCAAGTAGAGAATAAAATCTACTATCTTTTATGATTTAAAAGGTTTTTCATCACTTTTATCGTTGGGACTCAACTTAATAAATAATCCATATCATCGAATCACCCCTGCATTACTACGGCCAAGGATATTCTTTAAGATCACGACCACAATTATCCATGCACTACGAGCCAAGAATATTTGTGTATTCAATAATGGTCATGATCATGCCAACAATCGTCCATCAATGCACTACTACCCAATGAGGACTTTTTTCACATCATTTGTAACATTACTACCATGATCACACCGAATAATCCTCGTCATAATCATACCAAGTCCATCTATGTACTATAGGCCACAAATGACTTTCAACAAAATATAAACATGAGGATGATGACAATGATATAAGAATTCAATAAAACAAGTTCAAGAATTATTTTATCCAGAACTAATAACGTCCCAAATTATCAACATGATATCGCTTTGTAGAGTAAAATTCAAGAATGCTCGTAAGAATATTTCCATGAAAAATACTAGATGAAGCGCAAAATATTAAGGATATTCCACTAATTTCATGTAGTATGTAAGTCAAAACTTTAACCAACCGAGTATAATAAGGAATGGAATAACAAAAGAAATCACCAAGCATGCGATAGATCGCATATGCAAAGTTATTCCAATGTAATAATAAATAATCGGAATCAGTCCGGCATAAAATGCATGCATGTGATATTCCAATGTAATAATAATAAAGATTTTAATCAGTCCCATGGTAGAAAACGCATGCATGTGATATTCCAATGTAATAATAAAGATTTTAACCAGTCCCAAGTAGAACGCATGCATGTGATGTTCCAAATGTAATGATAAAGAATGGAACAATGTAAGAATTTCCCCAAGTATAGGTAGCTCACAGATACAAAAGTTATTCCAATGTAATAATAAGAATGGAATAATGTAAGTTCTCTTCATAGATAAGAAAGAAATAATACTCCCTACCTTGGAAAACTCGATAATCGGAATAAAGGAGTAGCAGATTTCTTCTTCTTCTTCTCTCTATAATTTCTCTCTTTAATAATTGCTTCTAAAGCTTTTGTGAATTGGTGACAAATGAAGGAAGAATGAGCTTCTATTTATAGAAAATATAGTTTCGATAATCGCACGCTTGGGGCTCAAATATTACAAAGATAATACCTTCCTCTTTTTTTCTTCATTTTTATTTTAGTCCTCGCAAGTATTAACAAACTTGCACCAACTCCCCTAATAGTAAATAATTTGAATCAATAGTTCAATCATGTGAATCAATAGTATAATCATGTGAAAAAATACGAATTACAAATAGATAAGACTCCCATCTATACCTCAATTTTTAACTTAGTCATGCAAGTATTATCAATCTTGCACCAACTCCCCTAATAGTAAATAATGTGATTCAATAGTACACATATGTGAACAAATAGTTATATAAGCATGTGAATTATTAGCAATTAATTGCTCATTTATCTGATAAATTACCCGATTTATCAATATAACCCCTAGACATCAATTATCATCGGAATAAATGTCGATTTTCACAAACACGAACAATTCTAACATAATGAAACTATTTTTATCAAAAATTTAAAATTTGAAATTTTGAAGTTTGACTTTTTCCGAAAAAATCGTTGACTTTTTGACCAAATAGTGAATCCCAGAAAATTTTGTGTTTATAGACTATTTTAACTAATTTCGTCGTTCCGGACTCAAATATCACGTCCGCGTTTCCAAATTCAACTCCGAACAACATTCATCATTAATATTATAACTCATAATATTTATCAACCAGTCGCTCCTGTGAAAGAGGGGCTTTCCAATAAGAATTTCTCCCTATCATGCCGCAGCAATTAGGTGACCAAACCTCTCCTCGATGTAACTTCTAAACATTGTAAATATTGCGCTTATAATATGAATAACTTTGTCGCCTCAAGTATTGATTTAATAAAAAATATTTTATGCAGATGATATCGACCATAATAATTGAATCCATAATATGATAGATATGATGCAAAGAATTCATCAGAGTAATAATTGAGTATAATCATGTGACTTTTCACGTAAGTATCAATAATCAATATCGTGCTACTATGCAACCACGCAGTATTATCGCATTTTTAACACCGGGTATTTCAATAGTTAACTGTGAAACTTCCGCCGTTATTTCTATAAAGTATTTTGTCGCTTTCAATCCGATAATAATTCCGCCATGGGGGTCCACCAATGATTGTGCTGCTGTATTTAATATTCTCTTTTAAAACGAAAATTCCCCACCAATCGAATATTATATAACAACTTAAGTACTTTGAAAAATTTGTAAATATTACCCACAACTATAACATTATATCAAATCCACACCATAATATTCGAAAATATATTTCGACAAAAATTTAATCTTTATTCAAAAAGTTGGGGTCTTACATTTTATCCATGTAACAACAATCAATATACATCTTTAATCAAATATTCATCTTTGCACTCACAGCCAAAGATATTCATTTGATCACCAATTGGTCATGTTCATCTCAACACTGCTCATCTTTTTTACTACGGGCCAAAGATATTCATTAGGTAATCATTCATCTTTGCACTACATGCCAAAGATATTCATCAGTTAATCATTCATCTTTGCACTACAGGCCAAAGATATTCATCAGTTAATCATTCATCGTTGCACTACAGGCCAAAGATATTCTATAATATCATCATTTAGGACCGAGGATGATGAAAAATATCTTAAAGAAAACGAATCCAAAGGAGATAAAAGATCAAATATTAGGGATTCAGACACGGTTTATCCAAGTCCAAAATACTTCATAATAACCAAATTTTGAAGCGAAATTCAAAATAAAGCTCAAAACATGGATACAATCAAAGATAGTAACCATAATAGACACCTTGGATAAAAAGAAGAAAATTTCATTTTTCTATTGAATAAAGGTCAGATTTGTGAATAAAGTCGATACGTGAATAAGAATCTCACACACTAAAGATAGAAATTCCACAAGAAAAAATCATCATGCTTCGTGAATAAGACTCGTGAATAAGAATCCTCAATAGTAAATTATAAATAGTAACTCGTGAATAAGAACTCATGAATAAGAACTCCACATGAAAAAAAGTTCCAAATTTGATAAAAAGTTCCAACCAATATTTCTAAGATAATGATATTGAAGAAATAATATCACTTACGAAGAAAATAACATCCCTTACCTCTAAAAGATAATACTTACGGTTTGGAATATCGGATATAGTCTCAAAGGAACTTGCACCAGATAACAACACTCAAAGTATCAAAATACTTACAAGAATACGCTCGATAATATAGAGAGAGAAAGAGAGAAAACTTATAAATTCTTGTATGATTTTCAATTCTAACTAAGCACCCTATTTATAGGAAAATGCTTAGAACGCCATAGAAAAACTAACTCACTACCGATGGATTTACACCTCACTATTATTGTCACCCACCACATTTGAAATTCAATTGAGCACATTTCTCACCAACCAATTCTAGAATTTTTCAAAATGTTTTATCATTTAAACAATAATCAGAAACTTTAATAATTCATAGAAAATAGCCCGTTTATCAAAAAAATACGAATTTTATGTCCATTCCACACGAAATCGAATTCTCTACAACTTTGTAGCTTTGAATTTTTCCAAATTCCAAACAGAAAAATACCCGAAATCCACAAACGGATGATTTTTAAATACTTCCAATCCGACAAAATACTGATAAAACATCTCAGCATTAATTTCTTCATTAATAACCAAATAAATAAATTCATCATTTATATCCACATAAAATAAATATTTCCTTATCATATGAATCAATAATTAATTATTCACAAATAATAATACAGAATCACATTTATGACAACCGGTAGTTCTGAGAAGAGGGGCTTTCAGATAAGAATTTCTCCTTCATGGCGCCAAGTAATTAGGTGACCAAATCTCTCCTCGATGTAACTTTCTAGACATTGCCAATAATGCTATCTAATAATATTATTCAAATAATATGAATTATTGATTTGATAATGGAGATCTTTGTCAAATGACAATTATTGAACAACAATAATATAAAATATCAACGCAAAGAATTATTGAATCAATAAAATAAAATATTGAATAAGAATTCATCGTGAAAATTATTGAGTAATGCCTTTCACGTAAGAATCAATAATTCAACAATACTGCAAATACCATGCTACTCGTGCAACCACGCCAGACATCAGATTTTAACCACCGGTATTCCAACATCTTAATTGAATAATAACTACGCCGTTATTCAATTTTGTCATTTTCTTCATCCGAATCAGCTATCCGTTATGGGGCCTACAAATGGTCATGGCTGCCATTGCATTTAATACGAATATTCTTCACGTAAAGAATATTCCACGACCAAACGAATATTCCCAGACAATTTAATATTTTATAACCACTTGCTTATTTTGCAAAATTTGCATATTTCACCCATAACCAAAGTATTCTATCAAATTAATACCTTATTATTTACAATAATAATTAGAGGAAATTTGATTTTATTCATTAAAAATATTTGGGGTCTTACAATTATCCTTCGGGCTGGGTAAGCAAATGAATTCACAAATAAAGGAACAAAAGATTCACCGAAAAAAACAGAGAAACTCTCTCTAATTATAATGTGTAAATTTATATTTATCAAAATCAAAGTCTCATATTCCAACCCACAAGCCGGGTTTATATAGCTTAGCAAATCTTTATCTCCAAGTCACTCTAGAATATTCCTAGAGATAAGGAAATAAAAATAAAAATAAAATTCTCCTTGGGATATGAAAAAGATTCTAACAAACTTCCTAGGGATGTGAAAAAGGATTCTAACAAATTTCTTACTTTTACGGGAAAAAAAACGAACTTGCAAATAATAAAATATTATTAATTAAAGAGTTAAAAAGAAAGAGAAAGTAATTAAACTAATAGTATGTCGAACTCCGAAGTCAAGACGTCATTTCGTCTCCCGAAGTCGAAGGTGAAAGTGTCATTCCAACTCCCGAAGCTAAAAGTATTCCATCACCCGAAGTCGAAGATAAAAGATCTCATCTCCGAAAGCTGAAGGTATTAATGTCGAAGGTGTCTAATGGCATCTTCGTTTGTGATGATCATCTCAATCATGATATTCCAATGCCATTAATATACTATCCGATAATTCGGAGTCTTCGATCTCGGACCATCCTGCATCAGCTAGTCCTCTTGTCTGATGTATTCATTAGATATTTCACACTCTCTACATTGATCCATACACCAAATAATATTTTTATAATCACTAGAAAAGTCTAGCTGCTATAACATGAGCTCAAACACATGAGGCACAATACATTAGTAAAATCTAAGACTAGACTACTAACAAATTCTCAAGTCCATTTGTACTTTAAGGCTATTTCTGGTATACCGCCTTTATAACCCCCCCGCCATTTATCGATGAATTGAAAGCGAAATACCACCACAATCGTCACTACTAGAAAAACGAGAATACGTGACGAAATTTTGTGACAATTTTTAAAAATAATAACAAAAGATAGTAATTTGTGATCATGGACTTTTTAAGCAATCACAAAATAATAGTATATATGATGGCTCTTAATGATGGCTCTTAGTGTGATGATTAATATTGCCATCAATGTATTATAATTGTGATGGTCATGTCAATCACACTAATTTTTTCACGCAAAATAAATTTTTTTTTTATGACGCACTAAGTCATCACTTATAGATATACCCTTTTCGTGATTGCATTTAAGCTATCACTAATATTTTAATGTAAAAAATAATCAAAACAATATTTTATGACGGTCGTGACAATCATTAAAAAAGATAGATTTTTGTGACGACTTTTATTTGCAATTACAAAAAGAAGGTATTTTGTGATGAAATTTTCAAACCATCACAAAACGATAAAATATATGATGGCTCTTAATGATGACTAATTTTACCATCATTATAGAGTATTTGTGACTGTCATTGCAATCACCAAATCTTATGTGGAAGTAATTTTGTTTAGTATCAACTCACATATGTTTCCTTTTATATTTTGTTTTAAAATTGTAATCATGATCTAGACTTTGGTGTAGTGGTAATACTCATTATTTAGTTTGCAAATGGGAGAGGGTTCGAATCCTACAAGTATCATTTGATACAATTAATATAGATACAATTAATACAGTGAAATAAATTATATGTAAATAGAGATTCACGTTCTTACATTTGATCCTTAAAGTCTTTTTTTTGTGATGACTTTGACAATCACAATAGATTACGTGTTAATGTGATTGTATTAATAATCACAAAAGCACTAAGCGTTTGCGTGATTGCCAAAACCATCACGTAAAATCTTTCATGATGAGCGTATACAAGATGGTCATTAAAAGTCCAATAATAATCTAGAAGGGGGGTTGAATAGATTATTACCGATTAAAAATTATCTTAGGCCTTTTTGAATTTTTGGATAATTAATTTGCAGTGTTAGAAATTAATATGCAAGACAGTAAAAATTTAATCACACAATGTATAGAGATTTATCTGGTTCACAACATACATCCCGGGTATCTCACTACGTCCGATCCTCAAGCTCTCTCTCCAGACTTGAGATCCTATTACTATCAAGAATAAATACTCCTTCAACAAAGTGAGAAAGCCTTTTCAAAGTTTTATAGACAAACTTCCAACTATTCCTAACTAATCTATCTTGGACAAAGAAGCTCCCTCGCCCCCCCTCCTCAAGCTTAGTTGTATTTTTTTTGAGTTCGGTTCTATTCTATGATCCGGTCTTGAAACAATGACCTCTTCCTCACCTCACAAGTACACTAGAGACCCAACTTCCCGCCGACCTCTAAAACTCCGGTCTTGGTCAAGAATTACTCGCTTTCTCTCAGTGTACATAAAATAAACTAACTCTAACCTTTTCTTTTTTACAAATGATATTACAACAATTTGCTTCTCAAATAAGCAAATAAGAATTTAGTACATATTGATGCTTCTCAATTAAGCAGATAATAATTTAGTACAGATTGATGCTTCTCAAATAAGCAGATAATAATTAAAGATCAAATATATTTATAAAAGTTCAAAGACTTTTATACTTGAGACAATATGCTTCTTAGTAAGCAGATAATAATTTTGTGCTTTGATCAATAGTGCTTCTGTGTAAGCAAATATGTAAATTATGCACTGTTATAAAAGTTTAAATAACTTTTATATTTGTGTGAAAAGATGCTTCTTGAATAAGCAAATAAGTCAATTTTAGCTTTTACTCAAAAATGCTTCTGTTTAAGCAGATATGTAATTTAATGCAAAATTATAAAGAAATATTTATTCTTTATGGAGTGAAGAAAAGTCACTTTAAGTTTAAATAACTTTTTAGAGTGAAAGTGCTTCTGAGTAAGCAAATAAGTTGTTTTAAGCTTTGAATCAAATATGCTTCTATTTAAGCAGATATATTCACTTAAGTTTATGAAATAAAAGTTTAAATAACTTTTATATCATGCAACAAGTATTTTATGAATAAATAAATTTATGAACAAATACTTGTGATGATAGATATCAAGTATAATAAATAAAAGCGCGCTTAAGCATACTTGATATAACAAATATTATTTGTTTAACTCAAATAATATATAAGAATATTTTATTTATTATGTGAACTTTTATAAATAGTGTCACTTGGTACTATATAAGAATCGTGCGGTTTGATTCCTCTCCGTAGAGGTTTATCTCCATAGATTGCATGCACCCAAGATAATGAAATTTTTAATTTTCACAATTGATATTTATATAAATATTTTCAATAGATCACTACGATTGTCAAATCCGGTTTGGATGACTACTCTTTTTTGGAGCAAGATCTCGGTTGTTGTTTTGAGCTATCAAGTGTCGTATCTATTTTACGATATTTATATAAATAATATCAATAAAAGGTTATTGAAGACTATAAGGAATCGTACGGTTGGATTCCTCTCCGTAGAGGTTTATCTCCGTAGCCTTGCGGCGCCCAAGTATCCTTTTATTTGATAAATAGATGAAATATATATATATAGAATTGTGTAGAACAATTTATATTCGTATATCTATAAATATAAATAAGCAAGAGATAATTCAAATAAATAAATCAAATAACTTATCTCAATATGCTTAGACCAATTTTCTCTTCTCAAATAATCAGAACTTTTGTAAGAAGAGATATAGAAAGCTTTTTCAGAGAGAGAGTATGTGGGGAGAGAAAATAAGCTTTTCTTTGTAAGTGAATTGGTAAATTGAAAATGAAAGAAAAACCTCCTATTTATAGATTTTTGAAGTCAGGGGCAAAAAGGTAATTTTTAAAATCGAATTTGAAATCAATGGCTGAGATTTAATAATTTTGAAATCAACGGTTCGGATGAAAAAGTGGAGCACGCGGATTGCCAAACAAATTTCCGTTCATGCATTTTTCTAAGTACTTTAGCATTTAATGTTAACCCATTTAATTTGGTCAAGAGTACAAGAAGAAAACAGCTAGCTATATTATATAATTGTATATGTTATGCATGCATGGTCGGTTATTTACATATAATATATGTATATATAAAACATATATAATGATTACATATATCTATAGTTTATACGTATATACATACTACAGCACATGTATTATATATATACTACTCCATCCATTCGGTTTTTAATGTCCCAAAATGAGTGGCATGGGTTTTTTTAAAAAAAACATTGCTAGCACACGGTTTTTGTAAAAAAACTGACACAACATTTTGTCAACACAAGCTAGCATACATTTAATGTAAATAATTGCACATGTGTAATGAAGCATGCATTTATAATATATATATATATATATATATATATATATATATATATATATATAGGGGACTGATTCATAGCATCTATATGCTATGGGATAATTATTGACATATAGGCTCTAAACCACACGTTTTATTGATTAACGGCTGCAATCTAGAGTGGCAAATTACCGTCCGCTAGTAATACTAGCGGACGTGTTTAATCAAAATCCATGACGCTTATGCCCCTCACGCGTGAGTTAAATCGTCCAGCCAAAAGAACATGGTCCGCTAGTATTACTAGCGGATAGAAGTCAGTAGCCAACTTGAAAACAGTGCAAAAGGTAAGTCTACTGGTTTTACCATCCTTTTTCAGATCTCATCATCATTTTCTTGTAACTATCTCTTTCACTTCCTCTTTTTAGGCCAACTTAATTAACAGAGTACTATGTTTCACTCGAATGCTAAAAAAGAACCCCATTTGCTTTAACTTGTGCAGGATTAGACATGGCTCTGATCAGTGGAATTTTAGTAGTGGGTTTTCTTTCACTTTTCTCATCTGTTGATGGGTATTATGGCAGGGGTTGGATAAATGCTCATGCAACCTTCTATGGAGGAGGTGATGCTTCCGGGACAATGGGTATGTTTTTACAAAGACTTTTTAACTTTGCAACAATTACTAATACTTGCGTATTATTACGCAAATGGTTAAATTAATTTAATTTTTCTTATGTAAGGTGGAGCTTGTGGGTATGGAAATTTGTATGCCAAGGGTATCGGACAAATACAAGAAAGACTTAAAGACAAACTGCTTTGACAATGGATTGAGTTGTGGAGCATGCTTTCAACTTGTATGTGAATGATCCACAAAGTGGTGCCTTCATGGGTTCAATCATAGTCACCGCCACAAACTTCGCCCCACCGGCTACCGGTGTGACTCTCCGACTTTGATCTCTCTCTGCCTTTTCTCCGCGTTGTCAATACAGAGTGGGATTGTCCTGTTATTCTTCTGTATGTACTTATTTTTATGGCCTTTTTCACTTACATTGGCATAACTTCAAGGGAATCTATACTTTCAATATTATATCATGTCACTTGTACAAGTAATGCTTTATGGTCCTACTTTTCCAATCCTACGCCAAAGAATGACGTGATAGTTATGACCCAATTGTGATAGTTAGTTCCTCGTCCGCTAGTATTACTAAGCGGAAATATAAGTTGTTGTGGCTAATTGAGGACAAAATTGTCCTGGATATTTTATTTAAACGTCCGCTAAGAATACTAATGGACGGTAGTGAATCAGAATCTCGATCCCACCTTTTTATCTATAAAACGTGCAGATTAGAGCCTATATGTCACTTTTTTCCCATAAAGATATAGATGCTATGGATCACTCCCCATATATATATATATATATATATATATATATATATATATATATTTACACAATATGCATTTGATGCTTTCAATGTTCATACACGGTTTTGTCCACAACATTTTGCCAACTTACATGCTATACTTAATATTATACTCCCTCCATCCCAAAATAATAGACGTTTTAGGAGTTTTTACGTAAATTAAGAATAGATATAAGTTTACTATTTTACTCTTAATTAATAGTATTTGATCTCATTTAATTCTCTATTAACACCAGATTTCATTTCCCACTTTCTCTCCTAACGTTTCACATCCTGATAAAAACTTTCTCTCTCCGCCAAAAAAAATTCTCGGCAAATTTTTTGTCCGGCTAAACACAACTAAAAAAGGCATATGCAGCATAATGGATCTTATTCTCAATAGACTTCAAAGGATATTGCAATTTTGAACTTCTAAGGATTATTTTGATTGTTACTTTGACATGGCTCCACGACAGAGAAATCGAGCTCCTTTATCTGAAATCGATCTCAATGTCGATTTTGTTGATCATAGAGATAAAGAAGATGAAGAAGAAATTCATTCGTTTGATCTTAACAATGAAGTAGAGGAATCAACTTTTCATTTGTTTGATCTTAACAAAGAAGCAGAGGAATCAATTTTTCATTCGTTTGATCTTAACAATGAAGCAGAGGAATCTGTTTTTGATGATGAAGTGGCTATGGAAGATGATGAACTAGATATGCAACAAACAAACTTCAATTCGGGTATTGTATTTTCTTCTTTCAATCTGAACAGAGCCAACATTTTTTTTAGGTTGTTAGGGGTACTCCATTTGAAACAAAATGTATATGTAATCATTCATTACTGCCCTAATTAAAGGAATGATCTTTTATATGTTCTGGGTGGATAAAGGTGGGATGAGGGTTATTTAGGGTTAAGGTTATTACTTGATGGGAATTAAATAATTTTTGTGCTTAATGTCTTTATTTGATCTTATATTCTTTCTTTCTTTCTTTCTTGATTTCTTTCTGTATTTGTTTGATCAAAAAAGGAACTCTTGAAATTTTACAGAATCACTTCAATTGCAATACGTGTATATTTATTTTCATATCATTATAATGCTCATTATTTTGTCAAGTCAAAAGAAATAGGATAGAGATTTGTCCTGTTTTCCTTTTTAGTTTTCCACTTTTATTATATTGATGTAGAGGCAAACATCATTTGTAAGGTTCTTAACGAGGTCTGAGGGGTTCTCCATTTGAAACAAAATTTATTGTTATCAAAATACAAGGAGCATCAAAGAAGAGTACCTCAGTTTAACCATATAAACATGCCTTCAATTCTTGTTCAGTGGCTGATCTTACTCATTGATGTAAAAGAAAGTTGGTCATAACATAATAAGTACCCATTTCAAAACACCACGTTCAATAGTCTCCTCTGCATATCTGAAGCCTTGCTTTCTGCTTCGCCTCAACCAATTCCGACCTCCTCTATATATATATAAAAACTTACATGAGGGTCCTGAAAAGTTAAAAGAAACACAACAGTATTGACAAATTTCAACTTTAGAACACGAATGCTTTTGATGAAATCCCAAAGCGTCGTAGTCTGTTAATTGTTATTCAATGATATCTTTTGTGATTGTATTGTTTTAACCTTAAGCTTTATGTATTCTGATCCCCAACTGCAATTTGTTGTTTCTAACACACTTAAGTTTACTACAGATGTTGAATCGTCATCAAGTCACCATACGAAGCTGAGAAATCTAAGGAATGATGAACGCCGAGCTATATATGATATGCTACTATAGAAAATTGTTGATGGAAAATTGAAAAAAGGGACGACTAAATTGGTGGCATCATTATTTTTAATTGGTATTCGCACCGTTCAACGGATTTGGAAAAAAGCAAAAGCTAATGACGCATATATTGATGTTTCTCATAAAATGACAAAAAATTGTGGTCGCAAGAGAATTTAGATTGACTTCGATCGATTTCGTGAGGTTCCTTTGCATCAACGAACAACTATTTGCTCTTTAGCTTATGCCATGAATATGAAAAAGAGCACTTTGTTTAGGCGTGTACAAGACGGAGAAATACGGCGTCATACAAATGCTCTAAAACCTTTTCTGAAGGAAGAAAATAAAATATCGAGGTTGCGATTCTACATATCAATGCTTGAGCAAAGTAGCATACCACATGATCTTATATTCAATGGAATGTTTAATGTTATTCATATTGATGAGAAGTGGTTCAACATGACCAAGAAAATTGAAAATTTCTATTTGCTAGCAGATGAAGAAGATCCGATGCGATCGTGTAAAAGCAAAAACTTCATTGGGAAAGTCATGTTTTTAGCTGCTATAGCGCGTCCAAGGTTTGATAATCAAGGAAATGAATTATTTTCAGGGAAAATTGGTATTTTCCCTTTGTTACCCAAGAACCTAGAAGAAGTAGCATTAACAGAGTCTGCCGGACAATTGAAACAAAGCCTATAACTTCAAAGAATAAGAGAAATTATAAGATCTTGCATGATGAGAGAAGGTTCTACTGCAATTAAAGAGAAATGGCCAAGAGAAGATTTTGGATATCCGATATATATTCAACAAGACAATGCAAAAACACATATTAATTTGACCGAAATCTTGATTTTTGTCGAAATTTCTTTATACTGAGATGGGTTTGACATTCGTTTTGACATATCAACCTGCGAATTCTCCAGATTTGAATGTTTTAGATCTTGGCTTTTTTAATGCCATTCAACAATTACAAGATAAAAGAGGCTCCAAGAAATGTTGATGAGCTATTACAAGTCGTGGTGAAATCATTCATGAGTATCCTACATGAAGTTAAACCGTATATTTCTATCATCATTAATCGTGTATGATAGAAATCATGAAAATAAAGGTCACAACAAATACAAAATTCCGCGTATTAGAAAAGAAATGTTGGAGAGACGAGGTGAACTTCCAACTCAGATGAAATGTGATCTTGAATTAGTACAAGAAGTTCAAAATTATTTGAATCAATTGGATGAAGGTATTTGTGATGAATTTTCTTTTACAATATCATTAATGTGGTATATGCTAAATCTGATGTGAATATATTTGGTTGTGCGATTAGTTTGTTGATTGAGTTTATGGGGCTTGAGTTGAGGATTTTTTGTTTTTTACTCAATCTGAGCTTCTTGATGAAGGAGTAGTTTTTTTGTTTATGGGGCTTGAGTTGAGAATTTTTTTACATTTTGAGTTTTTGTTTTCTGTGTTGAGTAGATTAAATGAGCCTCTTTGATGAAGGCAAATTAAATGTTGATTGAGTTTTCTGTTTTCTGTGTTGGGCGGGGTAAGTTTTCTATTTGGGTTCTACATTTTAGTGAGTTTTGGACAACACAATTTTGATTCATTCTAATGAGTTTTCAAGACATGCATTCTGTTCAAGATATATGAGTTAATGGAGGATGTAATTTTGGAATTGGGTGAACTGTGTGTTTTCTATTGTGCTTCCAAAGCCTCCTCTTAATAATGTCACTGCAAAAGACTTATGGCCGGTCCGGTTCCCAAAACTAAGGTATCTATACTACAAACCGAGTACACATAGACAAGCTTTAATCGAAAATTAAACATGAAAGCAAACATAAATGATCTTTTTTTCTCGTGCTTTCATGGTCGCATATATGTAGTTCTTAGAGATGGTCGATGGAGTGAAGGGGATGTTTAATTTTGGTTCTGGAGACATCATTAGTATCAATTTATGTGTTCTCTCCAGAAATCTTTTTTATTAGATGCTCATTCATGAAATTCAATGAAAGAGCAGAGCTACTCGATTGTTTTTGAGATCTGCTTAGTAGAAATGGATTATGGGATCATAACGCTTTTTTACCGTATAAAATTATTTGGTCACATTCTTAAGTCCTAATATGTCATAAATGGATTATGAATGAATATATATATATATATATATATATATATACACCTGCCTAGTGAAATAAGCAATAGGAGTAATGACCAAAGTGGCTAGGCTTGACGATACACCACAAAAACTAGGGGGGCTCATTCCTTGCAAAAGAAAGCAAATTTCTAGTTGATAGAAAGAATCGCTACATAACCTGAATCAAGCAGTAACCAATCATCACAATTGTAGGATTCAAACTATCATAGCCCCCATTTTGCACCTTAATTTAGAATTATACAATTATACCAATCTAAACACTACGTACTACACACTCTTTTTATTTACACACACACACACATCCATTTTTGAGTAAACAAATACTCCATTTTTTGATCACACTTGATTTTGAATTTTGGGTTTTATTTACTTTGATTTATGCTCTTTTACATCTGCTCTTGATAAGAAAGTTGGTTCTTTGGAAGCTTTGCTATGTTTCGGCCGTCAGGGTATTATTCTAGCTTCTCTTGCAAATTATTTGGGTGGTGTTAAAATCTTATTAGTACTGCTTTTACATGACCCTTATAAATTTCAAAGCTTCTGAAACAAGAGAATGAATTTCCTTCCAATAAATCTCAACTGCATTTTTTCTATTAAAAGTCAATCTAAGCAAATAAATAAAATCCTAATTTAAAAAAAAGTGACAAAGAAGGCAAAACTATCATCCACTAAATGATGATTTTCAACAAACAGAGTTCATTCAAAATCCTCGCTCTACAAAATACTCCTGCTCATTCAAAATCTCTGCTCATATTAAGTCATATCTTCATCTTCAATTGGGTTTACATGGAATGGTTTTTTCATTGTCTCTCTCTAAAAATCCTTGTTCTACAAAATACTCCATGTTCTTCTCGATACTCTCTTCCCCGCCGTAAAAAGTAAATAGATATGTTTAATAAAAATTAGGGAGATAAATCTTCAACATATACATGACAATATCTTGAAATTTTTCTTCACAAACTTCTTCACCACATTTGAAACTTATTCAAATCGAATCCGAGATCCGAGGTTGATTCAAATCAAAGTTCCATGGAACTTTGATAATTTCGAATCAAAATCCATAGGTTGATTCACATCAAAATCCACGAAATCTCCATTTTCTTGCATTTTCAATCTATGGAGTAATCGTGTTTTAAAAGAAGAATTGCGGCATGTATGGAGTATTAATTTTGTCAAACTAACCGCATAAGATGGGTTTAATATTAAAAAGAAGAATGCGTTTCAAGAATACATACAGGTCAAGATGGGTTTCTTTCTCCATAAAAGCAATCAATTCACTCTTGGAAACCAACGAGAATGTCAAGAGTTTTTTTCCTTTTTTGAACCAGAACCAGAAGATGCTAGTATTAAGAAGAAAGGGTAGTATTGGAATAAAAGTGGATAATTTAGCTTTGGACTCCTAAAATGTATATTATTTTGGGAAAAATAAAAACTCCTAAAACGTCTATTATTTTGGGATGGAGGGAGTAATATATACTCCCTCCGTTCCTTAATATAGGTCGTTTTAGACATGTGCACAAGAATTAAGGAAATGATTGAAAAACATTAACTATATTATCAATTGTCTATAATACCCTTCATCTCACATTATCTCATAAATATGGATCAAAAAATTAGGTGGAGTAATAAGGGGTAATTTGGGGAAAATAATAATCAATTCTCCTAGATAACCACAAACGACAAATAATTAAGAATAACAAAAAAAGTCTAAAACGACTTACATATAGGAATGGAGGGAGTAATATATATATATATATATATATATACAATTTTTGTATAATTATATAAAACTTATAAATATATATATATATATATAATAAAATAATTTTTGAGATTTTTAAATAATAAAAATAAAAATTGCCCACATAACAAAATCTTCATCTTCTTTTTAAATTCGGTCAAACAAGCATTTGATAATCAACATATGACTTTTTGTCCCACAATGCATGACCCAATTGATTTAATACTTTAAAACATCAAGATCAAGAAAACCAATTAAATAATATTTAGAAAATATTTTTGGTCAAAATAAATAAGATAATTAAAACAATTATAATATAAATCCTATGAAGAGGATTCTACCCTTTTAATTAATTTATTTATTAATTATTGTTATCATCAAAATAAAACTAAAAGTTGGAGACCCAACAACGGTAAACCTTTCGTGATGGTTTTTCTATTTTTTATGATGGATTTTGACAATCACAAATAACTATTTTTTTAGTAGTGCGTAAAGCGAAACCCCCGATTACACTGTGGTAATAGTCATTCGTGGTACTTGTAAAAATAAAAGTCGATCACAACACTTTTCTTATTAAAAGTTTTTGTCTATCTGAAACACAATTTGGCTTAAGAAATTCAAATATTGTATCTAATACACATACTTTCTTTTTCTTTTTCTTTATATATATATATATATATATATATATATATATATATATATATATATATCTTATTTAACTGATTTTGAACTTCAAAATGTTAGGAGTACCCTAATTTACGAGTATTTTATTTTTCTATAAAACGTCATCTTAAACCCTAAGTTAGTTAAAGATATTTGTTACAGTTATATTTAATATTTATTTTAAAAATTAATGATACTAAACCTTTTTAAGTCAAGAAAAATATATTAATTTAGAAAGACTACTTTTTTCTTGGGTACTACTAAATATTTGGATATTTACCTGAGCTTGATTCTCTCAACCTTGCACATGGTCTTACACAAAGGCTGTATACAACATGTTGCAAGCTTTTGACCAAGAAGTCGTTGACTTGAGCAAAGGAAAAGTTATTAGGCGTATGGGTATAAATCGAGTCGAGTCGATTATTAAATTGTTCAGATATAGTTTATAAAATTTATCGAGTATCAAATAAAGTTTGATTGAATCTCGTTTAGTTATCGAGTTGAGCACGATCACGAATTGTAAGACCCCAAATAATTAATAAATGAAATTTAATTTCCTCTAATTATTATTTTAAAATAGTAAGGGTTGATGTGATTAATGTGGATAGTTATGGGTAAAATACGCAAATATTTCAAAATAAGCAAGTGGTTATAAAATATTCATTGTTGTTTGGGAATATTCGTTTGGTCGTGGAATATTCGTCTTCGTTGGGGAATATTAAATGCGACGGTAGCATATCATGTGTGGACCCCATAACGGAAAGCGATTGGAGGAAGAAACGACAAATATAAGTTGTTTAAAAATAATTGGCGTAGTTATTGTTACTGGCTACCTTATTGGAATACCGTTAGTGGTTAAAACACAATACGGCGTTGTTGCACGAAGATTACTACAGTATTGCACCAATTATTGACTCTTACGTAAGAAGGCACTTTACTCAATAATGGTTACGATAATTCTTTATTCAATATTTTATTGGTTCAATAATTGTTGCGTTGATATTTTATCTTCTTTGTTTTTGATAATTGTCATTACACGATTATTTTCATTATCGAAGCAATAATTCATATTATCTGAATAATATTATTAGATAACATTATTGGCAATGTCTAGAAAGTTACTGTCTAAGGAGAGGTTTGGTCACCTAATCATGCTTGCGAAGAAGGAGAAATTCTTATTGAAAGCCCCTCTTCCTGAACCGCACTGTTGTCGAATATTGTGATTCTCAGTAATATTATTTGTGAATAATTAATTATTAATTCATATGATGAGGAAAATATTGATTTTATATGGATATATATGGAGAAAATTTTTAATGTGACAATTTTGAAAATTAAAATTTTATCTTTTCGATAAAATAATTCATTTAAAAATATTATTATATTTTAATAATATAATAATGGTGATATTTTTACAATGAATGTGTGATATACTGAGTATCTGAGGAGAAAAGAGTATTTTGTTGCAATAAATGTTTAAAACATGCTAAACATGTCTCAGGACCCATTTATTGATCGAAATTTGATTATAACTTTGAAAATCGCTTTCGTTTATGGATTTCGGTCATTTTCATTTGGGAATTTGGAAAAACTTTCTTCCTGCAAAGTTGTAGAGAATTGAATTTCCTATAAAAACACGCAAGATTCGATTTTTCTGACAAAAGAGCTATTTATTATGAATTATTGAAGTTCCGAAGAACCGAAATAATTGATTTTTAGAAGTTTAAAATATTTAAAATAGGAAAAACATTTTTTTGTGTTGATTAGCCTCATGAAACACATGCTAGTGGCTGAATTCAGATGATTCAAAGTGTGCGTAGGAAATTGTAATATATATAATATTATAATATTATTATATATAATATTATTATATTAAATTTTCTGTTTTGGTTAGAATTGAAAATTACACCAGAAACTGAAGTTTTCTCTCTATATATTATCGAGCGTATTCTTGTGAGTATTTTGAGTATACTTTGAGTATTGCTATACTGTTGCAAGTTCAAGTTATAAACTTATATCCGATATTTCAATGAAAGCACTCTTGATCTTTCGAGGTAAGTGGATATTATTTTTTGTAATGATATTATTTCTTCAATATCATTATCTTTGAAATATTGATCTGAAGTTTTTATCAAATTTGGAACTTTTGGTGTCGTCGAGTTATTATTCACGATATCTGACACTATTCACGATACTCAAGATTATTCACGAATACGACACTATTCATCGAAAAATAAAATTTTTTCTTTTTGTCGAAAATATCTATTTTGGATACTAGCTTTGATTGTATCTATGTTTTGATCATTCTTGAATTTTACACCACTATGATTATTTTTGAGGTATTTTTAGACGTGGATAAAACAAAGTACGAATCCTTAATCCTTAATCCTTGTCATTTTGTTTCACTGGATTCGTTTCCTTAAAAATATTTTTCATCATCCTCGATCTTAAATGATGATATTATTGAATATCTTTGGCTTTAGTGCAAAGATGAATGATTTATGATGAATATCTTTGGCTGTAGTAAGGCAAGATGAATGATTTCGATGAATATCTTTGGCCAGTAGTGCAAAGATGAATAGGTGTTTAGATGAACACGACCAACCGGTGAATGTCATTGGCACAGTAGTCTGAGGATGAATATTTGATCCCGATATATATTGATTGATGTTACAGGATAAAAAAAAAGACGATGAACTTTAAAATTCATACATAGAAGATAGTAGTTTGCATTCTCTACTTAACTCTTCTAATAAATTATTATTTCATTGCGAATATTGATTTAAAACTTGTTGTCTATTGTATTCTATTATATTTTTCCTCATTGAAGACTAACGATAATTTTGTTGTTGTATATTATCTTAGTCATAATATTCTTTACTTTGAAATTAGTCAAAGCTCACTCTTTTCCTTTTTGTTCCATTTTTCTTCTCGGGAGGCGAGAATATAACGAGTGCAGTTAAATGTATTGGAATGAAAGTTCTAGGGAGAGTTGTTTAGTAGTCCTCACCATTGTTGTAAAATAATGTATCAATAATTATGATGATGAATTATTTGTATGTGGATATTGTCTAGATGGCAATATCTGTATTTAAACTCACAGTTTTACTATTGTAATAATAAAGTTGTAGTTGTTTCTGTACCGTGTATTGACAACTCAGAATGGGTGATGTAGACCTATTTTGGGGGTGTCACACGAATCGAACCTGACCAATTTAAATTTTTCGAACGAGTATCAATAGAAAATTATAATTTGAGGAGGTTCGAATAAATTATCGAACTTTAAAATTTACTCATATTTAATTCATTTATATTTCGAATCGAGCTCGAATCGAACTTTTAGTCTAATGCGAGCCCGAATTATTATTAGGCGTGGTAACCCCTTCTTGAGTAACACTAGTCTGTTCTAAATAAAATCTATTTTATACATTTTTAAACTTATTATGATATTTTTAATATAATATTAATATATGGATTTATTTTTTAACAATAATAATTGAAAATGTTATATACAAACTATTTAAAACATATAATTATCTCTATTCCATAAAAAGACCTCAATTTTAACATTTTATAGTCAATTTATAAAATCATAAACCTTAAAATACTAGTTGTAAAATTATTTAAATTAATTCACACTAATCTAAGAGTTCATAAATTGATTTTTATAAAGTCATAATAATAATAAAACTCTTTTTTGTAAAATGAAGAGAATAAAGTCATAATAATGTTATGGACCATCATCATGATCTTCTGAAAACTGTTAATACAACTTTGTGTGGATAGCTCTCATCTTTCATTATTTAATCTTATCTACAAAATGTGTATTTAAATATTGACCGACATGATACAAAAAGTGCCAACTAGCCTACACCAAATAAACCTTGCCTTAAGCTTTCACAATCATAACTGTGTGGACGCTTCTTATCCGTGTAATGTTGATGATATGTTGCTGCTTATTATTCTGTAAATGTGTTAGCTTTTAGTTTACCACTAATAAAAATATGTGACTTAATTAGTTTGTGATAGTTTTTAAAAATAATTATAAAAGATAATAATTTGTGATAGAATTTTTTGAAAAAAATAATAGTATATATATATATATATATGTGTGTGTGTGTGTGTAACGGTTCTTAATAATGATTAATTTTGTCATTAATATATTATAATTGTGATGATTATATCAATAACTATTTTTTTCACGCAAAATAAAAAAAAATTATGACGCACTAAGTCATTACTTATGGATATACTCTTTTCGTGATTGCATTTAACTATCACCAATATTTTAATGAAAGAAATAATCAAAACAGTATTTAATGACGGCCATGATAATTATTAAAACAGATAGATTTTTGTGACAACTTTTATTTGTAATTACAAAAAGAATGTATTTTGTGATGGAAATTTCAAGTCATCACAAAATAATAAAATATATGATGGCAGTTAGTGATGACTAATTTTATTATCATTAGTATTTGTGACTGTCATTACAATCACTAAATCTTATGTGATACTAATTTTATTTAGTAAGCCAACTCACATATATTTTTTTTTAATATAATGAAATTAATTGTCCATAAATACATATTCATGCTCTTACCTACTTTTAATCCTTAAAGCCGATGAGAATATACAAGACGGCTTAAGTAATCACAAAAACTTTTTAAGATAATTTTTTAAACTTATGCGATAGATTTGAGCTATTACAAAAGGCTATTTTTTTTAGTATACATTTATTAATTAACAAAGACAAAACATACACTCGCATATATCATATATATATATATATATATATATATAAACTTTAATTGAGTAACTATTTTTATTGGTATCCAATTAGTGAAATTATAAATGTTAAAATGATACAAATTCATTAGTCTTTGTTGATATCCATAAAATCTTATCAGAGTATATAAATTTGGCATATATATAAGATGGTGAAATCTCAAAACAACATGATATTACAATATCAAAATCTGAGTAATCTTCATGCACATATAAGAGAGAGCTAGAGAAGCATTATTTATTTATTTAGTAGTAATACATAAATATATATATTTAGCCAATTCTTGGTGGACTGGCAACTTTTCCAGAGGAATCAATGAAAATCCGAACTCGGTCGGTTCTGAAATCCATGGTAACAAAGCTACCTTGTGGAATTAAGTGGACAGTAATCCCTGGAATCTCTTGCTCTATTTTTGTCTTTGCTTCTTCTCCTGCCATCCCCACTAACTCCGGCCATGTTGTTTTGCTGCTACTACTGTTTTCTTTCTCATAAGATCCTGAAAATCCCCTCAAATTTCAGCTTACCAATTAAATACAATATACCCAAAACACATTAAAGATTCATAAAATAATACATACATATATATATATATATATATGAAATAAGGAAAAGGGTAGAAAAAACAACTTACTTTGTACAAGTTCTTGAGGAAGCTCAGCTGGTTTGTTCTCTTCCTCGGCCATAATTACAAGGATAAATTCTCTCTCCTCTCATATATATATATATATATATATATATATATATATATATATTTGCAAAATGTCCAAAGCACACCTCTTTGACATTGTCAATTCTCTCTTTATTAGTCAAACCCTATAATTGCCGGCCAACCCAACCTCTATCTGTGCACAATTTATTCGCATTTTTGGACATTATCAAAATAAAATTTACTATTAAAATCGAAAACACCTGCATTTCGAAAAAAAAAAGTCTCATTTGTAAAATATGCAAGTGTTAAAGATATATATTTATTTCACTTTTATATTTTAAAAATAATAAATTACTTTAATATGGAGAACATGATGACTATCTCAAAATAGTTCTACAGACTACAATTGAACTACATCAAGTCATCAACTATGGTCATTGGGCTCGAACAAAGCCCCATCATAATTTTCTTGTCAAATTGCCTTCCAAAAGCTTCTTCTTATTCCTTAATTTTTTTTTTTTTTTTTTTATTTCTCAAATCAAAACGTTCAGAATTTTGGAGATTTATGCTTAAATATCAAAAGGCAAAGTAGTTATAGAAAGTTTTATTAATGACAATTTTCTCATTTTATCACTTTTCATTAATAATATATCATTTCACCATTTTATATCTTATAGGCAAGTCATTTATAATATTATAAAAGCTTACATTTTATTATTTTGGCATTTTTGATTCTCTAATTTTTTTTTAACCAATAAGTGGGTGGATTGGAACGTTGGCGAGCCCATTCCAATTTTTATAAGGTCCAACTGTCCAAGTTCAAACTTAAAACTATTTGGACGCATGTGGGTTAAAAGGTTTACAATAGAGAGAATTAACCCACTAGATTGGTGATTTATGATTAGGACCCCTAAAAGAACTACTTTATTGTTCAACAAACTTAGCTGCGTAAATTCAAAGACTGAAATTTTGACCTCTAGAAAGAAACTATTTTTGTTAGAGCATCCCAGTATTAGCAAAACAAACTCTTCAAATTGAAATTGATGTTTGTTGACTTTACGTGTCAATTTGAAGAGTATTACTTCCTCAGTTTCATATTAAGTGTCGTTTTAGAGAAAAAAATTGATTCCTAATTAAGTATCGTTTGTAGATTTTTAGGAGAAATTTTTTCATATTTTCCTAATTTAGCTCTAAATATCTCTCTTTTCAAATGCAACACTTTTCAAGTAAATTTATTTCCATAAAAACACTACACCTAATTCATCTCCACTTTCCAAGGAAATTTATTCCTATAAAAACACTACTTACTCCATTCTATTCTCTCTATCTTATTTAAGGAGAGATACACGTTGGTTTGCACCTTAATTGGAGGAGAGAGACTACCAACACATAAGGGGTAAATATGGAAATTGGGACATATATTAATTACAAAGTAATGATATCCTTAATATGTGTGGTTTATGTAATAGCGACTAATAAAATGGAACCGAGGGAGTATTTGTTTCTTTCATATTTTGTGTCTCATCAGTTTTTTCAATTTAATGAGCTATACATCAAACCCATCAAGCGTAATAAATGTTTTTAGCCTTTAATTGTAGATTTGAAGGTTGAGAAGTAGGTTGCTGATTTGAAGAGTGAGAAGAATGTTTGTTGACCTATGTGACAATTTGAAGAAGTTGTTGGAGATGATTTTTCTGATGTGACTCACCTATTAGAGTATTCCAACAGCCTTAGTTGCACGATTTCCAAGGCTGAAGTAAAACTTGGTGCCCAATAGCTTCTAGTGTCGACAAGAGCTTTGCATCTTAATGCATCTTAACAGTAATGTATCTTAATAATTCATATTTTTATATTAAGAAAGTCTTCTTAATAGTTTATACTCATATTTGTATCTTAACTACTCAAAGCACCTTTCAATATAAAGATGTGAGTTGTTGAGATACATTAAGAGGTAGACTCTTAAAATACATTAAGATGCAATCAAACACAATCTAAATGTGGAGTGTATTTGAACATTGTTGAATATAATGAGAACTCGGTAAAACATTGATCTTTGCCATTATTGTACTAAAAACCTCATGAACTATAAATAAAGATCAACTGAAATCCAAATGCAAGATAAAATCTAGTACCAATAATTTAGGATGCCATTTACAAGAATATATGAAGAAACAAATATATCTCCACAAACTTGTACAACTGGAGGTACCAGAGAAACTTGACTTTTCCAGTTGGACAAAAAAAATGACTGAATTTCCTATCAACCATACAAACCATTAGAAAATGACACACAACTAACTAAACTACCTAGCATCCCCCCTTTTATAGATTAGTGGTAATGGTGAAGTTGAGACTGTAGCGAAACTAAGATCAACATCTACATGCGTCCCATATGAATGAGTACTCCCCTTATCAAATGAAGACGAGGCAAACGAATTCAAGTAATCATCAAACCCTTCCTCACCACCCTTTCCAACTTCGTACCCACCGGGCGGTCTCACCACCTCCGGTAACCCAACCTCGCCTTCCAAATACCTAACAACATGCCTCATACTAGGCCGCGCTAATGCTGCATTATTCGAACACATCAGACCCAATTTCAACACCATCACCACCTCATTCTCATCAAACTCACCCATCAATTTTGCATCCACCACATCAAACACTCTGCCTTGTATCCATTTCTCCCACACCCAATCCACCAAAACAAATTCCTCGGGCGGCGCCTTGTTCTCAATAGGCCTTCTGCCGCAGACAACCTCAAGCAAAAGTGCACCAAATGCAAACACATCAGAACTTGTTGTGGCCCTTCCTGTCCTAGGAAGCTCCGGTGCAAGATACCCCAAAGTCCCCACTACCCGAGTCGTGCTCGGATTCTTCCCATGCTCGTATAATTTCGCCATCCCGAAATCTCCCAATCGGCCATTTAGATCACCATCAAGCAAAACATTACTAGCCTTAATGTCTCTATGTATCACAATTTGCTCGTACCCTTCATGTAAATAAAAGAGCCCAGACGCAACACCTTTAATGATATTAAACCTCTGCTCCCAACTGAGTATCGATTTGGGTTTATCAAACAATAATCTATCTAAACTTCCATTGGGCATACAGTCATAAACAAGTAACAAATCACCGCGAAGACGACACCATCCTTGTAACTGAACCAAATTCCTATGCCGAAGCTTGCCAATAGTTGAAATTTCAGACACAAATTCTCGCAAACCCTGCTTTGATTCGTTTGAAACTCGCTTCACAGCCACTTGGGTTTTTGAATTTGGAAGAGTACCTTTATAAACTTTACCAAAACCACCAGACCCAAGTAGCTCACTGTCCTTAAAACCTCTAGTGGCTTTCTTGAGTTCTTGATATGAATACCTATGTGGCCCAATCTCAAGCTCCCAATCTTCAACTACATCTCTGTTCTTGACTTTATTTATCAAATAAATAACCAAGAAAACTGAAGCAATCGAAACCAAAACTACAAGAACAGAGACACTAATTATGAGACCTAGGCTTTTTTTCTTCTTGGTGCCCGAATGTGAATCAAGTGATGGTAAAGATTCTAAATTTAGAAACTTGGCATCACCATTCATTTTAAAGCTCCAACCCAGTAAATAATGGGAGCTGGCAAGCAAACCTGTGGAAGCAGAAAACCCAACATACATGGCCTTTTCCAGAATTGGAGAGAGATCCAAATGGTAAGACAAAATTGGCAATCTGGGTTTTGAAGAAGATGGTGAAATAGTAACATTAATCAGGTTTGAAAGTGAATCATATTCGATCCAGGCTACTATAGTTTTTCCACTCTTGAGATTCAGATCTTGCTCCACTAAATCATCAGTAAAGTAGGCAGCTTTGGAAGACTTGTTTGATTCTAAGCTGTTGATGTCAATTCCAACATGATTATCATTAATATCCCCAAATTCAAAATCTTGAACTGTGTCGAATTCGACGGCGAAAAGGTGGTTAGAGAAATTTCCAACTTCTGTGGCATTAAGGAGTCCTAAATATTGACTGGGAAGAGCTGATTTGATGAAATCTGCAGATGGGGAGATTGTGAAAGCGAGGCCATGGCCGCCTAGTTTTGGGTATTCAGGGACAATATTAAAAGCAAAAGAAGTGGAGAAAGAGAAAACAGAGCCATTGGTAGAGTTCTTGAATTGAATTGGGGATGGAAACAAAGCATGACCCATCAATCTACCAGTCTCGTTTGTTAAGTGAAGAATGCCATGTTTGTCTATTTTTGCAACTCCACTCAAGCTTATGTTCGTGTTTGGTTGATTGAATCCATTATAGATGAACCCATCAAGCTGAGATAAAGCTGGGACTGTGAGGAAAATTAAAGAACAGAGGAGTTCAAACAAATTTGGCATGGTGGAATGAAGAGAGAGAAAGACTAGATTTTGGGACAAAGGGTGTGCAAGATATGATATTTGGTAGCCAAGATTGGGCTGAACATGAGAGGGATTTTGTGTTTGTTAGGTGGTTTTCGTTTCCTTGAAGATCTGATAGAGAAAGGTCTTTATGCACACGAGGAATTATAAGAGGTCACATGAAGGTGACTGACTATCTTGACTGTCCATACTCCATAGTATAGTTCTGTGCAATTACAAAATTAGCCTTTTCCTTTATATCAATTTGCTTTCAAACTAAAAATCCTGCCCCTCTAGAATTGGCCCGGGTTTAGTATTGCCATTTTAATCAGGCTGACCACACAGCCCACTATTTTTTGAAACACTTTACAGCCAGTGGCAAGCTGTGGTCTTAAAATGAATGGCAGAAATGGGAACTACTTCATTTTATTCATTAACAATCGGTGGTGTTGGGATTGTATTAAATTCTGTATCAATGTGGAGACATGAAACTAGAAACGTACATAATAGGGAAGATTATTCAAACCTTCTTGCCGAAATTCAAAAATATGTTTTGCGATTGATTTAACCTAGTGAGATTTTAAACATTTATTTTTTAAAAAAATTAATCAAAGAGACTAGGCTTTAAAGGGTAGAACTTAAAAAGAAATTCATGATATTGATAATATCAAAATATAGTTGCGATATTGATGCTTCCCTTCGTACAAAGTTGAAAATTTTAAGTATGATGTATGATATTGATAATATCTATTTTCATGATGTATGTTTGAAATATAGACTGATTTTACATCATCTAGTACCATGACTTCAATTTAGCTTGTCTATCCTCTGCTGACACGTTATGCCGTATGGTTTAAAAATGTCCGGGAGTGGTTAGCGTGAATGCGACTTCATATTAAATTTCACTTTACGTTTCAATATATAGTGCACGTCAAGGAAGAAACCCTCCGCTCACATGTGTCAAGAAAATTTACTTCCTTTATTTATTTTTAAAATTTTGGAGTTGGCACTTAGAAAAAAATCTCCTGAATGCACACGATTGATGTTAGGGGTGCGTCCTTAAAATAGTCCGGAAAAGAATTTAGTGTCAATTAACGTAACAATAAAAAAAGACTTGAGAAAATGTCTAACAGTTGAGATTTGAAAGACAATAAAAGGACCTCTTTTAGTGGGATCTATCAGTTTTTTTAAAAAAATGCATCACTTTATATAATTTTGTAGAGAATAAAAGATAAATTTAGAATTTTTATTCTATTTTTTATTTTATTTATATGAAAAATATACTTGAGCTGTCATTTTGAGAACGGATCGAGTAATACTCTTTCATTAATCATGGGTATCAAAATATGTATATTTATTTTTTTAATGAGATAAACACTTTTAAATGGGTCTACAAGTTTAATATATTGTAATTTATGTACTTACACAATTTTTTATTAATGATAATTTTTATTTTATTTCCACATTCACCCATTTCTTCAAGAGGGAGATTTTATATTCAGTACAGCGGCATGTGGACCTCCGTCGATGATGTGACCAGCGTTTTCTGGTACTTGCAGGTCCTCAGAGTCTAGACAAACTATCATGGCATGCAACATTGTGTAGGCCAAAATTAGGGTGGTTTAATGGAAAATTAAGAAGAGGGTTGGGGAGAAAATTGATATTTTTATATGAAAATGGTCGTTTGACAGTTTATACCGTACACTTTTCATAAATATCAAATTTTAAATTAAAAAAAAAAAGCAACATTAGGGTTCCTTCTAGATCTAGGCAACATTAGGGCTCCTTCTAGATACAACATCTTTATCTTTTTAGAAGCAACTTGTTTTGAGAGGTGGCGTGGAGGAGAGAATCTTTATTTCTCCGCCACCAAAAGACTGGGGTCTCCCATCTCTGCAATTTTCAATTATTTATTTATTAATCAAACTGACACTGAAAAGAATTAAGTCGTTCCAAACAAGAATTCCACTATCTTTTCTTAAATAATGAATATATATATATATATATATATATATGGTGCCGTGCGTCTCTTTTGTTGTTCTAGAGACTAGAATGATAGTAACAACTAGAGAAGGGTTATGAATTATTAAATTTATCCACATAAGATGTGTGCAGTTAGTTGCACCAACAGACAATAATGGCGAAGATATTGGCTGTACATGCCTATGTTGTATTCAGTTCACACTATATACATACAGCTTGAGGGTATATAAATTGCAGAAAAACAAACGCTGCTAATAAGTGAGCTTAAACATATATATATATATATATATATATATATATATATATATATATATATATATATATATATATATATATATATAATTCAATTTTTATACGCTGATGACTTGCAATTTGTGCAACAAAATAGAAAAGGAAGTGTACAGTACTATAGCACAATTACACAAGTCACTACTAACCTTTGAATCAATTCTTACATTTTTTTAAATATAATTTTGACATTATTGGTTCCATTCCTTTTATTATAGAGGCAATTCTATCGTTCGATCGATCACCTAATCAAATTCATATAGGTAATCACTCCTACCTGTTGAGTTTAAGTTTGCAGCAGATGGATTAGTGCAGCCTTCAGTTTAACTTGTTGGGGCAGCTTTGCCTGCATAATACAGACAATAAGAAGAAATTTTAAAACACTCGTGTTGTTATTGCTTTCCATCATAGTCTGCTAACGATAGAAAGTTCCACTTTTTATGGCATCATCGTTAGCATCTCCGAGTGCAGCCTCCCTCATGTACTTGTCGGCCAATTGGACTCTATTCACATTTTCCTGTTCTTGAACAAGCATATTCCCATACTCAAGGACCTTTCCAATACTCATCTTTGGTTGCTCCACATTCGGAGGTCCCTCCTTGGAGTTCACTAGTCTTTTCCCCACATTTTCTACACCAATGCCCGAAACAAATTTCCTGATTTCATCATCATACACCCTTGCCCTGATAGCACCAAAGAAGTCTGCACAAAAAAATACATGTTTGATGATTTTTAAATTAGTCAATTATGTTTGCTAGAATTAGATCTACAATTCTAAAACATAATTCATAAAAATACTAAATATATTGTTAAGGTGAAGCTAGCTTACCAATTGATTGCCCTTGAAAGGTGTCAACAAGCTGGACAATGTCTTGTTTGGGAACATTGTCAGTTTTGAAAATACCGGTGCAAACGCCAATTCGATCTTCTCTAGTAGGAGCCCAGTAGAACTTGTCCATACGACCATCACGGATTAGAGGGGCATACAGTGTGGAGAAGTCGTTACCAGTGACAATGAGCGGAACACGAGGATTATCCTGCTTGTTGTACATGCCAGGGAGCTGGACATTTGTTGGGCTATCAGCAATGTTCATAAGGGTAGCATTCACCATCTGGTTGTTAACTGTGTATTGTGTAGTTCCACCCATTCTGCCCGCCCCTGCATCGAGATCATTGATGAAAAGGACACACATTTTTCCTTTCTTGATGATATCTGCCGCCTCTCGATACCTTTGCCTGATCAGTTTTGCAGGTTCTCCTGCATTCCCACTTTCCAATTCTCCGGCACTCATCATAATGGGGCTGAAAATTAGTCATAAGACCAAAAAGACGGCCATAGATGATGTATATATTCTAAAGTTTTATAAATTGAAGAAATTCAAAACATATTGGAGAAATTTCTTGAACTTACTTGATTCCCATTTTGGAAAACACAAGCTCACACTGAAATGATTTTCCTTGACCTTTGCCGCCCCAAATACCAAGAATGAGAGGAACCTATTTAATTATCAAAATTTACAAGCCATTAATCTTCATTTTACTAGGAAATAGTTGATACTAAAAGTAATGAAGTAAGATGGAGAACCTAAATGTTAGGCAGGTTCAAGAAGTTCTTAGTGATGTGAATAACAAGTTTGTCCATGAAAGCAGGAGCAATGTATAACCCATCCATGTTATTGTCCATATTGTATCTTGATCAAACAAATTATAGCAACATTGTATAATTAAAACCAAGTTCTACATATAAAAACTACAAATTATGCAAACTAAGGCTTTTTTAAGACACACTTGGGGATTGAATTTGTTTTTTAGAAAAATAATTTGTAACATTTAGTTTTTTATATCTTTTTTGCCTTTTCCATTTTATGCTCAAGTGCATCCTAGCCAAACCTTAATATGCCTAAAAAGAAAGACAGTTAAGAAAAAAAGTCAAACATGACTCTCATTTCAAGGTTCTTTCTTACTGGCGAATACCGGTACTGATATAATCATAAGAACTCATGACGGCGGTATGAGTACCAGAATTGATAGGAGCTTGAAAGAGGGAATCCACCATTCCCTTTCCTCTGGTGATGTCCTGTTGGTCGTCGGACACTTCGAATGCCAGGCCTCTCCATTTGTCCTTGGTGGTCTGTTTCTCCTCATCCACTTCAGCAACAATCTTGAGATTAGCAGACAAATGTTGGGGCTGGTGGCATTGAAGCTCACTTTTCTCAAGCTATTCCCAAAGAAAGCTGAACTGGGAACATAAGTTCCAGCACTAGTGCCATTCGAATTTACCTGCACAAGAGATTTCCCTTTGCTTATGGCCAATGAGCCACATAATTTGAATGAAATTACTAACTCCATTTTTAAGGATCGCAATGAAATTAAAGACACACACCCGGCCAGATAATCAAATGATCATATTTAATTTGTACAACATAATAGGAAAATGAAACTCTATTGAACTACAGGCTTTATTTAATTAATCAGAGAAAGGGAGAGAGACGATGGAAACAACAGCAAAAGAGGGAGAAAAAACAAGAACGTATTTGGTGATAACAAAGAGAGAAATACTTGTAAATTAATTTATATTTATATGATTATATTGTAAATTATTTAGTTATAAATTTGTTATTTTCATATTTTAAGTATATTACATCAATTTTGAATTTTAAAATATCTGAATGACTTGAAAATGAAAGTTAAACTGGATCAAGTATATTATTACTAGAATAGAGGGAGTAATTTTTGTTGTGGCCTGTGGCCTGTGGGTGTGATCATCTATATCTATCTAGTAGGGATACTTTATATGTAACCTTACCGGTGGTGATCCGTTAATGGCTCCGGCAGATAAAACAGGGGTAGCCATTGACTACTACGTACAGGTATTGAGATAAGACGGTTTTGTGATTTTTAAGGCAATGATTCATAAAATACGGTTGAAACTGAAAGGTTGCTGATTCCATAAGTTGGTTCATGGGGGCTGCGTCTTATATTTAGTTAATATAGGATAGGGGTTGGAGTGTGGAGAAGGATAAAGATATGGGCCATTTCAAAAATATGGTCTTGGGAAAGGGATAAAAACAACATTTTGAAATTTTTATGATAAGAATATTGGGATATTAATATAATAATATCCTTTATTTTTTCTCGAGAAGTGCATTCAATAACATTCATTATATTATAATAAGGATAATAATATACTATCTGACGATTTTATATTTTTACGAGCTAAACTATTAACGGGAGTAGAAACTGCGGTAGTTAAGAAATTGCAGTCTTTCAAATAGGAACTGGCCAATTCATAGGTATACCATGAAGTTACAAAAGTTATACCTGTGAACCAACCCCCTAAAATGAAATAGATAATTGTAGTTAGTAATATTTTAATAATGTATTTGATAAATTAGGTCAATTTTACAAGTCTATTCAATTTCATCCGATATCATGTACTGATATCGCAATACACAAAATTCTCACAATATATCAATACTCTAATAATAATTAGGTCATCAAATGATGGCAGTAAATTGAGCAGTACATGGTCCCAAATATGGCCTTTCAATTGATGCTAGCTGGAAAATGGAGTACCATGCTCCAAACGACTATAGTCGATAGAGAGAAAACCTTATATCTGTTATAGCCTATTAGCTATGTCTATGACAGTTTAATTTTAGTTGTAGTTGGTATGTCTATGGGTTTGTTTGTTTACGGCTGAATAAGGGTGTAAACGAGTCGAATCGAAGCGAACAGAGAGGTGTTTGAATTCGACTCGAAATATTAAATCCATACTCGAATTCGAATTATATTTGACAAATTCTACTCAGATTCGACTCGACTCGAATATTTATTACTCGAATTTGATCCGACTAAGATCGAATTATATTCAAACTACTTACGAGTTTCAAATTCAAGTTTGAATTCGAGTCTCCACATAATAACTAGTTTTATAATAAATATAATTATAAATTAAATTTGTTATTTTACTTAGAAATGATAAAATATATTTACTATTACACTTAACAAATATAAAATCACAGTTACAATTAAAAACAAAACAAAACAATAATAATTAATTATTCTAATTTAATTTAAATTTATATATATTATAAGAGAATATATCGAGCATCTAGTTGAATCTGTATCAAGCGAGTATGTATTGAATCACAATCAGAAATTCGAGTAGTTTGAATCTTAAACGACTCGAGTATAACATTTCTCAGATTCTACTCGTATTTTTATTCAAACTATTATTAATGCTCAGATCTGGATCATATTATTAACGAATCCGAGTCTGGCTCATATTTTTTCGAATCGTGCTCGGATTATTTGGCTCGCTTATAGCCTTACTACTAAATGAGTCTGAATAAGTCAGAAATTAAACAAATAAGTCATTGAGATCGTTTGTTTAATAATTTTTAAATTCTGAATGAATGTGTGATTCATTCAAAAATTTATGGTTGAATGAGTTCTTAATGTTGAATGATATTTTTACTCTGAATGTTGTTGTAGTTTTTTGTTTTGATTTTATGTGCTATAGAATATTATTAATGTTTTTTAATTTTTTATTCCTAAAATCATATTTTTAATAATGTACTTCATCAAAATTGTTCAAAAGTTCATATTTAATTTTTCTTTGATAACATTGTTTATTTATAATTATATAATAAATTTGTTCATAACAACTCAAAAGATTAAAATAGGATAATACACGTATTCAGATGTTTAAGATATATAATTTTCATTCATATCATTTCATTCCGTATTCCGATTTTCTGCTTCATACTCATTCAATTTTTTTTTGTACATTCAAAATTTTTATTTAATTTTATCAAATAACACCTATGTCAAATCTTAATATATGTATGAATAAAAATTGAATGTAACTCATTGTGGGACTGAGGAAGTACCTTTAAAGCTTGAACCTACTTGCATCAATGGCCTTAGCCCAAGTTTTAGCCTGCTATATATGTAGCAAGTGGCTTAAGCCTTTCAGGCTCATGGGTTGAAGTTTGATGGGCCTATCTAATTGTACATTCTCCAAACTTTAAAAGAATAAAAATATAAACTTGATTAAATGATCAAAAAGCCCATTTACTATTAAATCTTGGGTCCTTTACATAAGTATACAACAAATAGAAAGTAATTACAAGAAAAGTGCATCAACTAAATAATTACAAAAAGAGTGTAATTAAGACTCATATTACAAAAATAGTACAATTCACATTAATAAAGAAACCTAAAATCAAGGATAACTAATAATTCAAATTCAAATTCAAATCTTGTCTATAACAACAATTTTAAATCCATATTTCAAAAATTCAAATCAAAATGAGAAAATTAAAAATAAAAAATTATGAAGGAGCTAATGTTCATCATCCTCCTCTCTCGCCACCACTCATTACTAATACAAAAAATCGACTAAAGAATTACATCACATTTAAAATAAAATTGGTAATCAAATACAACTGAATTGGTTACCTTGGTCTAAAAGTTTGGCAACCAATTTCATGTTGGTAAATAAAAAATAGAACACTGCATATTTATTGTGACGCCCCCAAAATAGGTATACAACACCCATTCTGAGTCGCCAAAATACATGGTATAGGAAGCAAACTACAACTTTGACAATACAGATGTCGTGTAGAATACGACAATACAACTGTGAGTTCGAATACAAATATTGTCTTCTAGAAAATATACACACCCAAATAAGTCCTCATTAATTATTCATACACTATTCATACACTATTTTACACCCAAATAGTGTATTAATTATTCATACACTATTCATACACTGTGTAGCTTGAACAGCTTTAACTTTATCGATTAAAGTCGATTATACTCGTATATCATCACGTGGGTACCTAGAGTTTTCATCTCCATCTCTATTATTTGCAAGTTATACGAAATTAGTCTTTGACAATATCGTACTTCGTATTTCATATACGATCTTCTTCTACTCAACACGTCAGCTACCACGTTCGCTTTTCCAAGACGGTATGGTCAGAACATGTGCTGAAATGAGTCTCCTCTTGAGTTCTTCGAAGCTCTTCCCACATTCTTTGCTCCATTCGAAGTTTGTATCTCTACGAGTCAGCTGCGTTAATGGAATAGCAATTCGAGAATATCCTTCAACGAATCTCCGATAATAACCAACTAAGCCTAGAAAGTTACATATTTCGATTACCGACTTAGGTTGTTCTCAACTGTGACTCATATCCCAACCTTGGATAACACATTACAATGACACCTATCAGTTTACTATCACACGAATATGGCATCTCCTACGGAGAGTCTGGCTTCGGTGCATTCCACAAAAGAAGTCACCAGATAGAGGCTCGGGTATCAACTTCTACAGTTGGGTTTTTAACTCCTGAAGTTCAATAGGAGCCATTCGATATGAGATTTTAGAAATGGGTTTTGTACCGGATTTAAAGTCGATACAAATTAAATATCATGCTCTGGGAGTAGGCCAAGAAATTCTTCAGGAAATACGTCAGGAAAAATCAATAACAACAGGAATATTATTCAAATCTGACGTGTCTTTATTCAAATCCATAACATAGACTAAGAAAGCTTGACATTCGTTTTTCAATAAACAAATGGCTTTATAATTTAATATGAAAGAGTTTGACTTCAATGGTTTGGTTGCTTGAATTCGAATAACAGGTTGCTTAAGAATATGAAAACTAACAACCTTACGAAAGCAATCAATTTTGGCATGATGAGTAGTTAACCTTAAAATCACATTAAAAACAAATATCTCTATAGAAATAAGGTTAACAGGTAATGTCATAGTTCCAACCTGAATCAAGAAAGATTTCTAAACAACGGATGTAATAAAAGTTTCTCTTAACGGAGTCTCCACAGATAGGTCAAAGTCTAATTTCTCTGTAGTCAAATTCAAACGCTGAGCGCAAGCAAGAGAGATAAAAGAATGGGTAGAACCGGTATCTAGTAAGGTAAAAACTTCGTAAGAATTTATAATTAACTAACCCGTGCTAAACTCGTTCGGGTTCCTCGCATTTTGACCGGTCACGACAAACGCTCTTCTAGGAATTGTTGACTTTGACTTTTCTGGGACATCCTTTTGAGTCACCATCCCCGCTGGACTTGGTTTCGCTACCGTACACTCTCGAGCTATATGTCCTTCCTTTCCACAATTATAGCATACACTGAAATGTTGTGGCGCTTTGATCGATATGTCCCTCTTTCCCGTGATTTATAAGAGTATATGACCGGTGGTCGCTTTTCGCCTCCTCGAACCGATTCTTCTTTGGCGCCGACGCCTTCACATGGTTATTGTTGAACCTTCTCTTCTTGAAATGTCCACTGAGTCACCTCTCCTATTATCATGGCCACGATTACCACCCGAGTGGTTACCGCTTTGTCCGTATTCTTTCCTCCTCACCGGTTATCATCGTTTTGATGATCGCCACAAATATACCACCTGGTTGTGGTCCCTCGGTTGAACATACTCGTTATCACGCCTAATAATTGAGCCACTCGCTTACAACATCTGAATATAAAGAAAATTTATGAGAGATAAGATATTGTCGAATCTCGGATTTTAGACCCTCGAAACATACGCGTCATTCGTTCCTCATTTTCCACCAAATGAGGTGCAAACTGACAACTCATGAAACTTCGCCTCATACTTTGAGACACCGCCATGTTGTTCTCGCTTCTAGTCTAATAAACTCCACTTCCTTCATATAGCGAACACTTTCGTGAAAGTATTTGTCATTAAATAGTTTCTCAAACGCTCTCCCAAGACATCTTGAGTCGTAATGGATGGGTACGCTTCACAGATTTCCACCAGTAATCTGCCTTCGTTACGGAACATAAAAGTAGTGAATGGAACTTTTTGTTCCTCCGTGCATTCCAAGACATCGAATATCTTTGTAATTTGCTTGACCCATGTTTCCGCCATGATCGGATCAGGCTTTCCCTTAAATTCTGGTGGTCCCAACTCTTTGAACTGCTTGGCTGTGACAACCCGTGAATTGCTATCATTTCCTCCTATGTTTTGAACACGAGTCTCCCTCGTCTGATTTTGCATGAACTGCAAAAAGCTTCTAAACATCCCGCGCTTATCGTCCCGCTTTCGGTGGTGTTTTTTTACAGGAGGTACTTTGCCACTGTTGACGTTCTCCTCGTTGGTAAAGATGAGACATCTCCACGGTCTCATTCACTCCATCAAATATTCTCGGTCGACATTCTCAAATCTTCATCATAAAACAAGGGTTAATTAAGTCATATCCCTAAGCTCGATACCAACCGCCACCCCCAAATAGGTCTACATCCCCCATTCTCGAGTTGTCAATACACGATGCGAAACAACTACAACTTTATTATTACAATAGTAAAGCTGTGAGTTTAAATACGAGATATTGCCATCTAGACAATATCCACATACAAATAAATCCTCATCATAATTATTGATACATTATTTTACAACAATGGTGAGGACTACTAAACAACTCTCCCTAGAACTTTCATTCCATACCCCAGGCTAAATACTTTCGCTATATTCTAGCCTCCACGAGAAGAAAAATGGAACAAAAAGGAAAAGGGTGAGCTCGACTAGCCTAGTAAAAATAATATTATGACTAAGATAATATACAACAAAATTATCGTTAGTCTTCAACGGGGAAAAATATAATAGAATACAATAGACAACAAGTTTTAAATCAATATTCATGACGGAAATAATAATTCATTAGAAGAGTTAAGTAGAGAATGCAAACTACTATCTTCATGTATGAATTTTAAAGTTCATCATCTATTTTTATCCTGTAACATCAATCAATATATATATCTGGATCAAATATTCATCCTTGCACTTTTCTGAGCGAGGACATTCACGATTAGTCATGTTCATTCATCTAAACACTTTGTTCATCTTTTTTTTGCTGGGCCAAAGATATTCATCGAAATCATTCATCTTTTACTACTGGGCCAAAGATATTCATCAAATCATTCATCTTTTTTGCTTCTGAGCCAAAGATATTCCATAATATCATCATTTAAGGCGAGGATGATGAAAAATATTTTTTAAAAAGCGAATCCGATGAAACAAAATGACAAGGATTAAGGATTAAGGATTAGTACTTTGTTTTATCCACGTCCAAAAATACCTCAAAAATAATCATAGTGGTGTAAAATTCAAGAATGATCAAAACATGGATACAATCAAAGCTAGTATCCACAATAGATATTTTGAATGAAAAGAAAAAATTTTCATTTTTCGATGAATAGTCGTGATAGTCGTGAATCGTGAATAGTGAATAGTCAGTATCGTCGTGAATAAGTAACTTCCGACACCAAAAGTTCCAAATTTGATAAAACTTCCAATCAATATTTGACATAATGATATTGAAGAAATAATATCATTTTTCGAATAAAATAATATCCACTTACCTCGAAAAGCAATACTTAAGTTGAAACACTTAGATATAGACTATGACTTGAACTTTCACCGTATAGCAATACTCAAAGTATACTCAAAATACTCACAAGAATAAACTCGATAATATAGAGAGAAAACTTGATTTACGGTGTGATTTTCAATTCTAACCTAAGCACTATTTATAGGAAATTGCTTAGAACACCAAAGCGAAAAATTTAATATAATATTAATATATATAAAAAATATTATCGTATTCCTTGAAATCTTAATCTCAACAATTCACACATGCCAACCTTCTAGAAAAAAATAAAAAAAAACGTTTTTCTAATTTAAAATAATTTAAACTTCCAAAAATCAATTATTTGAACTTGAACTTCAATAATTCATAATAAATAGCCCTTTTGCGAAAAATTCAAATCTCTCGAGTTTTTATAGGAAATTCAATTCTCTACAACTTTACGAGAAGAAAGTTTTTCCAAATTCCAAGCAGAAATTGGCCAAAATCCACAAATGGCGATTTTACAAAATATAATCAAATTTCGATCGATAAATGGGTCCACAGACATATTTTAACATGTTTTAAACATTTTTTACAACAAAATACTCCTCCTCCACATATACTCATATATCCCACATTCATAAATAAAAAATATCATCGTTAATATATTATTAAAATAATATATTTAAATGAATTATTTTATCGAAAAAGATAAAATATTAATTTTCAACAATTGTCACTATAAAAATTTTCTCCATCTATATCCTCATAAAATCAATATTTTCCTCATCATATGAATCAATAATTAATTATTCACAAATAATATTACGAATCCTGATATTGACAACCCGGGCGGTTCCGGGAAAGAGGGGCTTTCGATAAAATTTCTCCTTATTGGCGCATGATTAGGTGACCAAACCTCTCCTTAGACGAACTTTCTAGACATTGCCAATAATGTTATCTAATAATATTATTCGGATAATATGAATTATTGGTTCGATAATGAAAAATCTTGTGTAATGACAATTATTGAAACAACGATAATATAAAATATCAATCGCGTGATTATTGAATCAATAAAATAAAATCTTTGAGCGATAAATTCTAACCATTATTGAGTAGTGCCTTCTTACGTAAGAATCAATAATTGGTGCAATCTGGTATCTTCTTGTGCGATAGCGCGTATTCATTGTGTTTTAACCACCGGGTATTCCAACGATTATAATTGGTAACAACTACTGTAGTTATTTTTAAACAACTTATTTTTGTCGTTTTCTTCCTCCAATCGCTTTTCGTTTATGGGGCCCACACATGGGCTGGCAGCATTCGTGCGAATATTCTAAGCGATCTGAATATTCCACGACCAAACGAATATTCTCAAACAATAATGAATATTATATCACCACTTGCTTATTTAAAATATTTAGCATTTTACCCATAACTAACCACATTAATCAAATCCACCCTTACTATTTCAAAATAATAAATAAAGGAAATTCCTTTTTATTTAAAAAAAATTTTGAGGTCTTCTGACCTCCCTCCTTATGAAATTTAGTCTCTCGAAATTGGCGTCACGTACTGGTGTTTTGAAAAGATGAAAATACCTCGCTTTCATTTTCGTTTCCAACTCCCGGTCATTTCCTCAATAGCATGGTTTCTCCACAAAACTTTAACTTGTGGTATAACCTCGGTACATAGGACATGTTCTTTCTATCCAAGATCTTGGCAGTACCTCCTGCGTCGTCGTTAAGTCTTGGCTATCTTGTCCGGTTCTAACTTCAATGGCGTGGTTGGGTTAGTCCACATATTTACGTAACATCGATCGTGAAAAGCGTTATGAACACGCGTCATACTTGGCGGTAAAAGCGAGTCTATAGGCCACGATTCCTATTCGATCGAGAATTTCAAATGGATTAATAAATCGAAGGTTTGAGTTTTCCTCACCTCACCGATTCTAAGCTTTTGAAATAACAACTTCTTGCACCTCCTTCTTCAAATTCATCGACTCGGTGTGTAGCTTGAACGACTTTAACTTTATCGATTAAAATCGATTATACTCGTATATCATCACGTGGGTACCTAGAGTTTTCATCTCCATCTCTATTATTTGTAAGTTATCTGAAATTAGTTTTGACAATAATATCGCACTTCGTACTTGTATCGATCTTCTACTCAACACGTCGGCTACCACGTTAACTTTTTCGAGGATGGCATGGTGAACATGTCTTTGAAATGAGTCTCCTCTTGAGTTCTTGAAGCTCTTCCCACATTCTTTGCTCCATTCGAATTTTGTATCTCTCTGAGTCAATTGCGTTAATGGAATAGCGATTCGAGAATATCCTTCAACGAATCTCCGATAATAACCAACTAAGCCTGAAAGCTACATATTTAGATTCTGACTTAGGTTGTTCTCAACTGTGACTCATATCCCAATCTTGGATAACACGTTACAATGACACCTATCGGTTTTACTATCACGAATATGGCATCCCCCTACGAGAGTGCGGCTTGGTGCATTCCACAAAAGGAAGTCACGGATAGAGGCTCGGTATCATCAACTTCTCTGATTGGGTTTTTAACTCCTGAAGTTCAATAGGAGCCATTCGATATGAGATTTTAGAAATGGGTTTTGTCTGGGGATTTAAAGTCGATACAAATTAAATATCATGCTCTGGGAGTAGGCGAAAATTCTTGAGAAATCGTCGGGAAAAATCAATAACAACGGAATATTATTCAAATCGGCGTGTCTTTATTCAAATCCATAACATGGACTAAAAAGCTTGACATTAGTTTTTTCAATAAACAAATGGCTTTATAATTTAATATGAAAGAGTTTGACTTCAATGGTTTGGTTGCTTGAATTGAATAACGAGTTGCTTAAGAATATGAAAACTAACAACCTTACGAAAGCAATCAATTTTGGCATGATGAGTAGTTAACCTTAAAATCACATCAAAACAAATATCTCTATAGAAATAAGGTTAACGGTAATAATGTGATAGTGCCAACTGAATCAAGAAAGATTTCTAAACAACGGATGTAATAAAAGTTTCTCTTAGCGAGTCTCCACGAATATAGGTCAAAGTCTAATTTCTCTGTAGTCAAATTCAAGCGTTGGCGCAAGAAAAGAGATAAAAGAATGGGTAGAAACAGGTATCTAGTAAGGTATAAACTTAGCAAAATTTATAATTAACTAACTTGTGCTAAACTTCGTTCGGGTTCCTCGCATTTTATTGGGGTCACGACAAAAACGCTCTTCGAGGCAGATTGACTTTGACTTTTACGGGACATCCTTTTGAGTCACCATCCCATTGGACTTGGTTTATTATCTGTACACTCTCGAGCTATATGTCCTTCCTTTCCACAATTATAGCATACACAGGCTGTTGTTGGGCGGTTTGGTGATATGTCCCTCTTTCCGCATTTATAGCATATAATGGGTGGTGGTTCTCCTCCTTGGAACCGATTCTTCTTTGTGGCAGCGTCTTCACATGGTTATTGTTGAACCTTCTCTTCTTGAAATGTCCACTTGAGTCACCTCTCCTATTATCATGGCCACGATTACCACCCAGTGGTTCTGCCTTTGTCCGTATTCTTTCCTCCTCATTTGGTTATCATCGTTTTGATGATTTACTATCATCACAAATATGATGACAGTTGTGGTCCCTCGGTTGAACATACTCGTTATCACGCTCTAATAATTGAGCCTGTTTACAACATCTGAATATAAAGAAAATTTATGAGAGATAAGATATTGTCGAATCTGGGTTTTAGACCCCTCGAAACATACGCGTCATTCGTTCCTCATTTTCCACCAAATGAGGTGCAAACACAGACAACTCATGAAACTTAGCCTCATCTTTGAGACACCGTCATGTTGTTACGCTCGAGTCTAATAAACTCCACTTCCTTCATATAGCGAACACTTTCGGAAAAGTATTTGTCATTAAATAGTTTTGAAACGTCTCCCAAGACATCTTTGAGTGCGGTTTGGATGGATGCGCTTTCACGATTTCCACCGATGAATCTGCCTCGCCACGGAACATAAAAGGTGGCGAATGGAACTTTTGTTCCTCAGTGCATCCAAGACATCGAATATCTTGGTGATTTGCTTGACCCATGTTTCCGCCATGATCGGATCGGGCTTTCCCTTAAATTACGGTGGTCCCAACTCTTTGAAGCTGCTTGGTTGTGACAACTTGTGAAATTGCTATCATTTCCTCCTATGTTTTGAACACGAGTCTCCTCGTCGATTTTGCATGAGCTACGCAAAAAGCTTCTAAACATCCCGTTGTTTATCGCTCTTTCGGTGGTGTTGTTTACACGGAGGTACATTGCCGACTGTTGCACGTTCTCCTCGTTGGTAAAATCTGAGGCATCTCCACGGTCTCATTCACTCCTTATTAATATTCTCGATCGACATTCTCAAATCTTGTCATAAAACAAGGGTTAATTAAGGAAATCAATATATCACATAATATCCTATATATCTTAACCAACTATCAAATAAGCTTAGGTAGGACACACTTGTGAAGGATTTACTCGTCTCTCCCCTCTGAGTTCTATTCCCGATCTCCGCTTGGAGATCATATCCTAAGCTACGATACCAACCGTGTGACACCCCAAAATAGGTCCATTCCATCCCCCCCATTACGAGTTGTCCAAATACATGATGCGAAACAACTACAACTTTATTATTACAATAGTAAAGCTGTGAGTTTAAATACGAGATATTGCCATCTAGACAATATCCACATACAAATAAATCCTCATCATAATTATTGATACATTATTTTACAACAAATGGTGAGGACTACTAAACAACTCTCCCTAGAACTTTCATTCCATACCCCAGGCTAAATACTTTCTATATTCTAGCCTCACGAGAAGAAAAATGGAACAAAAAGGAAAAGGGTGAGCTCGACTAGCCCGGTAAAGAATATTATGACTAAGATAATATACAACAAAATTATCGTTAGTCTTCACGAGGAAAAATATAATAGAATACAATAGACAACAAGTTTTAAATCAATATTACGGTGAAAATAATAATTCATTAGAAGAGTTAAGTAGAGAATGCAAACTACTATCTTACATGTATGAATTTTAAAGTTCATCGTCTATTTTTATCCTGTAACATCAATCGATATATATATCGGGATCAAATATTCATCCTTGCACTTTCTGAGCCGAGGACATTCACCCGATTAGTCATGTTTCATCTAAACACTGTTCATCTTTGCACTCTGGGCTATTCATCGAAAATCATTCATTCATCTTTTTGCTCTGGGCGAAGATATTCATCGAAAATCATTCATCTTTGCCTTCGGGCCAAAGATATTCATCATAAATCATTCATCTTTTTTCACTTTCTGAGGCCAAAGATATTCAATAATATCATCATTTAAGGCGAGGATGATGAAAATATTTTTAAAAGCGAATCCGATGAAACAAAATGACAAGGATTAAGGATTAAGGATTAAGTACTTTGTTTTATCCATCGTCCAAAAATACCTCAAAAATAATCATAGTGGTGTAAAATTCAAGAATGATCAAAACATGGATACAATCAAAGCTAGTATCCACAATAGATATTTTGAGACGAAAAAAAAAATTTTCATTTTTAGATGAATAGTCTTATATTGAATAGTCTAATATATCGTGAATAGTGCATAGTATCGTGAATAAGTAACTTCCCGACACCAAAAGTTCCAAATTTGATAAAAACTTCCATCAATATTTGACATAATGATATTGAAGAAATAATATCATTTTGAAAAAAATAACATCCACTTACCTCGAAAGATCAGTACTTCTAGTTGAAACAGGATATAGGCTATGACTTGAACTTGAACTTTCATAGTATAGCAATACTCAAAGTATACTCAAAATACTCACAAGAATAAACTCGATAATATAGAGAGAAAACTTGATTTACGGTGTGATTTTCAATTCTAACTAAAGCACTATTTATAGGAAATTGCTTAGAACACCAAAGCGAAAAAATTTAATATAATATTAATATATATAAAAATATTATCGTATTCCTTGAAATCTTAATCTCAACAATTCACACATGCCAACCTTCTAGAAAAAAAAAAAAAAAACGTTTTCTAATTTAAAATAATTTAAACTTCAAAAATCAATTATTTGAACTTGAACTTCAATAATTCATAATAAATAGTCCTTTTATCAGAAAATTCAAATCTCTCAAGTTTTTATAGGAAATTCAATTCTCTACAACTTTGCAGAAGAAAGTTTTTCCAAATTCCAAACAGAAATTGGCCGAAATCCACAAATGGGCGATTTTACAATTATAATCAAATTTGATCGATAAATGGGGTCCCAGAGCATGTTTAACATGTTTTAAACATTTTTGGTAACAAAAATACTCCTCCTCCACATATACTCATATATCCCACATTCATCGTAAAAATATCATCGTTAATATATTATTAAAATAATATATTTAAATGAATTATTTTATCAGAAAAAGATAAAATATTAATTTTCAACAATTGTCACTATAAAAATTTTCTCCATCTATATCCACATAAAATCAATATTTTCCTCATCATATGAATCAATAATTAATTATTCACAAATAATATTACGAAATCACAATATTGACAACGAGGCGGTTCAGGAAAGAGGGGGCTTTCGATAAAATTTCTCTCTTCTTGGCGCGATTAGGTGACCAAACCTCTCCTTAGACAGAACTTTCTAGACATTGCCAATAATGTTATCTAATAATATTATTAGGATAATATGAATTATTGGTTCGATAATGAAAAATCTTGTGTAATGACAATTATTGAAACAACGATAATATAAAATATCAATGCGACAATTATTGAATCAATAAAATAAAATCTTTGAGCGATAATTCTTTGTAACCATTATTGAGTAGTGCCTTCTTACGTAAGAATCAATAATTGGTGCAATCTGGTGTCTTCTTCTTGTGCGATATAGCAGCGTATTCTTGTGTTTTAACCATAGGGTATTCAAACGATTATAAGCGGTAACAACTTCTGTAGTTATTTTTAAACAACTTATTTTTGTCGTTTTCTTCCTCCAATCGCTTTTAGTTATGGGGCCCACACATGGGCTGCGGCAGGTCGTCTGAAATATTCCCCAACGATCTGAATATTCCACGACCAACGAATATTCTCAAACAATAATGAATATTATATCACCACTTGCTTATTTAAAATATTTAGCATTTTACCCATAACTAACCACATTAATCAAATCCACCCTTACTATTTCAAAATAATAAATAAAGGAAATTCCTTTTTATTTAAAAAAATTTGAGGTCTTACAACCTCCCTCCTTATGAAATTTAAGTCCTCGAAATTGGCGTCACGATACACAGTGTTTGAAAAGATGAAAATACCTCGCTTTCATTTTCGTTTCCAACTCCCGGTTATTTCCTCAATAACATGGTTTCTCCACAAAACTTTAACTTGTGGTATAACCTCGGTCATAGGACATGTTCTTTCTATCCAAGATCTTGGCGGTACCTCCTCGTCGTTAAGTCTTGGTATCTTGTCCGGTTCTAACTTCGATAGCGTGGTTGAATTAGTCGTCCACATATTTACGTAACATCGATCGTGAAAAGCGTTATGAACACGCGTCGTACTTGGCGGTAAAAGCGAGTCTATAGGCCCACGGTTCCTATTCGATCGAGAATTTCAAATGGATTAATAAATCGAAGGTTTGAGTTTTCCTCACCTCACCGATTCTCGCTTTTGAAATAACAACTTCTTGCACCTCCTTCTTCAAATTCATCATCGGCTCGGTGTGTAGCTTGAACGACTTTAACTTTATCGATTAAAATCGATTATACTCGTATATCATCACGTGGGTACCTAGAGTTTTCATCTCCATCTCTATTATTTGTAAATTATCTGAAATTAGTTTTGACAATATCGTACTTTCGTACTTGTATCGATCTTCTACTCAACACGTCGGCTACTACCGTTAAGCTTTTCCGAGGATGGCATGGTCGAACATGTGCTTGAAATGAGTCTCTCTTGAGTTCTTGAAGCTCTTCCCACATTCTTTGCTCCATTCGATTTTTGTATCTCTCTGAGTCAATTTGCGTTAATGGAATAGCGATTAGAGAATATCCTTCAACGAATCTCAGATAATAACCAACTAAGCCTGAAAGCTACATATTTAGATTCTGACTTAGGTTGTTCTCAAGCTGTGACTCATATCCCAATCTTGGATATACGTTACAATGACACCTATCGGTTTACTATCACACGAATATGGTGTCCCTACGGAGAATGCGGCTTGCATTCCAAAAAGTCACCGGATAGAGGCTCGGTATCACTTCTATGATTGGGTTTTAACTCTGAAGTTCAATAGGAGCCATTCGATATGAGATTTTAGAAATGGGTTTTGTCTGGGATTTAAAGTCGATACAAATTAAATATCATGCTTTCTGGGAGTAGGCGAAAAATTCTTGAAATCGTCGGGAAAAATCAATAACAACGAGAATATTATTCAAATCGGCGTGTCTTTATTCAAATCCATAACATGGACTAAGAAAACTTGACATTAGTTTTTCAATAAACAAATGGCTTTATAATTTAATATGAAAGAGTTTGACTTCAATGGTTTGGTTGCTTGAATTGAATAACGAGGTTGCTTAAGAATATGAAAACTAACAACCTTACGAAAAGCAATCAATTTTGGCATGATGAGTAGTTAACCTTAAAATCACATCAAAAACAAATATCTCTATAGAAATAAGGTTAACGAGTAATGTGATAGTGCCAACTTTGAATCAAGCAAGATTTCTAAACAACGGATGTAATAAAAGTTTCTCTAGCGAGTCTCCACGAATAGGTCAAAGTCTAATTTCTCCGTGAGTCAAATTCAAGCGTTGGCGCATGAAGCAAAGAGATAAAGAATGGGTAGAACCGGGTATCTAGTAAGGTATAAACTTACGTGAAATTTATAATTAACTAACCCGTGCTAAACTCGTTCGGGTTCCTCGCATTTTAATGAAGTCACAACACAAACGCTCTTCAGGAATTGTTGACTTTGACTTTTACGGGACATCCTTTTGAGTCACCATCCCATTGGACTTGGTTTTCGATTCTGGTACACTCTCGAGCTATATGTCCTTCCTTTCCACAATTATAGCATACACAGGCTGTTGTGGGCGGTTTGGTGATATGTCCCTCTTTCCGCATTTATAGCATATAATGGGTGGTCGTTCTCCTCCCTTGGAACCGATTCTTCTTTGGCGGCGTCTTCACATGGTTATTGTTGAACCTTCTCTTCTTGAAATGTCCACTTGAGTCACCTCTCCTATTATCATGGCCACGATTACCACCCAGAGTGGTTCTGCCTTTTGTCCAATTATTCTTTCCTCCCCATTGGTTATCATCGTTTTGATGGCTACTTCATCGAAATGATGACCACAGTTGTGGTCCCTCGGTTGAACATACTCGTTATCACTCTCTAATAATTGAGCCTGTTTACAACATCTGAATATAAAGAAAATTTATGAGAGATAAGATATTGTCGAATCTCGGGTTTTAGACCCTCGAAACATCTGCGTCATTCGTTCCTCATTTTCCACAAATGAGAGTGCAAACACAGACAACTCATGAAACTTAGCCTCATCTTTGAGACAAATCATGTTGTTACTGCTCGAGTCTAATAAACTCCACTTCCTTCATATAGCGAACACTTTCGGAAAGTATTTGTCATTAAATAGTTCTGAAACGTCTCCCCAAAGACATCTTTGGTGCGGTTTGGATGGATGCAACCTTCACAGACTCCCACCGATGATCTGCCTCGCCACGGAACATAAAAAGTGGCGAAATGGAACTTTTGTTCCTCAGTGCATCCCAAGACATCGAATATCTTGGTGATTTGCTTGACCCATGTTTCCGCCATGATCGGATCGAGCTTTCCCTTAAATTCTGGTGGTCCCAACTCTTTGAAGCTTGCTTGGTTGTGACAACTTGAATTATTATCATTTCCTCCTATGTTTTGAACACGAGTCTCCTCGTGCGATTTTGCATGAGCTGCAAAAAGCTTCTAAACATCCGTCGTTTATCGTCTGCTTTCGGTGGTGTTGTTTTTCGGAGGTACATTGCCCGACTGTTGCACGTTCTCCTCGTTGGTAAAATCTGAGGCATCTCCACGGTCTCATTCACTCCCTTTGTAATATTCTCGATTGACATTCTCAAATCTTGTCATAAAAAAAAAAAGGGTTAATTAAGGAAATCAATATATCACATAATATCCCTATATACTAACCAACTAACAAATAAGCTTAGGTAGGACACACTTTAGCGAAGGATTTTCTCGTCTCTCCCCTCTAGTTCTATTCCCGATCTCACTTGGAGATCATATCCTAAGCTACGATACCAATTGTGGCACCCCAAAATAGGTCCATTCATCCCCCCATTACGAGTTGTCAATACATGATGCAAAACAACTACAACTTTATTATTACAATAGTAAAGCTGTGAGTTTAAATACGAGATATTGCCATCTGAGACAATATCCACATACAAATAAATCCTCATCATAATTATTGATACATTATTTTACAACAATGGTGAGGACTACTAAACAACTCTCCTAGAACTTTCATTCCATACCCCAGGCTACGTACTTTTTTTATATTCTACGCCTCACGAGAAGAAAAATGGAACAAAAAGGAAAAGGGTGAGCTCGACTAGCCCGATAAAGAATATTATGACTAAGATAATATACAACAAATTATCGTTAGTCTTGACGAGGAAAAATATAATAGAATACAATAGACAACAAGTTTTAAATCAATATTATGACGGAAATAATAATTCATTAGAAGAGTTAAGTAGAGAATGCAAACTACTATCTTACATGTATGAATTTTAAAGTTCATCGTCTATTTTTATCCTGTAACATCAATCAATATATATCTGGGATCAAATATTCATCCTTGCACTACTGAGGCGAGGACATTCACCCGATTAGTCATGTTCATCTAAACACTGTTCATCTTTTTACACTTTTCTGGGCCAAAGATATTCATCAAATCATTCATCTTTGCTCTTCGGGCCAAAGATATTCATCGAAAATCATTCATCTTTGCTTCTGGGCCAAAGATATTCATCATAAATCATTCATCTTTTTGCTTCACGGGCCAAAGATATTCCATAATATCATCATTTAAGGCGAGGATGATGAAAATATTTTTAAAAAAGCGAATCCGATGAAACAAAATGACAAGGATTAAGGATTAAGTTAGTACTTTGTTTTATCCACGTCCAAAAATACCTCAAAAATAATCATAGTGGTGTAAAATTCAAGAATGATCAAAACATGGATACAATCAAAGCTAGTATCCACAATAGATATTTTGAACGAAAAGAAAAATTTTCATTTTTAGAATAGTCGTATAGTGTGAATATTAATAGTCTATCAATGAATAGTCTTGAGTATCGTGAATAGTAACCGACACCAAAAGTTCCAAATTTGATAAAAACTTCCAATCAATATTTGACATAATGATATTGAAGAAATAATATCATTTTGAAAAAATAACATCCACTTACCTCGAAAGATCGATACTTCTAAGTTGAAACTTTGGATATAGACTATATCTTGAACTTTCACCGTATAGCAATACTCAAAGTATACTCAAAATACTCACAAGAATAAACTCGATAATATAGAGAAAAACTTGATTTACGGTGTGATTTTCAATTCTAACCTAAGCACTATTTATAGGAAATTGCTTAGAACACCAAAGCGAAAAAATTTAATATAATATTAATATATATAAAAATATTATCGTATTCCTTGAAATCTTAATCTCAATAATTCACACATGCCAACCTTCTAGAAAAAAAAAAAAAAAAAAAAACGTTTTCTAATTTAAAATAATTTAAACTTCAAAAATCAATTATTTGAGACTTGAACTTCAATAATTCATAATAAATAGCCCTTTTATCAGAAAATTTCAAATCTCTCTTGAGTTTTTATAGGAAATTCAATTCTCTACAACTTTGCGGAAGAAAGTTTTCCAAATTCCAAGCGAAATTGGCCAAAAATCCACAAATGGGCGATTTTTACAAAAATATAATCAAATTTCGATCGATAAATGGGGTCCATGAGCATGTTTAACATGTTTTAAACATTTTTTGTAACAAAAATACTCCTCCTCCACATATACTCATATATCCCACATTCATCGTAAAAATATCATCGTTAATATATTATTAAAATAATATATTTAAATGAATTATTTTATCGAGAAAAAGATAAAATATTAATTTTCAACAATTGTCACATTAAAAAATTTTCTCCATCTATATCCACATAAAATCAATATTTTCCTCATCATATGAATCAATAATTAATTATTCACAAATAATATTACGAAATCACAATATTGACAACGGCGGTTCGAGGAAGAGGGCTTTCGATAAAATTTCTCTCCTTTTGGTAGGCGCATTAGGTGACCAAACCTCTCCTTAGACGAGAACTTTCTAGACATTGCCAATAATGTTATCTAATAATATTATTAGATAATATGAATTATTGGTTCGATAATGAAAAATCTTGTGTAATGACAATTATTGAAACAACGACAATATAAAATATCAATGCGACAATTATTGAATCAATAAAATAAAATCTTGAAGCGATAATTCTGTAACCATTATTGAGTAGTGCATTCTTACGTAAGAATCAATAATTGGTGCAATCTGGTGTCTTCTTGTGCGATAGCAGCGTATTCTTGTGTTTTAACCACCAAGGGTATTCCAACGATTAAAGCGGTAACAACTTCTGTAGTTATTTTTAAACAACTTATTTTTGTCGTTTTCTTCCTCCAATCGCTTTTTCGTTATGGGGCCCACACATGGGCTGCTTGGCGCGTCGTCACGAATATTCCCAAAGCGATGATGAATATTCCACGACCAAACGAATATTCTCAAACAATAATGAATATTATATCACCACTTGCTTATTTAAAATATTTAGCATTTTACCCATAACTAACCACATTAATCAAATCCACCCTTACTATTTCAAAATAATAAATAAAGGAAATTCCTTTTTATTTAAAAAATTTGAGGTCTTACACTTTGACAATATCGTACTTTCATTTCTTGTATACGATCTTCTACTCAACACGCCACCTACCACGTTCGCTTTTCCAAGACGGTATGGTCAGAACATGTGCTGAAATGAGTCTCCTCTTGAGTTCTTCGAAGCTCTTCCCACATTCTTTGCTCCATTCGAAGTTTGTATCTCTACGAGTCACCACGTTAATGGAATAGCAATTCGAGAATATCCTTCAACGAATCTCCGATAATAACCAACTAAGCCTGAAAGTTACATATTTCGATTACCGACTTAGGTTGTTCTCAACGTGACTCATATCCCAACCTTGATAACACATTACAATGACACCTATCGCTTTACTATCACACGAATATGGCATCTCCTACTTGAGAGTCCGCTTCGGTGCATTCCACAAAAGAAGTCACCAGATAGAGGCTCTGTATCAACTTCTACAGATTGGGTTTTAACTCCTCAAGTTCAATAGAGCCATTCGATATGAGATTTTAGAAATGGGTTTTGTACACGGATTTAAAGTCGATACAAATTAAATATCATGCTCTGAGGAGTAGGCCAAGAAATTCTTCAGAAATACGTCAGAAAAATCAATAACAACAGAATATTATTCAAATCGACGTGTCTTTATTCAAATCCATAACATAGACTAAGAAAGCTTGACATTGCTTTTTCAATAAACAAATGGCTTTATAATTTAATATGAAAGAGTTTGACTTCAATGGTTTGGTTGCTTGAATTGAATAACAAAGTTGCTTAAGAATATGAAAACTAACAACCTTACGAAAGCAATCAATTTTGGCATGATGAGTAGTTAACCTTAAAATCACATTAAAACAAATATCTCTATAGAAATAAGGTTAACAGTAATGTCATAGTTCCAACTCGAATCAAGAAAGATTTCTAAACAACGGATGTAATAAAAGTTTCTCTTAACTGAGTCTCCACAGAGATAGTCAAAGTTTAATTTCTCTCAGTAGTCAAATTCAAACGTTGAAATAAGCAAAGCAAGAGAGATAAAAGAATGGGTAGAACCTGATCTAGTAAGGTAAAAACTTCGTAAGAATTTATAATTAACTAACCCGTGCTAAACTCGTTCGGGTTCTACTCGATTTTGACCGGGTCACGACAAACGCTTTCTTCAGAATTGTTGACTTTGACTTTTCTCGGACATCCTTTTGAGTCACCATCCTCATTGGACTTGGTTTCGCCATCAGTACACTCTCGAGCTATATGTCCTTCCTTTCCACAATTATAGCATACCGAACTGTTAGGGCGCTTTGACCGATATGTCCTCTTCCCGCATTTATAGATACGACCCAAGTGGTCGTTTTCCTCCTTGGAACCAGATTCTTCTTTGGCGACGCCTTCACATGGTTATTGTTGAACCTTCTTCTTGAAATGTCCACTTGAGTCACCTCTCCTATTATCATGGCCACGACACACCACCCGAGTGGTTACCGCCTTTGTCAGTATTCTTTCCTCCTCGCCGGTTATCATCGTTTTGATGATCATTGCCACCGAAATATGACCTCGTCAGTGGTCCCTCGGTTGAACATACTGCGTTATCACGCTCTAATAATTGAGCCCTCGCTTACAACATCTGAATATAAAGAAAATTTATGAGAGATAAGATATTGTCGAATCTCTGGATTTTAGACCCCTCGAAACATATACGCGTCATTCGCTCCTCATTTTCCACCAAATGAGGTGCAAACCTCGACAACTCATGAACTTCGCCTCATCTTGAGACACCGCCATGTTGTTCTCGCTTCTAGTCTAATAAACTCCACTTCCTTCATATGACGAACACTTTCGGAAAGTATTTGTCATTAAATAGTTTCTCAAACGTCTCCCAAGACATGCCGAAAATAAGAAATTGGATGGGTACGCTTCACGATTTCCACCAAGATGTCCGCCTCGTTATGGAACATAAAAGTAGTGAATGGAACTTTTTGTTCCTCCGCATTCCAAGACATCGAATATCTTTGTAATTTGTTGACCCATGTTTCCGCCATGATCGGATCAGCTTTCCTTAAATTCTCGTGGTCCCAACTTTTGAATCTGCTTCATTTGACAACCCGTGAATTGCTATCATTTCCTCCTATGTTTTGAACACGAGTCTCCTCGTCTCGATTTTGCATGAATCGCAAAAAGCTTCTAAACATCCCGTCGTTTATCGTCTGGCTCGGTGGTGTTTTTTACAGAGGTACTTTGCCACTGTTGACGCTTCTCCTCGTTGGTAAAGATGAGACATCTCCACTGTCCTCATTCACTCCAATCATTAATATTCTCACGACATTCTCAAATACATCATAAAACAAGGGTTAATTAAGGAAATCAATATATCACATAATATCCCTATATATCGACTAACTATCAAATAAGCTTTTAGGTAGGACACACTAGCGAAGGATTTACTCGCTCTCTCCCTCCTGGTTCTATTCCCCGATCTCCGCCAGAGATCATATCCCTAAGCTCGATACCAACCGCGGACACCCCCAAAATAGTCTACATCCCCCATTCCGAGTTGTCAATACACCAGCATGTAAACAACTACAACTTTATTATTACAATAGTAAACTGTGAGTTTAAATACGATATTGCCATCTGCATAATATCCACATACAAATAAATCCTCATCCTAATTATTGATACATTATTTTACAACAATGGTGAGGACTACTAAACAACTCTCCCTAGAACTTTCATTCCATACCCCGACTTCGCATTTTGCTATATTCTCGCCTCCCGAGAAGAAAAATGGAACAAAAAGGAAAAGGGTGAGCTCGACTAGCCTAAGAAAGAATATTACGACTAAGATAATATACAAAAAAATTATCGTTAGTCTTCAACAGGAAAAATATAATAGAATACAATAGACAACAAGTTTTAAATCAATATTCGCATGAAATAATAATTCATTGTAGAAGAGTTAAGTAGAGAATGCAAACTACTATCTTCTATGTATGAATTTTAAAGTTCATTGTCTATTTTATCCTCGTAACATCAATCAATATATATCTCGATCAAATATTCATCCTTTTGACTACTGTGCCAAGGACATTCACCATTGGTCATGTTCATCTAAACACTGCTCATCTTTTTACACTACGGGCCAAAGATATTCATCGAAATCATTCATCTTTGCACTACAGCCAAAGATATTCATCGAAAATCATTCATCTTTGCACAACAGCCAAAGATATTCCATAATATCATCATTTAAGACCGAGGATGATGAAAAATATTTTTTAAGAAAGCGAATCCAAAGGAAACAAAATGACAAGGATTAAGGATTCGTACTTTGTTTTATCCACGTCCAAAAATACCTCAAAAATAATCATAGTGGTGTAAAATTCAAGAATGATCAAAACATGGATACAATCAAAGCTAGTATCCACAATAGATATTTTGGACTGAAAAGAAAAATTTTCATTTTTCGATGAATAAGGTCAGATTCGTGAATAAGTCAGATAATGTGAATAAGAACTTCGACACCAAAAGTTCCAAATTTGATAAAAACTTCCAACCAATATTTCGCATAATGATATTGAAGAAATAATATCATTTTTCTAATAAAATAACATCCCTTACCTCGAAAGATCAATACTTAACCTGGAATAATTTGGATATAGACTATATCTTGAACTTTCACCGTATAAAGCAATACTCAAAGTATACTCAAAATACTCACAAGAATACGCCGATAATATAGAGAGAAAAAACTTCAGCTTTAAGTGTGATTTTCAATTCTAACCTAAGACCTATTTATAGAAATCGCTTTAACACCAAAAGCGAAAATTTAATATAATATTAATATATAAAATATTATACGTATTCCTTGAAATCTTAATCTCAAAGAATTCACACATGCCAACCTTCTAGAAAAAATAAAAAAACGTTTTTCTAATTTAAAATAATTTAAACTTCCAAAAATCAATTATTTTGAGCTTGAACTTCAATAATTCATAATAAATAGCCCTTTCTCGAAAATTCGAATCTCTCGTTTTTATAGGAAATTCAATTCTCTACAACTTTGCGGAAGAAAGTTTTCCCAAATTCCAAAATGAAATTGACCAAATCCATAAACCAGGCGATTTTACGGTGCTATAATCAAATTTCACCGATAAATGGGTCCAATTTACATGTTTAACATGTTTTAAATATTTTTGTAACAAAAATACTCCTCCTCCACATATACTCATATATCCCACACCATCGTAAAAATATCATCGTTAATATATTATTAAAATAATATATTTAAATGAATTATTTTATCATAAAAGATAAAATATTAATTTTCAACAATTGTCACATTAAAAATTTTCTCCATCTATATCCTCATAAAATCAATATTTTCCTCATCGTATGAATCAATAATTAATTATTCACAAATAATATTACGTAATCACAATATTGACAACCAGTGCGCCCTGGAAGAGGGGGCTTTCCGATAAGAATTTCTCCTTATTGCGGCGCAATTAGGTGACCAAACCTCTCCTTAGATGTAACTTTCTAGACATTGCCAATAATGTTATCTAATAATATTATTCAGATAATATGAATTATTGGTTCGATAATGAAAAATACCGTAAATGACAATTATCAAAACAACAAGAATATAAAATATCAATGCGCAGAATTATTGAATCAATAAAATAAAATAATTGAGCGAGAATTATCATGAACTATTATCGAGTAGTGCATTCTTACATAAGAATCAATAATTGGTGCAATATCAGTGCTATCTTGTCAATAACGCCAGACATCGTGTTTTAACCAATTTGGGTATTCCAACAATTAAATCTGTAAATAACTACGCCTATTTTTAAACAACTTATTTTTGTCGCTTTCTTCCTCCAATCGCTTCCGTTATATGGGGCCCACACACGGTCATACTGCCGCATTTAATATTCTCTCGACAAGATTTAATATTCCACGACCAAACGAATATTCTCCTAATAATAATGAATATTATATCACCACTTGCTTATTTAAAATATTTGCGATTTTACCCATAACTAACCACATTAATCAAATCCACCCTTACTATTTCAAAATAATAAATAAAGGAAATTCCTTTTATTTAAAAAATTTCTGGTCTTACAAAACAAAGTGTTAATTCAGAATAATTTACGTCGTTATTTATAAAACTCAATCTTTGTCGCTTTCCTTCATCCAACCATTTTCCAAGTTATGGGCCCACTAACGATGATGGCTACTACCAGAGTACGGAGATTCCTACAAAAAGAATATTCCACGACCAAACGAATATTCCCTACAATAATGAATATTTTATAACCACTTGCTTATTTTGTAAACTTTGCACATTTCACCCACAACCAAAGAATTATATCAAATTAATCCTTATTAATTTAGAATAATGAATAAAGGAAAATTCAATTTTATTTATAATAAGTTGGGGTCTTACAACCTCCCTCCTTATGAAATTTCGTCCCTCGAAATTGACGTGACGCATTCGGTATATCGAAAAGGTGAGGGTACCTCGCTTTCATCTCCGATTCCAACTCCCATGTCATTTCCTCAATTGCATGGTTTCTCCACAAAACCTTAACTTGTGGTATAACCTTCGTGCGTAAGACATGCTCTTTCCTATCCAAAATCTCAACACGTATCTCCTCGTAGGTTAAATCTTCACTATCTCGTCCGGGTTCTAATGCAATAATGTGGTTCGGGTCTTTCACATATTTACGAAGCATAGATATGTGGAATACATCAGTGAACACGAGACATACTTGGAGGTAACGCGAGTCTATAGGCTACGCTTCCTATTCTAATCCAAGAATCTCAAATGGACCAACAAACCTTGATTGAGCTTTCCTCTTTCCCCAAATCTTGTAACTCCTTTCCATGGAGCAATACGTAATAATACATGATCTCCAATATTAAACTCCACGTCCTTTCTATGAAGATCAAGATAACTCTTTTTTCGATCTTGTGAAGTTTGAATACGTTGTCGAATCATTTGGATCTTTTCTCAGTAGTCATGCGTATTTAATTCGGTCCCAACAATGTTGCTTCTCCTACCTCGTCCCAAAGATATTGAGAACGACATTTTCGCCGATCAACGCCTCAAATGGAGCCATGCCTATACTTGCTTGATAACTGTTGTTGTAGGAGAATTCCACCAAATTGGTAGGTACTTATCCCAACTTCCTTTGAAATCTAGGACACAGAGTCTTAATAGATCTTCAGGGTTTGAATAGTCCTCTCTCGATTGTCCGTCTGCTTGAGGATGGTATCTTTGAATCAATCGTAAATCCGCGCCCATAGCTTTCTCGCAAGCTAACCCATAATCTTGAAGTGAATCTCGTCACGATCCGAAACTATGGATACTTTGGCATGCCATGCAATCGTATAATCTCATTCACGCATATACGAAAGCAAGACGCTTCAAGGGATAAGTCTCAGATTTGTAAGAAATGGGCGCGGCACTTGGTTAATCTATCAACAATAACCCAAATTGCATCTACGCCTTGAGAAACTTTGGGAAGACTCAGAAACAAAATCCATAGTAATGTGTTCCCATTTCCATTCAAAATCTCAAGTGGTTGCAATGGACCTTTTGGCACTTGATGCTCCGCCTTTACACGCCGACAAAGTTAAACATCTTGAGATAAACTCCGCAATCTCTCTCTTCATATTGTTCCACCAAAATGTATGTCGAATATCATGATACATTTTGGTACTCCTGAGATGGATTGCAAACGGGTGTTGTGTGCCTCCATCATGATTTTATGCTTCAAATCGTAGTCGTTTCTAACGCAAAGTCTAGAATTGACTCAAGTATTCCTTCCTCATCAATTCTTGCTTCCTAATATCTCCTTCTTGCACTTTCTTCTTCATACGCATCGCCCCCGTGTCCGTAGCTTGAACAACTTTTTAACTTTATCGATTAAAGTCGATTCTACTTGTATATTCGCCATCATTATGTGGGTCCTGAGTCTTTAATTCTACCTCCATCCTTTTGCAAGTCATACAAAAAATAGGCCTTTGTGTTGACAATATCGCACTCGTCTTTGCATATGATCTTCTACTCAATGCGCCACTACTACGCTCGCTTTTCCAAGATGATATTGAATAGTGTGATCGTAATCTTTTATCAGCTCCACCAACATCGTTGCCGCATGTTGAGTTCTTTTTGGTGAAGAAATATTTGAGGCTTTTATGGTCCGTATAAATCTCCACTTTCTCTCCATACAAGTAGTGTTCCATATCTTCAATGCGAATACGATCACCGCTAACTCTAGATCATGAGTAGGATAATTCCTCTCATATTCTTTGAGTTGTCGTGAGGCATAGGCTATGACTTTCCCATGTTGCATGAGAACACATCCTAACCCCTTGTCGTAAGCATCACAGAGATAACAAATCCATCCGAACCGGATGGTATTGTCGTAACAGTCTTAAATGAGTCTTCTCTTGAGCTCTTGAAAGCTCTTCTCGCATTCCTCGCCCATAAGAATTTTGCATCCTTCCGAGTCACCGAGTTAATCTGAGTAGCGATTCGAGAAAATCCTTCCACAAATCTCCGATAATAACCAATTTAAGCCCGTAAAAGTCACAGATTTCGGCCACCGACTTGGTTGCTCCCAACTTTGTATTGCTTCAATCTTCGCCGTCAATGAGATACTCCTTGTTTTGACACCACGCGCCCAAGGAATGCTACTTCCTCAAGCCGAACTCGCATTTCTTCATCTTGGCATAAAGCTTGTGTTCACGAAGTCTTTATAGTACCAAATTTCAAATGGTGCTCATGATCTTCACGGCTTTTGAATAGATGAGGATGTCATCAATAAAGACAACAACGAATCGATCCAAATATTCCTTGAATACACGGTTCATCATATCCATGAAAGCAAAGGGAGCATTGGTCAATCCAAAAGACATGACTAAGAATTCATAATGCCCGTCATCGAGTCCCGAAGGCGCCTTTGAATATCCTCGCTTTTAATCTTCAAATGATGATATCCGTAATCAAGATCGATCTTTGAAAAAATTGTGCTCTTGCAAATCGGTCAAACAGTCATCAATGCGAGGTAGTGGATACCTATTCTTGATGGTGACATGGTTTAATTCTCAGAGTCAATACAAAGTCGCATACTCCCGCCTTTTCTTCTTTACTTAATAAAACAGAGCACCCCAAGGAGACGATTTTGGGACGAATGAAACCAATGTCTAATAATTCCTCAGTAGTTGGACTTTTAACTCCGAAGTTCAATAGAGCCATTCGATATGGGGTTTTAGAAATGGGTTTGGTACGGCTTCAAGGTCAATAAAGAATTCAACATCACGCTCGGGGTAAACCAGAAGCTCTTCAGAAATACATCGTGAAATTCTCTAACCACGTAAATATTATTCAAATCGACTTGTCTTTATTCAAATCCATAACATGGGCTAAGAAAGCTTGACATCCGCTTTTCAATAAACGAATAGCTTTGTGGCTTGATATGATGTTGATCGATTTTAGTGGTTTAGTGGTTTGAATTAAGTATGACGACAGTTGGTTAGGAATATGAAAACTAACAACCTTACGAAAATAATCAATTTTGGCATGATGAGTGGTTAACCAATCAATTCCTAAAATCACATCAAAAGCAAGTATCTTTAAAGAGATAAGATCAACAGTAATGTGATAGTACCAACTTGGATCATGCAAGATGTATAAACTATAGATGTAACGGTAAGGTTTCACCCAACTGAGTTTCAACAGATAAATCAAAATCTAATTTCTCCTGAGTCAAGTTTAAACGCTGAGCACAAGCGAGAGATAAAAGAATGGGTAGAACCCAGATTCTAGTAAGGTATAAACTTCGCAAGAATTCAAGATTAGCTTACCTGTGATCACCTCGTTCGGTTCCTCACGCTTTGGCCACCACGACAAAAGCTCTTCCAGAACCGGCCGATTTCGACTTATCCGGATGTTTCTTTCGAATCACCACTCCCACCGAACTTGGTTTCGCTTATAGTACAATCTCGAGCGATGTGGCCTTCCTTTCCATAGTTGTAACATACCTTGGATTGTTGTGGACGGTTTGGGGTTGATATGTCCCTCCTTCCCGCATTTGTAACATCTAACCGGCGGCCGCTCTCTCCCCCCAGCCTTTGTTGTTGGTCTTTGGTCTTCATTGTTGATGATGTCTTCCCGCCATTGTTGAATCTTCTTTTCGAAATTTCCACTTGAGTCACCTCTCCTATTATCATGTCCACGATTACCACCGAGTGGTTACCGCTTTTGTCCGTATTCTTTCCTCCTCGCCGGTTATCATCGCTCGATGACTACCCTTATCAGTGGTCCCCTGGGTTGAGTATACTCACTATCTCGCCTAATAATCGAGCCCCGCTGACAACATCTCAATACGGAGAAAATTTATGAGAGATAAGGTATTGACGAATCTCTAGTTTTAGACCTCTCGTAAACATACGCGTCTATTCGCTCCTCATTCTCCACCAAATGAGGTGCAAACTCGATAATTATCGAAACCTTGCCTCGTCATCGAGACACCGCTATGTTGTTCGCTCGAGTCTAATAAACTCTACCTCCTTCATATAGATTTAATACTTTCTCGGAAAGTACTTGTCATTGAACGATTCAAATCTTTCCCAAGACATGTTAAGTGCATCCGGTCAGGTACGCTTCACGATTCCCACCAAGAATCGCTTCACCACGAAACATAAAGGTGGCAAATGGAACCTTCGTTCTCTCCGTGCACCCCAAGACATCGAATATCTTGGTAATTTGCTTGACCCACGCTTTCTACCTTGATCGGATCCGGCTTTCCATGGAAATCGTGGTCCCAACTCTTTGAATTGTTTGGCCGTGACAAACCGCACGTTACTATCATTTCTCCCGTATTTTTGTACACGAGTCTCCTCATTGCGATTTTGCATGAACTGCAAAAAGCTTCTAAACATCCCGTCGCTCATCATTTGCTCAAAAGCGTTGTTCACAGGAGGAACATTGCCACTGTTGCACACATTCTCTCGTTGGTGAAAGACTTAAGCGTCTCCACTGATCTCATAAACTCCATTGTTAACGCTTCTCGCAGCCCATTCTTAAATATCGCCATAAAACAAGGGTTAATTAAACAAATTAACATATCACATAATATCCTATATTATGACCGACTAACAAATAAGCTTAGGTAGGACACACTAGCGAAGGATTTACTCTCCTCCCCTCCTAGTTCTATTCCCCGATCTCCGCCAGAGATCATATCCTAAGCTCGATACCAACCGCGACGCCCCCAAATAGGTATACAACACCCATTCCGAGTCGCCAAAATACATGGTATAGAAAGCAAACTACAACTTTGATAATACAGATGTCGTGGTGTAGAATACTGACAATACAACTGTGAGTTCAATACAAATATTGTCTTCTGCACAATATACACACCCAAATAAGTCCTCATTAATTATTTATACACTATTTTACGTAAATAGTGAGGATGACTAAAACATCTTCCTAGCACCATCACTCCATACCCCGACTCGATCCTCGCTATGTTCTCACCTCCTTAGAAGAAAAATGGAACAAAAAAGAAAAAAGGTGAGCTCAACTAGCCCAAGAAAGAATATTATGACTAAGATAATATACAACAAATTATCGTTAGTCTTCAACAGGAAAAATCTAATGTAATACAATAGACAACAAGTTTTAGATCAACAAATGCAATGAAATAAAGAATCCATTGAAGAGTCACGTAGAGAAAGAATTCTACCGTCTTCTAAGGTTTAAAAGTCCATCATCAATAGTTTATCCTCGTAATAACAATCAATATACATCTTTAATCATCTTTTTTTCTACAGCCAAAGATATTCATTTATCACACCAAATGGTCATGTTCATCTCAACACTGCTCATATTTGCACTACTGTGCCAAAAGATATTCATCGCTTAATCGCTCATCTTTGCACTACAAAGCCAAAGATATTCATTTATATCACCATTTAGGATCCGAGGATGATGAAAAACATTTTTAAAGAAACGAATCAGAAAGGAAACAAAATGACAAGGATTAAGGATTAAGGATTAAGGATTCGTACTTTATTTTACCCAAGTCCAAAAATACTTCGAAAATAATCATATTGGTGTAAAATTCAAGAATGATCAAAACATGGATACAATCAAAGCTAGTATCCGAATTAGATATTTTGGACAAAAAGAAAATTTTTATTTTTCTATGAATAGTGCCGTTTCGTGAATAAAGGTCAGATATCGTGAATAAAGGTCGTATACGTGAATAGTAACCTCTCGACACAACAAGTTCCAAATTTGATAAAAAAGTTTATCAATACTTCCTAAGATAATGATATTGAAGAAAAATATCATTTAAGAAGAAAATAATACCCCTTTACCTCAAAATAACAATCTTTTCGACCAATTTTGGTATAAGGTCTTGTAAACCCAAGACCAGATATAGCAACACTCAAAGTATACTCACAAGAATACGCCGATAATTTAGAGAGAAAAGAGAGAAACTTAGTTTCGGTGTGATTTTCAATTCTAACTTAGCCTCTCTATTTATAGGAAAATGTTAGAGCCAAAGGAGACTAAATTAATAAAATATATTATTATTTACCAAATATTCAAGCCCACCACCAAGGAATCTGATTTTAGCCACCAACCACATGTTAAAGATGCTCACCAACCTTTGAAAAACGTTTTTCTTGAAAAATAATAATTAAAATTTCCAAAAATCAATTATTTTAACTCCAAAACATCAATAATTCACAATAAATATCCCTTTTATCGTAGAAAATTCAAATCTCATTGCTTTTCATGGGAAATTCCATTCTCTACAACTTTGCGTAAGAAAATTTTTCCAAATTCCAAATGTAAATTGACCAAAATTCACAAACAGACGATTTTACGATACTATAATCAATTTTCTATTAAGAATTGTGTCCACCGACACACAAAACATATGTTAAACATTTAATGCCACAAAATACTCTACCTCCTCATATACTCATATATCCCACATTCATTATAAAATATCACCGCTAATATATTATTAAAATAATATATTTAAATGAATTATTTTATCGTAAAAAGATAAAATATTAATTTTCAACAATTGTCACATTAAAAATTTTCTCCATCTATATCCACATAAAATAAATATTTTCTTTATCATAATAATTAATAATTACTTATTTAAAAATAATATTACGTAATCATAAGATCGACAACCGTGCCGCTCCTCAGAAAGAGGGCTTTCCAATAAGGATTTCTCCTTACCTACGCCCAATTAGTGACCAAACCTCTCCTTAGATGTAACTTTCTAGACATTGCCAATAATGTTATCTCGATAATATTATTCAAATAATATGAATAATTGATTTGAAAATGGAAAATACTTTGTGTAATGACAATTATCAAAACAATGAACATACAAAATATCAACGCAAAGAATTATTGAATCAATAAAATATAATATTGAATAAGAATTCACTGTAATAATTATTGAGTAGTGCCTTCACGTAAGGATCAATAATTCAATAATACTGCAATACCAAGGTGCTACTCTCGCAACCACGCCAGACATCAGATTTTAACCACCGTAACCCAACAAAGGTTAATTGTAATAATTTACGCCGTTATTTATAAAACTCAATCTTTGCTGCTTTTCCTTCATCCAACCGCTTTCCGTTATGGGGCCCACTAATGATCTCACAGGCTATCATTTTAGATTCCCGACAAAAAGAATATTCCACGACCAAACGAATATTCCTCGACAATAATGAATATTTTATAACCACTTACTTATTTTGTAAACTTTGCACATTTCACCCACAACCAAAGAATTATATCAAATTAACCCTTATTAATTTAGAATAATGAATAAAGGAAAATTCAATTTTATTTATAATAAGTTGGGGTCTTACATTTATACCAAGGTAACCAAAACTTTATACCAAGGTAACCAAACTTTTATACCAAGGTAATCAAATTTTTATACCAAGATAATCAATCTACCTTCACACCCAAGCAGTATGAATTAGTTACCTTGATCTCGAAAGTTTGACAACCAACTCGCATTTAAGGTTTGGCTACCAACCGTATTACATGCAAAATAAATTGGAAACTTAATAAAATGTAATTAGTTACCTTGATATAAAGGTTTGGCTACCAACCGCATTATAAAAAATTGCAAAACAGAAATGACGATGGCGGCCAGGTAGTGGGTGGGGCGTGGGGGGGGAGGAGGAGGATGGGGTGGCGGCGGAGGAGGAGGATGAGGGGTGGCGGAGGAGGAGGAGGAGGAGGAGGGGGTGGCGGAGGGAGGGGTGGGGGTAGCGGGGAGGGGGGGGGAGGAGGAGGAGGAGAGGAGGGAGGGAGGGAGGAGGGGAAGGGCGTGGGCGGTGGGTGGAGAAAGGAGGCGGAGGAAGAGGAAGGAGAGGGTGTTGGGGCCAAGGGCTGGGGGTCAAGGGAGGGAGGAGTGATGGGGCGGAGGGGAGGAGGGAGGAGGGAGGGGGAGGCGGAGGGTGGGGAGGGGTTGGACAGGAGGAGGAGAAGGAGGAGGAGGAGGAGGAGGCGGAGGGAAGGAGGAGAAGAAGAAGAAGGAAAACATAAATGGAGTGGGAGAAAATCGTGGGAGAGATGAGGAGAAAATTGTGGGAGAGATGGTTGAGAATTAAAACACATCCCATAATTAAAGGAATCATAAATATGTACTAATAATGAAAATAAAATTTTAAAAATATTAATTATGTAAATATTTAATGAGGGCACTTTTCTTGTAATTATATTTTAAATGTACTATAAAATGTAATTGTTCCTTAAATGTTTAGCAATTGCCCATAGGATAGTTGGAGGTTCAGTGACATTGATCCAGAAAATCTTGGAGTCGAAGAGGATCTGCCCTTTGTGTTTGGTTATGAGTTATGACAATTCCACATGAAGCTTTGGATCTCGGCTCCATCATTTGTATGGAAGATAAAATTAAATTAAAAAAAAAATTTATTCCTTAAAGTGTCTACCGTCAAGCATCACTATAAAATGAAGCTAAATATTAGAGGTGGCAAACGGACGGGTGGTCCCGGCCCGCTGACTTCTTCCCCTATTTTTTTTTGCAAAATCTTGTTACATCAAAAATAGTAATAATAATAAATATTACAAATAATAAAATAATTTATAATAAACAATAATTCTAATTATCTACATTAACTACATATCTCAATCAATTAAAATTTTAATAGTATTATAAATTACTTTCAAAGTATATAATAAAATTTGATTTTTTAAAATTAATATAATTTATTTAACTTTTAAAAATGCATTCATGACTCCACAAATATTGTTCCAAGAGATATCTAATTAATTTCCAAGATTTACACGGTTGGAACTTGGAGATGCCAAGATTTTAGCACTTTGAATATTTAAATTGATTCTCAGAAGATTTGCATGACATGATTTTAGGCATTACCCAATATCTCATTATTTAATCAATTAGCTTGTTTAATGGTACTTATTAACAGCCACATCAATTAAAAAATCTCAAACTACAATTATTATTTACTACAACAATAATAGTTAAATACCGTATTAGCATATGATAGTTTTGTATAAAAATATATTTTTATATTGAAGATTGCATTAAAAATAAACAGTTGTTGTAGTTCAGTTGGTTTGAACTCTTATTTATTTACTTACAAGTCTTGTGTTCAACCCTTATAACCCACAAGTAGCAACATTTTGTTAAAAAAATAAAAAAAAGTCATGGCCACTTGGTACGTGGCCAAAAAGGCTTAGCTTTTAGTTAACTAAAAAATGCATTAAAAGCCCAAAGCCGATGGTAATGGGCTACTTACGACCGTGGGCCCGGGTCCATCTTTGCCAGGTCTACTAAATATAAACTTATTACGGTAGTATCATTTATGTTCCAACAATATGAGTAACCAAAAATAATCATCAATAAATATCTATAATAAGTCATAAATTGATCCGTCAAATGAATTTTATTTATTTTTTAATTTGATTGAGCTCTATCTAGTTATTGTTAAGTTAATGATAAAAATAAACTAATTTGACATTGGCCAAAAGTTTAATTACGTTAAATATGTTAAAATTCCACCGATTCATTTTTGTTCGTGCGATTTATTATTCATATTATCATTTGCAATATTGACAATGTCTAGAAGTTTCATCGAATGAGAGGTTTGGTCACCTAATCAAGGCGCCAATAAGGAGAAATCCTTATCTGAAAGCCCCTCTTTCCGAAAACGACCGGTTGTTAAATATTGTGAATTATAATATTAATGATGAATAAGTTCGTGTTGATTAAAGATGAATTTTATAGATCCATTGTGTTGAAATTATTTATGTTAGTGGAAATCGACATTTATTTCGATAATAATTGATGTCTGGAGGTTACATTGTTCAATCGGGTATTCGGGGCACTTTTCGTGTCGGAGTACTATTCACGAGTTACTATTCACGAGTTACTATTCACGAAGTTACTATTCTCGGTACTATTCACCCCTAAGATATATTTCTTTTCATTCAAATTATTTTTGGGTACAATATTATTCCATGAGGAGATGTCTAATTTTTCGAATAGTTGGTTGAAGATATAATAAGAATCAATATGGACCACCGGTGGAAAGTATAATAAGAAATCAATATGGATCGTTGGTTTAAAGTTTTAATAAGAAATCGGTATGGATTTGTTGCTTTAAGATTTAATAGTAAACCAATATGGACCGTCCGCTTAAAAGTAAATCAATCTGGACCGTTCATGAATTAGTTACTATTCATCCATTCTCCTATAAATAAAGCTCATTCCTTCATTATTTCTTACGAATTCACTAAAACTCTGTAGAGAGAAACTATAGAGAAAAGAAGAAAAGTGTTCTGCTACTTCACTACTCTAATATCCAGCTTTCTAAGGTAGGGATATTATTTGTTGTACTCGTAAGGGGTATTCTTTCTTTCTTATTCATGAAGAGAACTTATGTTATTCCATTCTTTATTATTCATTGGAATAACTTTGATATCGCCGAGATACCCTATACTTGGCGAAATTCTTACATTATTCCATTCTTTATTATTATGTTGGAATAACTTTTATGCAAAAAGAACTGCATACATGGTGAAATTCTTCTCGTTATTCTATTCTTATTATTCTCGTTGGAATAACTGCTTTTTGCTGATCTGCATATATGGTGAAATTCTTCTAATATTCCGTTTCTTTATTATTCCGTCGTAATATCCTGTCGGTCGTTCTTACTGGACCGGTTCCATTATTTATTATTCATGCTTAAATATCCTCGTATGCATGCGTTACGCCGGACTGGTTCCATTATTTATTATTCTATTGGGAATAACTCATGCGCTCACGATCTATCGCATCGCATGGTGAATCCTTCATTATTCCATTCTTTATTATTCATTGGAATAACTTGTCATGTGTGGATTACCACATGCATGGTGAATGATCATTCGTATTCATTCCTTATTAAATTTGTCTACGTGGATTACCGCATGGCGGACAAAAAATCTATTTACAGTTTCATATATTCTATTATACTCAGTTGGTTAAAGCTTTGGCTTCTATACTCCATGAAATTAGTGAAATATAATTGATATTTGCGCTTCATCCAGTATCTTTTCATGAAAATATTCTTCTGAGCATTCTTGAATTTTACTCCACAAAGCAGTATCATGTTGACAATTTGGACGTTATTGAGTTCAGGATAAATTAACTTATAAATCTTTAAAATTTATTCTTGAACTTGTTTTATTGAATTGTCATCATCCTCATGCTTATATTATGTTAAAAGTCATCTTTGGCTTACATGCATAGATGGACTTGGTATGATTATGACCGAGGATTATTCTAGATAATCATTAACCGTAATGTGACGAATGATGTGGTAAAAGTCCTCATTGGCCCATAGTTCATTGGTGGGCAAATTGTTGGTATGATTATGACCAGGTATTATTTGGTATAGTCATGACCATTGATGAATACACGAATATCCTTGGACTGTAGAGTGCATGGATAATTTATGGTCGTGATACTAATGAATATCCTTGGCAGTAGTGCGGGGATGATGTGGATTATTTATTGTCGAGTCTCAAATGATAAAAAGTAATGAAAAACCTTTTAAATCATGTAAGATAGTAGATTTTATTCTCTACTGACTCTTCTAATGGATTGCTTGTTCACCGCAGCTTAAACTTGATGTTTGTTATATTTTATCGCTTTAACAACATTAAAGGCTAATGATAATTTATTCCGCATTATCTTAGTCATAATATTTCTTCTTTGGGCTAGTTGAGTTCACCCTTTTACTTTCATTATTCTCTTGAAATGAGAACGTAGCGAGGACTAGTCGGGGAGCCAGAGTGATGGTCCTAGATGGTGCATTAGTAGTCCTCACTATTCTACGTGAAATAGTGTGATAATAAATGTAATGAGGACTCCATTGAGTGTGGATATTGTCTAGATGACAATATTTGTATTAAAACTCACAACTATGTTTTTTCGTATTTTACACGATCGTTGTATAATTAAGTTGTATTTGAATTACGTACCATGTATCCCATGCGACTCAAGATGGGTGATGTATACCGTTTGGGGGCGCTATAATGTAATCTTTAGCGACGAATTGAGAATAATCGTCATAGACACCAAAGACGACGGTTCGTCTTTGGCTTTAGAGTCTCTCCGTATATATATATATATATATATATATATATATATATATATATATACACACACTGATCTTTACTGCCATGCCATATGAGAGAATCATATCAGAAAAATAAGAATTGTGAAAATTAGATAGGAAGAAGTGAGAAAGAATGGGAGAAAAGATTAGTTATAACTACCAATGGGAATTAAAGATAACATATTGGAGATGAACATGGTTGAAACTATGACGACGGGCGACAGGCAACGGAAGAGGCAGAGGCGACGACGTCGTTGCTGATGACTTGGAGCTCGACGAGAACAGTTTTGTACTCTCTCCGTTCCTTAATATAAGTCGTTTTAGAGTTGTGCACAAGTATTAAGAAAATGATTGTATAACATTAAATATAATAATAATTGTCTATATTGTCCTTGTATTGAAAAAGAGAGTGTTATTTATTGGACAAAAAATAGTAAGAGAGCCAAAGTTATATTTAATATCTGAGGTAATATTAGAAACTAAGTAATTAATGTTTAGTTGAAATTCTAAAATAACTTATATTAAGGAACAAAAACACTCGAATAGAGGGAGGAGTGCGAAATCCACCAAAGTTTCCTTAACTTTTACTTTTGATCTATTTTAAGCACAATAATTTCTCCAGTTTCATCAGACTTCTTAATACCTAAGTTAGTCCACCTTACTAATAATATAATATTGACTCAATCTGTTGTGTTCTGAAGTTTTGGATGGGCGTTGGTTTTAGTTGATTGTAACGATAACAAGGGAAAAGAGAAGGGGAGAGTTAGGATGCGATGGGAGAGGCTAAGAAAACTGGGGATGGGGAGGAGAAATAAAGAGAACTGGGCAGGAGGTGGTGGAGGAAGGGGTGGCGACGGCAGGAGGTGGAATGGAGAGAGAGAGAATATGAAATGGGCTAGAGTGAGGCGGCTGAAATAAGACGCGGACTATTTAGGGTTAATAGTTATTTCCGACGGAACTTCAGTCGAAAATAAGTCCCTCAGAATTAGTTAACTCGACCGAATTTCCCTCGAAAATAAGAATAATTCCGGCGAATTTAGCCTTCGCGCTGGCGGAAACTGGTGCCAATAAGGGTGTACTGTCTTCGACGAAATTCCGTCGGAAGTAACTTATAATCGACGGACTTATATTCGACGACGGATTCCGCCAAACGTAAGTTAATATCGACGGATTGCCTCGAGATTAGTTCAGTTAGAATTAGCAGTTTTTCTTGTAGTGATATGTCGTAATAACCTATTACCATTATAGTATCACTATATTACATTATGTAGACTATATATTGTATTATATCAAATTTCTATTCGGGCTCCAAAAAATTAGCACTAACACTCGCCAAATACAATAAAATAAATTTAAAAAAATAATAAGATGTACACTTCTACCCAATCTAAATCCCCTACAAACAATTTTTTATGTTCTATAGTAAACCTATCAAAAATAAGGTCAACTAGTAGCATTATCTCCACCTTCGTCACCATCCTGATCCACGATTCCCGAATCGACATATGCAACTTAACCCTACCAAAACCTCAGCTATGGCAGCCTCCGTCTTCTCCTTATCCGAAAAATGCAAAGTCTGCAACAACAACACCGGCGGTTTAGACTCAAACTTCATCTTCTCATAGTTCCTCTCAAGCTGCCACCTTACCGTATCATGCGCCATAGGCGCAAGCCACCCCATCATAGACTCCAACGCCTCCCTCCACCCCTCCGCCAACGACTCATCAATATCCGGCCCCTTCACATTTTTTCCTAGCTTTGATCTCACCGAAAATTTCAAATTCTCCGGCAACATTTCATACAAATTCTTCCGTTCATCTCGGCCTATTATCGTAGCAGAATCCAAGTACCTCTCTGCTAGCAAAATCACGTTGGCATAACGTAACGCCAGCCCGGAACCGCCAATAGTAGACGGCCCAGCCGCATGAAATACCCTGTTATTTTTTGAAGCCCCTCTAGCAGTACCATAACTGTCAACAAAAATGATGGATTTTCGATTATAAAGCCGGGCCAAACCTGGCGAGTGAAGCGGCCCTGATTTAGAACAAATTTTTTCTTTGATTGGTTCTGCTACGCAAAATTCTGGCTGAACTTTTATAACCTCTTGCTTTGGCGAAAATAGTACGCTACGCAATGTAACCTTAGGCAAAACGGGGATGTGAGGTCCGAAAACAGAGCAAATTCGGGCATAGACAATACAAATGATTCGAGCCATTTGGCCAACGCTTTTATCAAATGTTTTGCACCATAATGACATTTCTCTAAAATAACGAACCTGTTTGCGTTGATTCGCAATCTTTTGATCGAAAAGGTCGAAATTCATCTTTTGAGTTTGCATTGCCGTGCTATTCTTCTTCCATTGCTGTAATTTCCGCTCCGATATTTCTAATTCGGCCAGGGATTCCAATGAAGTGTACAAATTTGCGGTTGCATATATCAATCTGTCAATTTTTTGAATCCTTTTCTCGATTTCTCTAGACCCGTATTCTAGTTTTTCCAAATCAATCGTACCCAATTTGAGATTGGTGTATACGAGATCAAACCGGTTCAGACCATAGTCAGAGCATTTCTGGCCCAACCGTGCCACGGCAACTGCGATCCTGTCGAGATCTTCAAGCCTTTCCGCGCAGGCGAGGCTTAAGAGGAAGCTTTGGTCCGAGGAATTCAAATACGCGACGCCTTGAGATTTCACGACCTCGTTTTTGAGCTTGTGGATTTCTTGATCCGACAGAGATTTGTGAATGGCTACTAATCGTGACATGGTTTTAGCTGTCTCGAATGCTAGAATCCCGAGGAGGTTGTTGTTTCGCTTGGTGTTGTCGATGATTCTTGTGCGTTTGAGGTTGTCCCCGAATCGAGTGCCGAACTCAGACAGCCAGCCCATTGTGGTTGCGGCTACCATGGTACTACGTAATATTATTGCAAGCTTGTTTCGCTGTTTTTGGAAAAAATGTTTTGGGAAAAATGGTGAGGTTTTAAGGTAGGGAGGGAGGGGTATATGATGAGTAGGAGGGAGGGTTGGGTTAAGGGAAAGACAGCTTGGGAGAATCTTCATTGGGTTCGGAGCTTTGACGGGACGCGTTTGGACAGTTGGATTATCTGATAAAGGAAAAGAATTGACAGGTCGGTGCAGGTTGTGAAATGAAACTGGAAAATTTTGGAGAGGGAGAGAAAGAGAGACCGTTGACAGTTGAGGCCAAGGCCAGGGCCACGTTTTAAGGAAAGAATCCGGTTATGTCGGTTGAAAACTGTTGCATGAATGATTGTCTTGAGTCTAACCCCAACACACATGAGGTGAAGCTTCCACTTTTTCGATAGACCTGAGATTTTAGCTATCTTATTGTGCCATCTCGTCTTTCCATTTTTTAGTTATTTTTATTTTTAATGTTAGTTGGGAGTATTAAATAAAAATTGATAATACTTTCATTCCAAAATTAAGGAGTTTTTTTTTTTACTCAATTCTAAAAATAACATAAATTCTTAGCGTATCATTATTTATGTTTTAGATAGATTGAATACAATTATGCCACCACTACTATAATTTTAACAAGTATTATAAATAGAATAATGTTAAAGACACAAATTATTCTACAAAAGTTTACAAACTGCTGATGTGGTATACTCTATCTCAGCTTTTTATGTTGGACCAAAGATTACATTGAAGCAATTTGTTTATCTATATGCTGAGGTAGAGTATGACACATCAACAGTTTATAAAATATTTGTAGAATAGTTTATATCTCTAGCGTTACTCTTATAAATATACTTAAAAAATAAACATCAAGGTTGTGTTTGTGAATCGAAAAAAAGAATGTTTCCTTCCCATATATTCTCTTTCCTCCAAAATAAAACTTACAAACATGGAGTAAAACTTGTCAAGCAATGCAATCCGGAAGATTTGAACCAATCATATATAGTTTTGATACCATATTAAGTAACTAACTTGTAAGACCCCAAATAATTAATAAATGAAATTTAATTTCCTCTAATTATTATTTTGAAATAGTAAGGGTTGATGTGATTAATGTGGATAGTTATGGGTAAAATACGCAAATATTTCAAAATAAGCAAGTGGTTATAAAATATTCATTGTTGTTTGGGAATATTCGTTTGGTCGTGGAATATTCAAATGCTTTATTCGGGAATATTAAATAAGTAAATGACCATATGTGGGCCCCATAACGGAAAGCGATTGGAGGAAGAAAACGACAAATATAAGTTGTTTAAAAATAACTTGGCAGTAGTTATTCACCGCTTTTACCTCGCTGGAATACCCAAATTGGTTAAAACATAAGAATACGCTGTTATCGCACAAGAAGACACTGTGTATTGCACCAATTATTGACTCTTACGTAAAGAAGACCTTTACTCAATAATGGTTACGAATTATTCTTTATTCAAAGATTTTATTTTATTGGTTCAATAATTGTTGCGTTGATATTTTATCTTTGTTGTTGTTTCAATAATTGTCATTACACGTATTTTTCATTATCGAAGCAATAATTCATATTATCCTAATAATATTATTAGATAACATTATTGACAATGTCTAGAAAGTTCTATCTAAGGAGAGGTTTGGTCACCTAATTGCTACCAAGAAGTGAGAAATTCTTATTAAAAGCCCCTCTTTCTTGGGGCGCCTCAGTTGTCAATATTGTGATTCTCAGAATATTATTTGTGAATAATTAATTATTGATTCATATGATGAGGAAAATATTGATTTTATGTGGATATAGATGGAGAAAATTTTAATGTGACAATTGTTGAAAATTAAAATTTTATCTTTTTCTCGATAAAATAATTCATTTAAATATATATATTATTATATTTTAATAATATAATAATGGTGATATTTTTACAACGAATGTGGGATATATGAGTATACGAGGAGGAAGAGTATTTTTGTTGCAATAAATGTTTAAAACATGTTAAACATGTCAGGACCCCATTTATTGACCGAAATTTGATTATAGCCTCTAAAGTCGCTTGGTTTGTAGATTTCGGTCAATTTCATTTGGAATTTGGAAAACTTTCTTCCGTAAAGTTGTAGAGAATTGAATTTCCTATAAAAATTCATGAGATTCAATTTTCTGATAAAAGGGCTATTTATTATGAATTATTGAAGTTCAAGTTCAAATAATTGATTTTTGGAAGTTTAAAATATTTTTAATTACAAAAACGTTTTTTTTTCATTTTGAAACTCATTTAACATGTGGTTAGGAGGCTGAATTCAGATGGTAGTGTAATAGTAGAGATATTTAGAAAAATATAATATTAATTTATTAAATTTTCTCGCTTTGATGTTCTAAAGCATTTTCCTATAAATAGGGTGCTTAGGTTAGAATTGAAAATCACACCAGAAACTGAAGTTTTCTCTCTCTATATTATCGAGCGTATTCTTGTGAGTATTTTGAGTATACTTTGAGTATTGCTATACGGTGAAAGTTCAAGTTATAGCTTATATCCAAAGATTCCAACTAAAAGTATCTTGATCTTTCGAGGTAAGGATATTATTTTTTTTGTAATGATATTATTTCTTCAATATCATTATCTTTGAAATATTGGTCTAAAGTTTTTATCAAATTTGGAACTTTTGGTGTCGAGATTACTATTCACGTATCACGGCTTTATTCACGATATCTCTGATCTATTCATTCACGAATCACTAAGACTATTCATCTAAAAATGAAAAATTTTCTTTTCGTCCAAAATATCTATTGTGGATACTAGCTTTGATTGTATCCATGTTTTGATCATTCTTGAATTTTACACCACTATGATTATTTTTGAGGTATTTTTGGACGTGGATAAAACGAAGTACGAATCCTTAATCCTTAATCCTTGTCATTTTGTTTCACTGGATTCGTTTCTTTTAAAAAATATATATATTTTTCATCATCCTCAGTCTTAAATGATGATATTATTGAATATCTTTGGCCCTTAGTGCAAAGATGAACAGGTGTTTAGATGAACATGACTTAATCGGTGAATGTCCTTGGCTCAGAAAGTGCAAGGATGGATATATGATTCCAGATATATATTGATTGATGTTACAGGGATAAAAATATTGATGATGGACTGTTAAATTTATAGATATTAGTAGATTTCATCCTCTACGTAACTCTTCTATGAATTAATATTTTCCAACATGTAGTATTGATTTAAAACTTGTTGTCTATTGTATTCTATTAAATTTTTCCTGTTGAAGACTAACGATAATTTGTTACGTATTATCTTAGTCATAATATTCTTTTCTTTGGGCTAGTAGTTAGCTCACCCTTTTCCTTTTTGTTCCATTTTTTTTCTCGTGAGGCGAGAATGTAATGAGTACTAGTCGGGGTATGGAATGATGGTTTTAGAGAGTTGTTTAGTAGTCCTCACCATTTTAGTAAAATAATGTATCAATAATTATGATGATGATTTATTTGTATGTGGATATTGTTTAGATGGCAATATCTCGTATTTAAACTCACGCTTTTCTTTGTTGTAATAATAAAGTTGTAGTTGTTTACAGATAGTATATTGACAACTCAGAATGAGTGATGTATACCTATTTTGGGGGTGTCACATAACTGATCAAAAAACTTGACTTTTAGAAACACACCTGGACGAACAATGTATATCAAGCTAATAATACTATTAAAATTCTTTCACAAATTAGCATTTTATTTTTAACATATTTAATGCGAGTATAATTACTAATTTTGACATTCTTTACAACATCAGGTGAGATTGAATAATTGTTGTATGAAAACAATATAGTAATTAGGTGTTTCTTCAACCCTTTTTTTTTTGTTTAAAAGGAGGATTTGAGTGCTGGCCGTTCTTGTAAACCACAATGTTGGAATTTGGCTTTTGATGCCTTCAACCCGAGAGCAGATTCTCTGTCCTCTCACTTAAATTTTGACATCTAGTCTCTTATTTAATTTTAGAATTAATTAGTATTAAGTAAAAGATTAAATGTAAAAATTTAAGTGGCGGGACACAAAGGAACAGATAAAATAGGGACAGATGATATGCTCTCCTTCAACCCTTCACATATAGAATGTTCAATGATGTGGTATCCATTTATTAATTAATTCTTTTGTTCTTTCCTTTTCAATTTTTTGGCAAAATCCAAATCTTGTATCCGTGCTACTTGCATTCTTAATTAGGCCATCTCTATGTCACTTGTGCTTGCTGCCTTGCCGGTTGAGTTCTTGACGTACCTTAATTACTTTGTTCTACTCACTTGTTTATACACACACTTGTCTTCTTCAAATGAAACACACTGTTTCAGTAAGGAGAATTAGGAAATTAATTCAATTGGATCTTCTCAAGTCAGCAATTATATAGACTATGTCTACATCATTTTGGCAATCTCCGTCGCCATTTCACATAACAATATAACATTATATATTGTCTTTTTGAAGCTAAACGCTTGTTTTAACATGCCGAATCCAAGACTTTTTGAGCTACAAAGGATAGTCACTATCCACTATAAATTTTGTGGAGTCGAGTATTAATGTTGTTCAGATTTAATTCATAAAATTTATCGAGTATAAAATAAAGTTTAATTTAGGCTCGTTTAGCTACCGAGTCGAGCACGATCTCGAATCGAACTTGAATAGTCTGAAAATCTTAGAGAAGTGTAATGGGAAGGATTCAAATTCGAAAAGGGGATATGTTATAATTAATCACAAAGAAATTGATTTACTTAGCAATTTAATCCATACTTAACATGTTGAACAACTTTTGACAACAATATAAAGTGCTTGCAGATGGCTCATGAGCTTAGCATTGGGTTGGGTTGTTGTCAATAATAATTGGTCTGAGTTGACACTCGAGATGGTTAGGCCTGAAAAATTAAGTACTCAAACAAGCTCAGTACCACCAAGCTTGAAAAAAAAGAAAAGGAGAGAGAAAACTTAATTGACTCTAATTCTTGGTATTACTATTGTGAGCGTTTGATATAATTTCAAGATTATTGAGTATATAATTTTAGTCTTTTACTAAAACATTCTTGTACTACTTTTAGTTGAATAATTCATCTATATGGTTATTGTTGAATGTAATCAACAATTATTAACGTACGTATTATATATAAAACTTATAACTAATTTTGTATTATTTAGAAATCATATTAAAACTTTATATGTTTATAAGATAATATATTCAATTATTAAGCACCAAATTTTCAAGTATGTCATTAATAATAAATTAAATTTATAATAATAAATAATAAATAACAAATAGCAACACATACTTTGTATGAACAATGAATTATTTTAATTAAACTAAACATGTCGACAAACAAAAAAAACTATAAAATTTAAAAATAAATGTAAATTATGCGACTAGTAAGGATATTTATGTCAAAACTATTAAATATAAAGTATATTTTTATCTAAATAAAAATTTCAAGATGACCCCTATGCGGTATTAATCTTAGATTACCACCTATTTTTTAGTCATCTGATTATCACGAATCTTGACACTTTACCGGGTATATATCTAATTACCAGGAATTTACGATCAGTGTAACAAATACGATCCATAAAAATGAGCAATTCACATTAATGGGTACAAACGCATCATTATATTATCACGTACTCCATCTGTTCCAAAATTAGAGATACAATTTGGCTTTTAGAGTCAAACAACGACATATTAAATTTTAAATTGATGTGAATTTTTTTAATTTTAGTTGATACATTAATTATTATAATTGTATAGTATATAACAAAATTATTAATCACAAAATTTATTTCATTCTCTAAACTGAATCATACCAATTTTGAAATTTAATATACTATCGTTTAACCTTAAAAGTCAAATTGTATCTCTAATTTCGGAACATAATGGGTAATTTTTTAAAATTCTATTTTTTCAATAAATAATGTTACGGTAACAAAAAATAAGATACAAAATAATGTGTGGGATCATAATTAATAAATTATGTTCAACCATATATGATCAATTAATGGATCAAATGGTTATAAGTTAATTATAACCAATAATTTTTGTAAACAATCTTTTCACTATAGTATTACTGTTTTTCGATCCGGCTTCATATTTCATGCATCCAACAATACTGCTCCCTCAATTCCTATATGTAGGTCGTTTTAGACCTTTTTTTTATTCTTAATTATTTGTCGTTTATGATTATCTAGGAGAATTGATTACTATTTTTTTCAAATTGCCCCTTATTACTCCACCTAATCTTTTGATCCATATTAATGAGATAAGTGAGGTTGGAGGGTATTATAAACAATTGATACTATAGTTAATGCTCTTCAATTATTTCCTTAATTAACATGCGGCATATACAAAACGACCCGTATACAAAACGAGAGAGAGTATTAAAGATCAAGGACGGTTGGTGTAATAAGATAACTTCTTCAAATTAAGAATCAAAGGTAAGATCCCATACATAAGCAAGCATCTTGTCATAATTCATATCTTTTTATATGATTTTGAGTTAATCTAATAGAATATATATTAATACATGCATCATTATGAGGGAAGAGAACGTACACAAATTGTTTGATAAATTGACAAAGTGGATGATAATAATAATGAGATCGACTTAAATTCCTAACACCTTCCCAATTCGTTTAATTCAAGAAATAATATATAGTTGGAGACAAAATGATGTCTTTTCTTTTCTTCTTATTTATTTCCAGATCTTTACTTTGAAACTCCGAAAAAATGAAACATAAAAGACTGCATGCCATGCCAACTTATATATTATTCCTGAATTTCGACCAAATGCTGGCTTAATATATCAGGCATACTACCTAGATAAAGATTTGCAAAAATCCCACAAGCGAAGCTAATTAAGATACCGTGGACGATGTTTTCTGTTTCATTTCAAACATGCAAGTATATATGGAATTCAATTTCTTTCAAATAACAAAAAGATCTCTGTCAATTCTTGGAAATGGCAGTCTAATTGTGTATATTGGCTCATCGGTTTCTTTCCATAATTATTTTCAACTCGAAAGAATTAATTATTCATTTTCTAACAAGTAGCAATGTCAGTATATATCTTCATTTGAACATTTCAGCTAGAATTTTCTAATTCTTTCTTAATTTCATCTTCATCTTCTTCTTTTGTTTTTTCTTTACGATTATTGTTTCAAATTGTCTTCAAAATGTGTTTTCATGAATGTCTAACTTCAATATATTACTATATATAACAAGACAACCGGAAATTTTATCCAAAATTTAACTGAGTCATTTTGGTTGGTCAACGAGTTAATACCGAGTAGTTAGTCTCGAGTTAATCATCTCCATGATACAATGTATGCCATGTTCATAATTATTCAAAAAAAATCTTATGATTTGTTGTATTATTCCAAGAATATACATGCATGTATTAAAATACATATACAATGATTTTGATATACATACAATTCTTCAATTTTATGTTTAATGTATTACTATACTATTTATACGCAAATTATAATACCAAATACTAATTAAATATCACACACCACAATTTTTGATTATATTATCGATACTAGCTAACGTACATTTTTAAACAAATATTAATTGTTGACAATCTCTGTTATATATGTGAGTAACTTTCAATTTAAAATCAATTGATAATAATTCAGGTCGTCTTATCCGATGTGGAACTTTATATCTCAACAAGCATATTGAATAGATATGTATGTCTGCAATAAGTAGAAAGAATTCACCGTATGTAGATATCCAATTCCTTTGGCAATACAATTAGTTGAGTAGGATCTAGTGTAAGCAAAATATAAAAAGCTAGTCAATTAACTTATTCTTTTCTTACCTCCATCCTGTAAAGGCTTGTTGAAATATTATTTATACACTAAATTTCGCAAATAGATTATATAAAACGACTGAAAATATAACATATAAATATATTTTTGAGACGTATTGAAATTCTATGCGTGGAACATAATCAACCAAAGGTGACATCCTTTGCAAGACAAATAGAGCAATAGGTAATATGGCAACAAGGATATATGAGAAGCAAACCTCTCTTTACAAGCAAGCATGATTTTAATTTACAAAGTCAAAACAACCTTCTTATTACCTTTTATTGATTCGTGATCAGTCCTTTGGTTCCGGCCCTAGACGAAGCTCAAGGTCCACTTCCGAAATCGATGAAGCTGGTTGCCTCAACTGTATGCTCTTCTCTACATGTCCATCAGCACAACTGCTTGTCCCTAAATCATTAGTACTTGATGATGCCTCTACAAACAAAGGAAGTTGTAGCACTTCTTTAAAACCATCTTTTCTTCTAGGACTTTCTTCGTCATCTTCTGAGAAAATCCATGGCCTTTTATGTGTGCAATTTTTGTCATGATCATCGCTAGACTCCGGTTGCAACAAGTTATGATCATCTGGAGAAGCTGGAGGATGATCATCAGAAGGACTCTTTTTCATCACATCCATTGAAAAAAGGGTTTCGTCTAAAGATCCTTTTAGCCTAGCCCTATCTTTTCTATGAACGTTCATGTGTCCTCCTAGTGCTTGTGCATTCGAGAAGCCTCGTTTACAAAACGTGCATCTAAATGACCTGCCAGCTTGACCTAATTCTTGGCCATCTGAAGTACTACTCCATACTATTTCTTGAGGCTTTTCTTTGTCGATCCGATTAATTTCCATTAGTTCTCAATCTATGGTTGATGAGGAGGGAGTGGAAGGAAGGTGACGAAGTAGCTAGAGTTAGTCAAATGGTCGGTGTTAAATTGAGAAAAACTATGGGCAGGCCTAATCAATTTCTTGTAGATAACTCTTATATGGATGATCAAGTAGTTAAAATATTATACAATAATATATGCTTGTCACTAGCTAGATATAACCAAAGTGTACTTCCAAAAGTTGTCAATAATAATACAATATCTCCAAGGGTTGCATGATTAAATAAAATAAAGCTATCCATCTGCCCCTATGCCTATATATGTATATATGTTTTGTGTGAATTCTTCAACAAACAAAATGCATTTGCCTTCGTTGTTTATTCAACCGTTCTACAAGCACGTTAAGGCATATATAGGAGATGTACGGTTGACATAGTTTTTAAATTAATGTTTGATTTATGAACACCACCCGAAATCTTCATTAATTTAGTTGGGTTGGATGCTGGGCCTAAATATTATGGCATGTTTTAAATAATGATACGCATGGCAACCCAATGTAATTAAACATTTGATTTAAGTATGATTTCATCATCTACCTTACTGGTTTCATTTGTCATCCATTGAATATTTGGCGCCCTATTGGAGGGACAAAAGAAATAAAGAAACCCCTTTCCAAGATTCATCTTCTTTTTCATTTTCCTTTTAATTTCCCTTTTTTAAATTTTTTTTATGAAAGTATATGTCTCAATACATGATCCAATGCGTTGTCTTAATAACTAAAGTCTTAGTCTTATCTCTAAGATCCTTTTACCCCCCCAAAAAAAAGGTCTATCAGAACTTAGGTGGAGAGACTTCAACAATATATCATACATACAACCACATTCTCTTACCTAATAATATTGTTGGAGCATCACTCAAAGTTAAGAATCAAGAAATGAATAACTAAAACTGATGGCATGCATGTGCCAACTAAGTAATTTATATATGTATCAACGAGGTTAGATTACATAAAAGATCCAATTATAATAAAATTAACTTCATGATAAATTACGACACGCAAAGAGAGATCAATTCCCGCCTGTGTGTCGATACTATATTAGTCAATTGACCAAAATTAACTACTCTATTACATAAACATCTTCAACTGAGAGCGACATTTTCCTACCTAATTATGCATGCTATGGTAAATTAAGTAAATTAACATATCATCTGTATATTTGGAGGAGGCAACATGCTTAGGCGGGCCTGTAACAGCTTCGCAAGGGGGGCAGCGTGTGAGCTGAGTAAGCATTAAGCATGATGTTGTGACGACATCTTGGACTGCGGCACTTCTTCTTAATTACTAATACTCCCTCCTTTTATATATTTCCTCCTCCAAATTATAAAACAATTATTAAAATTTTGAAATCAACTTAAAATATTTTTAAATTTAAAATTAACATATATATATATATATATATATTTAATTTGATCTTTACAATGATAAATATTATAAACTACCTCAAATTATAAGATTTATTATTTTACCCTTTTAACGAATCCTCTTAATTTTAAGTTTAAAAAACATCAAATTAATTTTTTTAAATGATCTTATAATTTGAAACGTATGTAATTAATGTCTTTTTAAGTTTGCTCTAATATTATGAATATTTTTTGTTTAATGACTATAACGTGGATAGACATTTTTTAATTTGTCATTAACTTTTATTATTATTATCATTGTTTATATCACCACCACTATTAGATTCTTAAATGAATATTAAAAATTAGCATGCTTTTGTATGTAGCATGCTGTTGGTGATGCTACATATAAATACTCCTCCCTCCATTATAAAATTAAAATATATATATATATATATATATATATATATATATATATATATATATATATATATATTTTTAAACTATATACTGACACGATTTTTTTAACATATTATCACTTATTTTATATAAATTGAGTATTATCATATCATCATTACTATATATATTTATAGCAAAGTTAAGAATATATTTAGAAAATAAATTTTATTTTCTTAATAGTTATTGTTTTAAAATTTTCTCCCTAATTTTAGAAGGAAAATTTATTTTTCACCGTCCAAAGGATGATTAAAAAAGAGTATTAGGCTTTGTTCTAATCCAATTTGATCATGAGTTTGAGAGTACGATTAAACTAAGTGAAAATGACGAGGTAATTGTAACAATGACCGGCTGTTTCATCATCATAGAGAAGAAAATTAACATATTGAAATATATTCTCTCTTATTCAGATTAAATGATATTTTAGGGAGTTTAATTTTATTTTATATAAGTGTCGTTTTGGAATCTCTATGTAATATTGCACTATTTTTTTCTAATTTACCCCTCTATTTAATATGCTTAGTAAATGCAATTGTGAAGAGAGAAATAACTATGTAGAGAATGAGAAGAGACAATTGTGGAGAGATAAATAATTAATTAAGGATACAAAAGATATTTTGTATTATTTCTTAATAAATGTGCTTAACTCTAAAATATCATTTAATCTGAATTGGAGGGAGTATAAGAAATTATCTGGCTCAAAAAGACTTATGAGGAAGAGGAGTGGAGTCATCTAACAGCTCTGACATTATTCTAATACTTCTATTAAATTAATTAATTGTGCACAAGATTTAATGTGAAAATCTTTTAAAGAAAAATATTACAGACCAAACTACGAATATCCACTATTTTAATATATAGTGAGCTTAATTATCAAAATCTTTCCAAATTTTACGTCCTAAAATTTGAAATTTCACAATACCACGACAAACTTTTTGTACGATCTAAAAGTTGCAAAATCTCCCCCGACAATACAACTTTTTTTTTTGCACGGAATATAAAAACTGCAAAAACTATATCCCTCACACAAAAACAAAACTCACTCACACCCTCTCTCAACTCTTAGGATCCTACATGACTTTTGGTTGTGCTACATGCATTTCAACAACTAAATATAATGTCATATTTATAGAGTACCTCTCAAATCGATCTCTTTTTCCTATTTAAAATAGAATACTTCCAAAATAAAACTTCTACTACAAATAAATTATTTTATTTTCAAAATAATACTCCTATTAAAAATAGAATTTTTCCTTCCCATCCTCCGTATCGTCCGCATTATTCATGACATTCTCAATATCGGAATCGTTGTCTTCATCTTCTCCATTATCTTTATCATCTAACAAATGTAATGCTCCATCAACACAAAATCTCTTATCAACATCACAATGAACATTTCCGACTCTTTCAATCTTTAGTTCCTTTATTTAGACAAGAATCCATCACCAAATGAAATATGTTGAATAATCTCTTTACTTAAAAAGGTTAACACATTAGGTAAAGACTATATTATACTTATTAATCCATCAACACATATAGATAGTTTTCATTAATTACACCAGATAATATCTAAATAAATAGAGGTATTATTAATTTATCACGATAACAAAAAGAAAATATCTAAGTCCGTCACAAAATATTTAGGCCATTTATGATTTAAAAATTCATTGTACTAAGAAAATTTGCATTGCAAGGCCATCACAATTAAGGTGGGTCCCAAATAAGTACTTGTAATAGGCCATCACTCTTAATTTATTTTCATTTTAGTTCTAAATATAATATCGATTTATTAATTTAAAATATTTTTGAATTAAAGATTGATGTGATATTTTCCAAAATTGATTCTTGTTATTAAATTTTTTGGGAGGCCTAACAGCCCACTTAATGGTCATCATTTACAAACGTCGTTTAAGGCCCACTTTATAAGATTTTAATGGTATATCATCAGGCTTTGGAAAAAAATCAGATTCAAAATATTTTGGGCTTTTTAAACTTTGAAGTAGCTCTAGAATTTTATACTCCTTCCATTAATCTACAAAAAAATAGGGTTTTATTTGAAAATTTATAGATGTGAAGGATATATTTTTATTTCATCTTTACCTCAAAATTAATAATTAGTTGTCAGTTTAGTATTAATCACAGGATAATAAAATTATAATGAAAATTTTAAAATTATTGTATTACTTTGTACTTTTATCAATAAAACCAGAATTTTAATATGAAATAACCCCCCCCCCACATGACTAATTGTATCGAAAGACTCTTATTATACCTAATTAATTGTAAATCACTAATATTTGTTTAGTTGTAGTTCTTGATTTGGATCCACAAGTTATAACTATTTATTTTTCAATAAATTTCATTTCCTTATATTCTTTAAATATGATTTTTTTTGTACATAAATAAATATCTAGAGAGAGAGAGAGACAGAGATACAATAGGACATCTGGGATTTGTCTATTATAAGTGATTCAAGTGAAAGATATATAGTTAGCTGGAGAGAGAGGAGCTCTCTCCCATGCAAATATACCCTTAGCTGTCAAAATAATTATAAACAACTCCTCCATAATATCACCAGACCAAAAATCTACTACTATTAAACTATATATTTTCTGAAAATTAAACTTATACTTAGTATATTAATTATCATGAAATTGCACAAATACTCTAATGTTACGTTTAGATTGAAAAAATGAAATAGAGAATGAAATGATTCATTTCATTCTAGTTGGAATAAGTTATTTCATACTCTCCCTACAAAAAAAAAAAAAAAAAATTAATATGGCAATAAACACAATTTTTTTTATTCCATAAAAACGAGTCATTCTATTCATACCTTCATTACTCCCGATCCAAAACGTAACATAACTGAGAAACCCAGTCTAGCAAGCTATCTAATTAAGAATAACTTCCCATTCCCTTTATTAAATTCTATAGTAATAACTCCTACTGAAGAGAATTAAGAATTAACATGAAAAAGACATCTGATATCCCCCATGTGCATTTCTGTCTCAATTCTCAAGCTAATTCATTCATCAGACCTACCTAGCTATCTGCATCTCGCAGACTTGTCCAACTCAACAATCCTAATCAAGACAAAACCCTAACCAATCATCTTAAATCCCCCTAACACAAATTCAGAATTTTCTCAAAACCAAAGCAAACATTAATCTCACTTGCTACTTTCACAAGCATTGGAGAAATTAAACAAATTAAATACATACCCACAACAGGAAAAACAATCAAATCATTAAAAGGGTCTTCAATATATTCATAACTCTTTCTGGAATTAATAAAACTCCCTTCAGAAATTAAATCAACTAGATATATTATCCTCAGTTTCTTGCAAACCCATAAGTCAAAGGGAATTTCTCAATCAAGTTTCCTTGAAAATAAAGAAGAGTAAATCAGTATTCCTGCCTTGTAAACCGCAAGAATTTAAGCAATTCACATTGCAATTAACAAACTAACCATACATATAGAGTTAGTATACTAGATAGCTAGGGTTAGGGTTAGCGTTTTGAAGAATCCTATTAATTAATTCTTTGATATATATATATATATATATATATATATATATATATATATATATATATATATATCTTCATTGTTCATTCTTTATTACTCATTGTTGATCAATTAGTAGATGAAAAACTAATTAAAGATACAGAGGAAGAAACAAAACCGCATTATGAGTAGTGATGATGCGATTATATTCTGTGTAATATAAAAAGGGTACAATGTGGAATACTTAAATGGAATGATTCCTCAGTTGGTGGCAATTTTGGAGGGATTGAGAAATTAAGAAAGAGAAAAGTGGAAGAAGAGAACACAAGTATATGGATGTATATGCATCATGCATGGAGGAGAGAGATATATTTGATGTTAATAATACAAGGAGAAAGGGAATCGATGTTGTGATGTATCTGACTTTATGCCTTCTTGAAAACCCAACTACTTCTGTGTGCATGTTTTATGGGTTAGTTTAATTAATTTTGTATTGATGGGAATGTCAGTGAGGTATGCTGGGATGGGAAAATGAACCAGCCCACTGCATCATCCCATGCACAGTTTTTAGTCAGTTAATTAATTTCTGAGCCCCTTATATTCTTCACGTACATGCACTAACCTTATTACAGTACCTACTAGACTATGAACATCCCTCATCGTACATGCTCTCACTGTTATTTTATATATTCTGATTCAAAATAAAATTCTTATTTGACTTTTTGGCATTTTTCATATTAAGATTTTTCTAAAACACCCTTTTCCAATACTTTTTTTTTCATATAGCAAATTTTAGTATCAGCATTCTCAGTATTTTAAATAAACAAAAACAAATTACAAATATAAAAAAAAATATGTCAACAAAAAAACACTCTTATTTCCAAATGGAGGGAGTATCCAGAAGGACTATTTAACTTTTACCACATATATACGAATCTTTAGCTGAGCAAGTACTTTCTACCAGCAGCATCAAGGACTTTCGAAATACACATGCTTGACACTAAATGATCTTCAGAATGACCTTGTCAATCTTTCAAGGGACTGTAGTTCACAAGCATATATCTGTCGTCATATATATGCTTGTGTATCGTACAACAACCTTAAATCATATATATACATGCTGCAAGTCAATCCGTTTTCAAGATTCTTGAGGAAGATGACATGTTCTGTTTTCTTTTTTCACAATTAATTTAGACAAATGATATACATATAGCTGCCTCATACCAGAACATATAGTAGGTTAGATCCTAGAAGCACACCTCCATCATTCATGATTTGTTTCAGCAATGAAAAATAACTCATTAATTCTATCTAATAATTTTACCTAGAAGACAAATTAAGAGTTAATATACTAAAGACATTGAGATTCCAAACTTCAAATTTCTGAGTTTTCCATGACAAATTAGATGCCTGGAGAATATCGATTCATTCATCTCTTATGCATGTGTTACTTGAGTAAAATCTAGTTGATATCCAATTTAAAAATAGAAATCATTTCAAATCATTTTGGTGATTTCCAAAAAGTTAGATGGTGCAATTAATTAGTATTCAAAGAGAGGCAACTGATCATACCTTGAGGCAAGGAGGCCTTAACCTTTGATCAAACGAAAAAAGGGAAATACAACAGAAATGCAACACAAATGCATAAAAAAGAAGCGGTATATATGTCATATGAGCACAAAAGGATTTGCAATTTTACTTCACCTTAGGTGGATGGATCACCAAGCCTTAGCTCAAGATCTAAATCCTCTTTGGAACTAGGGCTAACTTCCACCACCTTCGATTGGGGATCATGGACAATATTTCTATCAACTGAAGTTTGTTTTGGGAAGAAAGACACTGTTGCATCATCTGCTCTTCTTCTCTTGAAGCACATATTATCATCCTCTTCACCAGAAGAAGCCGTTTGGTTATTATTTCCGCATACTACAAAGTTAAGGCTCACAGACAAATCCGTTGCAGCATAACCCCTCTTATTTGCCCTATAGACGTTTGATTCAAGAAAATTCAAATTCTTCTCTTCCTTCTCCAAATCCAAGATATTACAATATCTGTCAGCAACCAAATTTGGCCATAATATGGAGGTCTTGTTTTGTTGTTCTTGAAAAATTGGTGAAGAGAAAAGAGGGGATGAAAAGACCTTTTTGTCGCAATTCACTTGCATAAGTGGAACTGAAACCCTAGAAGGTGAGGAATTAGGTGATGCAAGAAATCCATGATTAGAATCTTGGTTATAAGCCAACGTATGAATCTGAGAAGGGTATTCATGAATTCCCAAAGATGTAGGCGGACTCAAAAGATGATTGTTTGGGCTCGGAGACTGCTTAAGTCTAGCTCTATCTCTCCGGTGGACATTCATGTGACCACCAAGAGCTTGAGCTGACTTGAATTCTCTTCTACAGAAAGTACAAGAGTAAGATCTTGGAGGCCATATACACCCTCCAAGAGGTCCAGCTGCATCTTCTGCAAACGCTTGTTCTTCCCACGAATCGCCATACATAGAGGGCTTGGTTGATGATGCTACAACTTGATCAGAACTTAAACTATTCTTTCGCTTCGTCCACGTCCAATACCTAGCTTCCTCCATGGGTAGAAAATCAGATCCTCAGAGCTGCAAAGAGAGATTTATAGAGATGTTAAAGCCCCAAGATTAATTCAAATGAATTGAGTTGAGTTGAGTGATAACCAGCTTAATTATATATTAGTTGAAGTAATTGAAAAATACATGAGAATCAGGAGGGTTTAGATGAGAGAAATGTGGCAATTCTTAGGGGTTGGGAAGGTGAAATGGTGGGTACTCTAGTTTGGCTAGCTAGCTAGCTGTTTCAGTCTTAGCTACTTTTTTTGGTTTCTAGTTGGCTTTCTGCAGAATCAGTCTCTTTATATTTTCTTTCTTTAGCTGTGACCTGTGAGGCTGCAAAATGAAAACTGAAAAAGGTTTAGAAATTACCATTGTGGGTCCTTCTCAGTCTGTCTTGTACGGGGAGTGTAATTGCATATATATATATATATATATATATATATATATATATATATATATTAAGATCATATAATTTGATTGAAATTATACGAGTAGTAGAAAAACTAATAGAAATGACATAGATACAATTGGATCATGTGCAAAAGAGATGTACACATATGCTTCCATGTATGGGCATATATAGTCATCAAATTTTTAGTTTTTTTTGGGAAGTACAAAATTAAAAGAAACCTTGGGAGATATTGGCATTTATCAACCAACGGCAGTAGAGTGTTATCGCATGCAAGTCAGACGTTCTCGCATGCAAGCCAGACAAAAGTGTTGATTCGTGTCAGATCATCATATTAAAGTATACCTAGCTTACTCCGTCGTGCAAATTAAAAATAACATGAACACATACTCTCGTGACTAAGAGAACGAATCCTCAAACACTCCATCAAGAATCATTCCAATTAGCCAAGGTAGACCAAAGCAAATTGTTTTTACAATAAATGTTGTTGAAGGAATTGGCCTTATATACACGTGCCTGTGCGATTTCGAGCAATTCTAGCTACAAAAAACCACGTACAATCTTCTAGTAAAGCACACCGCTCGCAGTTTGTGTACGGAACCCTAGAAATTAATTGTGTCACCCCCAAATTATATAAGGCCTTGTGATCTTTGGTACACCAAAGAATTTTCTCTCATTTTTAGAGGCAGATCGATCGAGAGATATTTATTCGGAAAGCATAAGGGTTTTATGAGAAGCAGAAGAAAATAAATCAAGGAGCACTGAAATATAATGCATGAAAAATGAATTCACATAACATGCATAGGACACACCTAGCTATACATATTATTTATTCGTGATGATTTTTTTTATTTAAAAAATGGAAATTCAAGGGTCCCATTGCTCAGAAGTTTGCTATGAAGTTGTAGTCCGTGCATATAAGCACGAAACATATATATGTGTGTGTATGTCAGTGTAAGCACGAAGCACAAAACTAATATCGGATATGGATAATATTGCTTTAAATATATACGAATATCGGATTATCCGTATTTGTTAATTTAGCTCTAGTAATTTTAGATATTTTTTTTTGTTTTCCACAACTACTTTCACCAAAATTATTTGGTGAAAAAAACTAAATTTTTAGTGAATAGTATTTCTTAAGAAACCAATTTTGTTTCATGCGTTATACTTAATTACTATCATATATTACTTTGCAATTATAATTATTTTAAGAAAAACTCTCTACAAGCATATACGATAGACATTCATATTTATTCTATACTAATACTTGAAAATTTCAAGTTTATCATAAAGCACATGCATGCAAGTGTATAATTAATACGTTATTAGCATAGATTTGATTATGTACTGATCGACTAATTAATGATAGGAAAATGAAAGTCAAATAACAATATTTTGAAAAACTATTCAGATATTTCATATTTTATTTAGATATGTTATGTATATTTGGAATATATAGAAAATATGCGTACAGCCTTCTTTATGAAGAAGTATACATATACACGGAATGCTTTTTCTCATTAATGAATACATAAGCGAACTTCATGAATAAGTACTTATAGTACTTGCGAAAATATAAAATATATATTATATATTTGTATAGACCTTTTTATTGTCTGATGTTTTTAAACTGAATACGGATAATATTTATTTTTTTAATACGAATAATATTGGTTTTAAATAGATACAAATGCCGACGAATAATGAAACATATGTGAGTTAACTTACTAAACAAAATTACCTCTACATAAGATTTGGTGATTGCAATGGCAGTCACAAATTCTTTATAATGATGGTAAAATTAGTCATCACTGAGAGTCATCATATATTTTATTGTTTTAATTGTGATGGCTTGAAAATTCCATCACAAATAGCTTCTTTTTATAATTGCAAATAAAAATCATCACAAAAATTTAACTTTTTTAATTAATGATTGTCATGGCCGTCATAAAATATTATTTTAATTATTTCTTACATTAAAATATTAGTGATAGCTTAATTAAATGCAATCACGAAAAAGGGTATATCTATAAATGATGTAACACCCCCTTCCCGAAAAGGAAAGAGAGGTCACGTGCAAAGCACAACAAACCTCAAAATGAGTAAACAGAGCACTGATAACTTCAAAATATTAATAATGATATCTATCAATGAAGTACTAATTATAATTCTCCAACTATAGTCAAAAAAATAAAAACCAAAAATCGAAACAACCTAGATGGTCAACGGTAACACTCTCATCACACTAGCTCAGATCACCCCCTATGAAACATGCTTCTAAGAAAAACACGGCATGAGCCAATTACCCAATGACGGATACAGAGATATACAAAAGATATACAATTGATATAATGAAATCAATCGAGACAAAATCTTCGAACAAAACCTCAAGTGAATATACTGACAAAATAAAATCTCCAAAGATCTGAATGGAATATATCTGAATCAACAGAATTGACGAAACCAATAGAAGAGTAAAGAAATAACGAACTAAAGTAACTAACTCAATGAATTGAATCAATGAAAAAAACAAAACTAATACAATGAAATAATAAATTTGAATCAAATGGTTGAGTTTAATTTCATAATGAAAGTGAGCTCGAAATATACATTGCCACACGAGCGCAAGTCAAATGATGCCACACAAGCAACCAAAATAATGCCACATTGGGCAAATCACACATTGGACCGCGAATCCAAATGTATCTGAATCGGATAGGTGTGTTTGGCACAACATCACCAATCCATGAGAACAAAAAACTAGGGTTAACCCATACGCCTCCACAACAAAAAATACCAAATGGCCCACTTCTTTTCGGAGCCCAAAACGGAGACGCCAGTGGACTAATCACATCGCCATTTTAAAGTGTCATGCCTCTAGTTGCAAGACGATACGTGCACATGGTACCCCCACAGTGGTTATAGCTCAGGTATACCCTACGGTATATTCTAACAAAAATATAATGTCACAACACATGCGACATAATACCAACAAAAGAGTTCTATATGTAGATGTTGAACTAAATCAAATTATAGTCACAAGGTTCCAAAAAGAAGGTAGCAACATGTACCGCTCTACAATTATCAAAAATAAATACTAAACTTGATAACCTAATTCAAAGAGTACAAATACGAGTCATGTGTATCAACTCCAAAATGAAACTAATATATTTATTTCACAGTAAATAATTATGTGAAATCATAACATAATTCGAAATAAGGAAACAAACGGACAAATCAAATTTAACAAGAGTATCGCTGAAAGAGTACGGAATCCGCACAAATTGTAATAGAAAGAAAGAAATTCAAATTACTGAATAAAGCCAAAGTATCAAAGATCAAATTTCTATTTAAGAGTGTCAATAGAATTATAAAAAAATGAAACGAAAGACAAGATATCACGAGATCTAAAGAATACAACAATAATCAAAGGAGTGGAGTACGGAATCCGTACCTGATACTTCCAAACCATTTATAGCACACTCCACAAAATCTTACTCTCAATTGCCAACGATATCAAATACGAAACGTTATTCACAACCTAAATATATTCACCTCAAATTAAAAATAATCCAAACTAATAATTCCAAGATAATTCATAATCTATTTAATATGCCTTTAATCATCGCCTTATATCAATTATTAATACTCCAAAATTTATATTCCAAATATAACTCTTTAAATTCCCTCCGTTCGATTTAATTAAAAGTAATAATAATACAATTATAGTTACCTACTAATTATAAATTATATTAATATGAAATTAATTTCTCCAATTACATCAATTTTATAAAATAAACCCGAATTAAATTATAAATAATCTTTTAATCATCATTTCATTTTTTTAACGAATTAATTTTCTTAATGGATATAATATATATAATCAACCTAAATACCAAACATGAATACCAAATCCTTCCGTTTCAAAAGTAATATATATATATATATATATACGGAGAGGCTCTAAAGCGAACCTTAAAAAGCGAACCAAAGACGATCCGTCGTCTTTAGTGTCTATGGCGCGTCAGTTAGGCCGTCATTAAAGACTATACGTGGTATATGGCGACGGATCGAGATCAAACTGTCATGATGTAGACACCAAAGACGACGGTTAAATCTTTGGTTCGCTTCTTTAAGGTTTGCTTTAGAGACGGACCATATATATATATATATATATATATATATATATATATATATATTCAACTTATTTTATACATGATTCCATATATACATGATTTGACCAAATATAAAGAATTAGCTTTCTATTCTAAGATAACATAGGAACATGTGATCCTGCAGTCCAAAAACTTATTTGGTCACCATAATTGTTGTACATATTACATGGGTTATTCAACCAAAGCATTGCTCACGCAAGTACACCAACAAAATCAATTTATTACATATTTTATTCAGTAAATGACCATCTCTCAGTGGCGCCCCCAAAATTAGGTATACATCACCCATCTTGAGTCGCCAGATACATGGTATGTAATTCAAATACAACTTAATAATACAAGCTGTAAGTGTACAATACAACAAAACATAAAAATGTGAGTTTGAATACAAATCATCTCTTACTAGAGTATATACAAACTCAAAAGGAGTCCTCATTACAATTATTGTCACACTATTTAATGTAATAGGAGGACTACTAATACTATCATCATCGGTCCATCACTCCGCTCCCGACTACGTCCCATTTATATTCTCATTTCAAGAGAACAACAGTTAAAGAAAGGGTGAGCTCAACTAGCCCAAAGAAGAAATATTATGACTAAGATAATGCAGAATAATTTATCATTAGCCTTCAACAGTGTTAAACTGATAAAATATAATAACTATCAAGTTTAACTACAGCGGAACAAGCAATCCATTAGAAGAGTCAAGTAGAGAATAAAATCTATTATCTTCTATGATTTAAAAGGTTTTTCATGACTTTTATCGCTGAGATTCAGCTTAATAAATAATCCACATCATCAATAAATAATCCACATCATCAAATCATCCCTCCACTACAGGCCAAGGATATTCTTTAGTATCAAAACCACGAATTATCCATGCACTACGACTAAAGATAATCATGTTTTCATCAACGGTCCTGATCATGCCATAAAATAATTCATCTTTGCACTACGGCCAAAGAGAATCCATAGCCATAATCATACCAAAAACTGTGCATCAATGCACTACGGGCCAATGAGGACTTTTTCCACATCATTTGTAACATTACGGTTATGATTATACCGAATAATCCCTGGTCATAATCATATAAAGTCCATCTATGCACTACAGGCCACAGATAACTTTCAAAAAATAAACATGAGGATGATGACAATGATATAAGAATTTAATAAAACAAGTTCAAGAATTAATTTAACTAGGAACTGATAACGTCCAAATTGTCAACATGATACTGCTTTGTAGAGTAAAATTCAAGAATGCTCACAAGAATATTTCCATGAAAAGATCTTTGGATGAAGCCTTGAAATATCAAGGATATTCCACTAATTTCATGGAGTATAAAGTCAAAACTTTAACCAACCGAGTATAATAAAGAATGGAATAACAAAAGAAATCACCATACATGCGACTTTACATGTACATGTTATTCCAATGAATAATAATAATGAGAACCGGTCAAAGTAAATTCGCACCGAGCGGGATGTTCCAATGAGAATAATAAAGATTTTAACCGGTCCCACAGAACGTAACGCATGCATGTGATATTCCAATGTAATAATAATAAAGATGGAACCGGTCAAAAAGTAGAACGCATGCGCATGTGATATTCCAACGGAATAATAATAAAGATGGAATATTAGAAGAATGTCACTAAGTATAGGGTAGTCCGCATTATCTTTGGTTATTCCAAAGAATAATAGAGAATGGAATAACAAAAGTTCTCTTTATGAATACAAAAAGAAATAATACCCCTTACGAGTAGTACAACAAATAATATCCCTTACCTTTGAAAGAAAGAAGTCTTTGGATATAGAAGTAGTGAAATAGCGAACACTTTTCTTCTTTCTCTCTATAGTTTTCTCTCAGAGTTTTTCAAATGAAATCGTAAGAAATAATGAATGAATGAGCTTCTATTTATAGAAAAATGGATCAGCGTAAGAATTAACTCATGAAACACGGTCGATTGATTTACTTTAATCTGACGGTCCATATTTCAAGCAAAATCTTTTAAATAAAATATAATATATTCTATTTATAATCTAATAAAACGAATAACTTTATAAAAGATTTTACTATGCAAACACTATGCAGGCACTATGCAAATACTATGCAACACTATGCATAATAGAATATAATATATTCTATTTATAGAATAACTTTATAAAAGTATTTTGTTTTATTACATTAATAATACTTATAAAACAAAACTGAGTGACTTATCACGTAAACATCAATAATCAATACCGTGTGTTATTATGCAACCACGCGTATTACTGTACTTTTACTACCGAGTAGTTCAACAGTTTTAACAATAAAACTTCCGCCATTATTCTCATAAAAATATTTTTATCGTTTTCTCCATCCGACAATAATTCCATTGTGGGGTCCACCAATGATTGTACCGTCATACGAATATTTCCCAACAAAAAGAATATTCCCCGACCAATCGAATATTATACAACAACTTGCATAATTTTCAAAATTTATAAATACTACCCACAACTATAACACTATCTCAAATCCACACCATAATATTCAAAAAAATATTTCGAGAAAATTAAATCTTTATTCATAAAATCTGGGGTCTCACAATCTCCCCTCCTTATGAAATTTTTCCCTCGAAATTTACGTACGTACCTGGTATGTCGAAGAGGTGAGGATACTTTGACTTCACTTCAAATTCTAACTCTTGAGGTATAACCTTTGTGCGTCGAATATGATCCTTCTTATCCAAGATGTTAACACGTATCTCCTCATACGTTAAATCTTCTCCTATCTCGTCCGGTTCTAAATTAATAATGTGTTTCGGGTCGTCCACATATTTACATAACATCGATACGCTAAAAAACGTTATGAACACGCGACATACTTGGCGGTAAAATAAGTCTATAGGCCACAGTTCCTACTTCATCGAGGATTTCAAATGGACCAATTAAATCGAGGGTTGAGATTTTCTCTCTTCGTCGATTCTTGCTTCTAGAATAACGCCCTCTTGAACCTTTTTTTTCACATTTATCAGCTCCGGGTGTGTAGCTCGAGCAGCTTTAACTTTATCGATTAAAGTCGATTCTACTCGTATATTCGTTATCTTAACTTGGGTCCCTAGAGTCTTTAACTCTATCTTCATCACTTGTAAGTTATACGAAATGAGTCTTTGTGTTAACAACATCGCACTCGTAAACGCATACGATCTTCTACTCAACGCGTCAGCTACCACGTTCGCACTTCTACGATGATATTGCATGGTACGATCGTAATCTTCAACAGCTCGAGCCAACGTCTTTGGCGCATGTTACGTTCATTTTAGTTGAAGAAATATTTAAGGATTTTAGAAATGGGTTTAGTACTGGGGTCAATACAAAATTCGATTTCACGCTCTAGGGTAGGTTAAGAAGTCTTCAAGAATACGTCAGGAAATTTATTAACAATAGAAATATCATTCAAAATTGTGACCCTCATCCAGACTTGGATATCATGTCACATTGATACCTATCAACTTGTCACCGTCATTCACGACGTCGCCTACAGAAAGTCTGGCTTCGATGCATTCAACACAAGAAAGTCAACAACGAAAGGACCGAGGCTCTTTACTTATGGCTTAATATAATAGTGATTGACTTTAGTGGTTTGGTTGCTTGAATTCGCATAACAGGTTGGTTAGGAATATGAAAACTAACAACCTTACGAAAAGCATAATGAGTAGTTAACCAATCGACTCCTAAAATCGCATCAAAGGCAAGTATTTTCAAAGAGATAAGATTGACAGGTAACGTGAAAGTGTCAATTTGAATTAAACAAGATTTATAAATAGTGGATGTAACGAAGGTTTCTACTAACGAAGTTTCAACCAATAAGTCAAAGTCTAACTTCTCCGGAGTTAAATTTAAACGCGTTAAATGCAAAACAAGAGAGATAAAAGAATTTGTAGAACCCAGATTCTAATAAGGTATAGACTTCACAAGAATTTATAATTAACTAACCTGCGTCTTAACCGTTCGGGTCACTTCACTTTTTTTTTTGAGAAGTCACAAAAACGCTTCTCCCGAAATCACCGACTTTTGTTTTGTTCATATCCGTAGTTGGTACCACCGTCCCAAATTGGACTTGACTTCACTATCGACAAAAATCGAGCTAAATGACCTTCTCTTCTTGAAATTTCCACTTATTATCTTGGCCATGATTACCAATCAAGTGGTTACCATTCTTGGCATGATAATTTCCCCACGATGGTTATCATTGTTCGATAAGCCGTTATACCCATTATGATTATTATCGTGTTGTTGGTCGTTACCTTTTGGTTGAGCTGACTCAACGGTCTCATGTGCTTCATTGCTTATCTCAGCATTTTCATATGCCATTTTCACCACATATTCGACAGGTAAAAACAATTAAATTCTGTATCTCCTTATTTAATTTATGTAATTTGTAATTGTATTGCTTATGTAAAAACAATTAAATTCTGTATTTCCTTATTTAAATTCACGCTAACACACACGTAACATCGCATATGCATTAGGCATTGTTGCAACTTACGGGACTCGATTCTGACATACGGAGATCGAGTTATCACACAAATTGCAAAACTCGCCAACACTTAGGCAAAAAGCCAAAAAAAGACCAAAACCCGCATCGGTCGTCCGAACGACACTCAAACACACATGTAGTACCGCATAGGCATTAGGCACGTGTTGCAACTTACGAGACTCGATTCTGAAATACGGAGATTGAGTTATCACCCAAATTGCAAAACTCGCCAACACTTAGGTAAAAAGCCGAAAAAAGAGCCCAAAACCCGCATCAGCCGTCCGAACGCCACGCAAACACACACATAGCACCGCATAGGCATTAGGCATGTGTTGCAACTTATGGGACTCGATTCCGACATACGGAGATCGAGTTATCACCCAAATTACAAAACTCGCCAACACTTAGGCAAAAAGCCGAAAAAGACACCAAAACCTGCATCGGTCGTCCGAACGACACGCAAACATACACGTAACACCGCATAGGCTTTAGGCACGTGTTTAAAATTACGGGACTCGATTCCGATATACGGATGCCGAGTTATCAGCCCGTTTGCCCGAAGAACCAAAAGTTAGGCAAAAAGCCAAAAAAGAGACCAAAATCCACATCGGTCATCTGAACGACACGCAAACACACACACAGCACCGTATAGGCATTAGGCACGTGTTGCAACTTACGTGACTCGATTCCGACTTATAGAGATCGAGTTATCACCCAAATTGCAAAACTCGCCAACACTTTGGCAAAAAGCCAAAAAAGAGACCAAACCCCGCATCGGTCGTCCAAACGACACGCAAATACACACGTAGAAAAGCATAGGCATTAGGCACATGTTGCAACTTATGGGACTCGATTCCGATATACGGAGATCGAGTTATCACCTAAATTGTAAAACTCGCCAACACTTAGGCAAAAAGCCAAAAAAGAGACCAAAACTCGCATCGGTTGTCTGAACGACACGCAAACACACACATAGCACCACATAGGCATTAGGCACGTGTTGCAACTTATGGGACTCAATTCCGAGATACGGATGCAGAGTTATCAGCCCGTTTGCCCGATGAACCAATAATTAAGGCAAAAAGCCGAAAAAGAGACCAAAACCTGTATCGATCGTCCAAACGACACACAAACACATACATAGCACCGCATAGGCATAAGGCACGTGTTGCAACTTACGGGACTCGATTTCGACATACGGAGATTGAGTTATCACCCAAATTGCAAAACTCGCTAACACTTAGGCAAAAAGCCGAAAAAGAGACCAAAACCCGCGTCGGTAGTCCGAACGCCACGCAAACACACACATAGCACCGCGTAGGCATTAGACACGTGTTGCAACTGACGGGACTCGATTCCGACATACGGAAGCTGAGTTATCGCCCAGTTTGCAAAACTCGCCAACACTTTGGCAAAAAGCCGAAAAAGAGACCAAAACCCGCGTCGGTAGTCCGAACGACACGCAAACACACATGTAGCAGATCGTGATAGGCATTAGGCACGTGTTGCGAACTTACGGGACTCGATTCCGATATACGGATGCCGAGTTATCAGCCTGTTTGCCCGATGAACTAATAGTTAGGCAAAAAGCCGAAAAAGAGCCCAAACCCCGCATCGGCCTTCTAAACGCCACGCAAACACACACATAGCACCGCATAGGCATTAGGCATGTGTTGAAATTTACGGGACACGATTCTGACATACAAAGATCGAGTTATCACCTAAATTGCAAAACTCGCCAACACTTAGGCAAAAAGCCGAAAAAGAGACCAAAACCCGCATCGGTCGTCCGAATGACACGCAAACACACATGTAGCACCATATAGACATTAGGCACGTGTTGCAACTTACGGGACTCGATTCCGATATACGGATGTCGAGTTATCAGCCTGTTTGCCCGATGAACCAACAGTTAGGCAAAAAGCCGAAAAAGAGCCCAAAACCCGCATCGACCATCCGAACGCTACGCAAACACACACATAGCACCGCATAGGCATTAAGCACGTGTTGAAACTTACGGGACTCGATTCTGACATACGGAGATCGAGTTATCACCCAAATTGCAAAACTCGCCAACACTTAGGCAAAAAGTCGAAAAAGAGACCAAAACCCGCATCAGTCGTCCGAACGACACACAAACACACACGTAGCACCGCATAGGCATTAGGCACGTGTTGCAACTTATGGGACTCGTTTTCGATATACGGATGCCGAGTTATCAGCCCGTTTGCCCGATGAACCAACAGTTAGGTAAAAAGCCAAAAAAGAGACCAAAACCTGCATCGGTCGTCCGAACGACACGCAAACACACACATAGCACCGCATAGGCATTAGGCACGTGTTACAACTTACGGGACTCGATTATGACATACAGAGATCGAGTTATCACCCAAATTGCAAAACTCGCCAACACTTGGGCAAAAAAACCGAAAAAGAGCCCAAAACCCGCATCGGCCGTCCAAACGCCACGCAAACACACACATAGCACCGCATAGGTATTAGTCACGTGTTCAAACTTACGGGACTCGATTCCGATATACGGATGCCGAGTTATCAGCCCGTTTATCCGATGAACCAACAGTTAGGCAAAAAGCCGAAAAAGAGATCAAAACCCGCCTCGGTCGTCCGAACAACACGCAAACACACACGTAGCACCGCATAGGCATTAGGCACGTGTTGCAACTTACGGAACTCGATTCCGATATACGGATGCCGAGTTATCAGTATGTTTGCCACACTTGTAGAACACAAACTAAAATAATTTAAATATGCTTAGTTTTTGACTTCGCTTTTAATATTTTAGTTTTGTAGGGTCTTGTTGAGGTGACTCATGGGGGGTGGAGGTCATGCAGACAAAGCGATGCTCGTGGCGGAGATGGTGATGACCGTAATGATGTCGATTGATGAGACTATAGAGGTGGGACCGGAGGTGGAACGAGGCGATGGGACCCCGAATCGTCGATAGATGGCGGTGATGGTGACACTGACATTTCTGATCTTGGGCTGTAGTTAGTTTATGTTTATATTTTGACTTTTATGTATGTATTTATATACCTTTTGATGACTTGTACATACTAGACTTTTGTATCTAACTATATTGATTGTTGATGATAAAAGATATGATTATTATTAATATGCGTGCATTGTCATTATTTGTTTTTCTTTAATTTTTAACAGGTACAATTATATATATGTAAATGAACAGGAGAATTTTGTAATTTTTAAATTTTTTTTTTTTAAGCGGTCATTGGTGATTTAGGGGTCATCGGCAATGACTGAAGGTAATCAATGACGACGGAATAGACACTCATTGGCAAATTACTACCTGGCTCGGTAATGACTGTTAAATTAAAATTCAATAATGCTTAGTGGCGACACATATCATATCTCGTTATATGGTAGTCAGTGAATGACTCATTGATGACGGCGTGTTGACAATAACCAACCCGTCAAGAATGATCAACTTCCGACGGCGGCGACGGGAGTCGAGGCGGCGACCTCGAGGCGACGGGAGGCGACGGACGGTCTGCGTCGCCGACGACCTCCTTCGCCGACGGCAGAGAGAGTCGTTAAGCGACGGCGATGGCCGTCGGCAATGACCTTTATTTTTGTAGTGTAATTAATTAAAAGATTTTAATTAATTATTCCTAATAAGATTGGGAGCATAATTAATTAAATGAGTTTAATTAATTAAAATAAAACTCAATTCATTAATTGTTAAGGAGGGTTGCCCACATCTATAAATAAGAGGATTCTTATTATGGGTGCAGAGTTGTTGTTGACTTTTTCACAATATACGTAATTCCAATAGTTGGGAGAGTACGCTCCTTTTCTATGAGAGATAGAAAAACTAGGGTTTGGCCAAACACCCATCTTCTTGGATCTTTCTTCTTCCTTGGTGGATCACCTCTAGAGGCCAAACACTTGGGTGGCTAACGTTGATCAAAAGAAGGAACCAAACCCGGTGGATTCAAGTTGAACGCGAAAAGAATTAGAAGTGAACTTGTACCTGAGGAAACTCGAATCTTCAAGGGTATGATTCTTGTTCTTCATATCTTTTCGTTCAATAATAATTGTGCATAAAGGATGATCCGGGTATATGGTTTGTAAAATTTTAAACTCTGATTTTTACACGTTTCTGCTTATTTGTGCAATTTGATTGCGTTTATGAATATTACAAACCTAACAGCAATTAAATACCAAATAAACTTAGGTAGGTCATACTAGCGAAGGAATTCCCCGTCTCTCCCCTCCTAGTTTTTATCTCACATCTCAGCCAGGGATTATATCCCTAAGCTTTGATACCAACTGTGACGCCCCCAAAATTAGGTATACATCACCCATCTTGAGTCGCCAGATACATGGTACGTAATTAAATACAACTTAATAATACAACTGTTGTGTACAATACGACAAAAACATAGAATTTGTGAGTTTGAATACAAATCATCTCTTAGAGAGTATACAAACTCAAAAGGAGTCCTCATTACAATTATTGTCACACTATTTAACGAGAATAAAGTGAGGACTACTAATACTATCATCCGTCCATCACTCCGCTTCCCGACTCGTCCCCAAATTTATATTCTCATTTCACAAGAGAAAGCGAGTGAAAGAAAGGGTGAGCTCAACTAGCCCAAGAAGAAATATTATGACTAAGATAATGCGAATAATTTATCATTAGCCTTCAACAAAGGTAAAACCGATAAAATATAATGACTATCAAGTTTAATCATAGTGAACAAGCAATCCATTAGAAGAGTCAAGTAGAGAATAAAATCTACTATCTTCTATGATTTAAAAGGTTTTCATGACTTTTATCGGCGAGACTCGACAATAAATAATCCACATCATCAAATCATCCTCGCACTACGGAGCCAAGGATATTCTTTAAGTATCACGACCACGAATTATCCATGCACTACGACTAAAGATAATCATGTTTTCATCAACGGTCCTGATCATGTCATAAAACAATTCATCTTTGCACTATGACCAAAGAGAATCCATAGCCATAATCATACCAAAAACTGTCCATCAATGCACTACGTGCCAATGAGGACTTTTTCCACATCATTTGTAACATTACGGTTATGATTATACTGAATAATTCCTGGTCATAATCATACCAAGTCCATCAATGCACTACAGGCCACAGATGACTTTCAAAAAAATAAACATGAGGATGATGACAATGATATAAGAATTTAATAAAACAAGCTCAAGAATTAATTTATCTAGGAACTGATAACGTCCAAATTGTCAACATGATACTGCTTTGTAGAGTAAAATTCAAGAATGCTCACAAGAATATTTCCATGAAAAGATCTTTGGATGAAGCCTTGAATATCGAGGATATTCCACTAATTTCATGGAGTATAGAAGTCAAAACTTTAACCAACCGAGTATAATAAAGAATGGAATAACAAAAGAAATCACCACGCATGCGATTACTTTTGCATGTATGAAGTTATTCCAATGAGAATAATAATAACGGAACCGGTCAAAGTAAAATTGCACCGGCGGATGTTCCAATGTAATAATAAAGATTTTAACCAGTCCCACCAGAAATCGCACGATGTAATATTCCAATGTAATAATAATAAAGATGGAACCGGTCCCATGTAAACGCACGCATGGATATTCCAACGGAATAATAATAATAAGACGGAATATTAGAAGAATGTCACCAAGTATAGGGTAAATTCACAGATATCTTTGGTTATTCCAAAGAAATAATAAAGAATGGAATAATGAAGTTCTCTTTATGAATACAAAAGAAATAATACCCCTTACGAGTACAACAAATAATATCCCTTACCTTTGAAAGAAAAAGATCGGATATAGAAGTAGTGAGAAGCGTGAACACTTTTCTTCTTTTTCTCTATATAGTTTCTCTCTAGAAATTTCAAAGGAATTAAGTAAGAAATAATGAATGAATAAGCTTCTATTTATAGAAAAATGGAATTGCGTAAGAATTAACTCATGAACGGTCCGTTTGATTTACTTTAATCTGACGGTCCATATTTCAAGCAAAATCTTTTAAATAAAATATAATATATTCTATTTATAATCTAATAAAACGAATAACTTTATAAAAGATTTTACTACGCAAATACTATCAGAGCACTTATGCAAATACTATGCAAAATAGAATATAATATATTCTATTTATAGAATAACTTTATAAAAGTATTTTGTTTTATTACATTAATAATACTAATAAAACAAAAGCGAAAGTGACTTATCACGTAAACATCAATAATCAATACCGTGTATTCTTATGCAACCACGCAGACATTTTTTACTTTTACTACTGAGTAGTTCAACAGCTTTAACGGTAAAACTTCACCAATTATTCTCATAAAAATATTTTTGTCGTTTTTTCCATCCGAAATAATAATTCCGTTAATGGGGTCCACCAATGATTGTCTGGTCATCGAATATTTTCCAACAAAAAGAATATTCCCTAATTAATCGAATATTATACAACAACTTGCATAATTTTCAAAATTTATAAATACTACCCACAACTATAACACTATCTCAAATCCACACCATAATATTCAAAAAAATATTTCGAGAAAATTAAATCTTTATTCATAAAATCTGGGGTCTCACAATCTCCATCTGATGTGATAGATATCAATATTAAAATAATTCATTCATCATAATTAGTTTATCAAAGAAAAAAAAAGCAATGAGATCACATCTTCGACATTACCTTAATAGAGAGTCTACCCTTTTGTTTTCTCGCTTTTTACCACTACCGCCTTAGATCTCTTCCTCTTTTATTTTTACGTGTCAATGGTTCTATCTCTTTTTCTTTCGCCACTTTATTCGGATGTATGAAAATTAGGTCTAGTACTTATTAATAAAGAGGTCTTGCTCTAATAAACTTCTAATTGAGTTCAATTAATATTAAGGCCCAAATTTTATTAATTTAATTTATTCATCACTTATTACTACTTATTAGCCCACATAAATTAAATGACCACTTTGACTCAAATAAAATGTAAAGTCCAATTAAAATATTAAAAATTGGTAAATAAATTTATATGTTATTTATTATTATCATTATTTTTTTTCTGGGTATTACAAATGATGATCAAGTGCGTCACAAAAAGAAAAATTTATTTTGCGTGAAAAAATTGGTGATTAACTTGACCATCACAATTATAATACATTGATGAAAAAATTAGTCATCACTAAGAATCATTATATATACTATTATTTTTATAATTGCTTAAAAATTTCATCATAAATTACTATTTTTTGTGATTATTTTTAAAAACCTTTACAAAGTTTCATCACGTATTCTTATTTTTTTAATAGTGAATATAAGTTCACTTTAAAGTTTCTTTTTTCATAGGGCCCAAAAATGATTCTTCTATATTTCTAAATTACTAAAATTAGTTACCCAGATCATGCGCACGTAATATTTCATTGCTTTTCTCGAGTTTTTGATGTGGAAATGAGTTATTATATTTTAATTTTGACGTTCTTTATCTTCAATTTCTTTAATAATTATAGCAATATTGTATTTGTAAGTTTTGAAAAGGGAAGAGAAATTTGTTGGAGAAGGGTATTTTTCCCTTGTTTTTGAATTTTTTTTCTTTTAAAAAAGAGAATAAAAGGAAGGAGAAAATTTAGACCCAAACAAATTGAAATTATAAGCCATGTAACTTATTTGTTAATCCTGGTATTGCCCTCATGACACAACAAATAACAAATTGCCTTCAACACAACTTAAATAACATAATTTAATGGACATTGTATCCTTTAATTTTCTCTTCTAAACTCGCAAGAAAGACAGTTACTTTACTCTCTTATTATTTTCTCCCACAAATTTTAAATTCTGGTTTCTTTTCTCCCAAACTCACAAACATGCACAATGTAAAGGGCAATAAAAAAGTAATTGAGGCATAAGAATTAAGAGGGGTGTGCTTAATTGTCTGCATTTTGGGCATCTTGATGGTTGTAATGATATTGGCAGGTTAGCTGCCTGGGTAAGGAAGGAGAGAGCCAAACAATTATATATGTATGTTTCTTATCAGGTCAAAACTAAGAGTGCTCAGAATTTAGTCATGAACTAGCTAGAAAAATTAAAAATCTTATGGTCAAATTTGAGTGTCTAGTTGGCTTAATTAACTAAGAAGCATCACCCAATGTGGACAGTAAATTAATCATTATGTTGTCTCAAATTTGATTTGATACAAATTAGCCGCCACTGTTTCAAGTTAATCAAACTGAATACTACAAGTACATGACCTACAAAATGATTCTTGTCACTCTACATATATAACAGTATTAATGAATTTTAAATGTGGTAATAAATATATCTTTCTTCCAATTAGTAAAAAAAATATTAAATTAAGGAAGAAAAATGTACATACTTGGAAAGTACTACAAGATTAGTTACCACTTGGACACTATGAGGATCAAATTATGAAAGAAGTAGTCCTTATTTGATATGAAAAAAACAAATTTACTCAGACAACTTATCAGTCAAAGCTTTAATTAGCTTATATATAGTCACTATCAATATAACTCATATCCTAAAAAAACAAAAAATATGAATATCTTTTATGTTGTTTATAATAAAATAATTTGAAGTGGTACAAAAGAATAATAATAGCTTATAAAAGAGCTAATTAAGCACATACATCTGTAGATACATAATTGAGTTCAACTGATCAGGCCTTCCTAAGAAAAGATGTATATATGGATATCATTATCCATTGGCAGAATCAATTAACTCCTTGAGATGAGACACAGGAAAAAGGACACAAACGTCGTGCATTTTAATACTAAGGCTAAGATTTCTCCTTCATTTAAATATTTCAAGAAGATTGTCCCCTTTCTAAGAGATTCTACTTAATTCCCATGTCTTATTCTCAACTTGTTTGAAATTAATAAAGGGCACCCCCCTCTAGTTCTCGTCTATTGTTAAGAAAACAATGCATATATATATATATATATATATATATAGAGAGAGAGAGAGAGAGAGAGAGAGAGAGAGAGAGAGAGAGAGAGAGGTTATTCTTTATTATGATCATTAAGGATTGAAAAGGAAGCTTAAAGACTAATAATATGGGGACAGACAAGAAGTATTATTTGTGACATGACACTGGTTGAATGGGAAATGATAGAGATCATAACGTTCAAGCAATTATAAGATAGTATTATATATTTTTTCAGTGCAACCTTCAGGAATTTGTAGAAGTAAATCTATTGAAATGACTGTTATTGAATAAGATAAAAGAACGAATAATGCATATATTTAACTTAACCCTATTAAATTACAAACATCATATCATTGTAAGTCTCTCTCTGCAGCACAGCTACGGTGTTTAATAAATCAACAATGCTACTATCATATAAAAAAACTCATATAATATTCAGATACACGCACATGCATACGATGGGTCCCTACCTAACATGTGGGGCCAATAAATATGCATGTGTGTTTATCATGTGAGGATTATGTGAGCCTCCATTATGTGATAGTAATATTATTTTTAATAAACCGCCGAGAGAGTAATTAATTGAATAAATAAGTTTTCATATATATATATATATATAACAAAATACAAATGATTTTAAATTTTTCGCTCATCCTAATAAATCATTTGAGTCGTCTAAAATTTGGAATAAATCTCATCGTCCATAAAGTCTTTATAGGCACGGATCATTATTACTATATATATATATATATATATATATATATATATATATATATATATATATATATATATATATTAGCTAATAATTATGATTAGTTTCCGTTGGAGTTGTCATTTGCTGCTTGGTTCTCAAATAGTATGTAATTTTTGATTAATGGCAGTGTGCACGATCCTACCTAGCTAAATATATACATTATCATATAGATAATTATAGGTGTACACACTCTAAATACTCCTATTTAATAACTAAAACATATTCAAGGAAGAGTGTCGGTAACGCCACTAAATAGAACCAAAATGTATGGGTTACCTTTTAAAAGGGTCAAAATTTTGTGAAAGGTGAACATTAATTTTTTTACTATTCTCACCGTTTCACCTATATAAATTTATTAATCGTATTGGTTTATATGTTTTTAATTTTAATGATAACAAATTACTTTATAGAGTTATATATTGTCATCATAAAAAAAAAGAAATGTCAATTTATATGTTTTGTTTTAATGATGACAACATATTTGTATGAATATATTTTGCGATAATATATTTATTTTTGGGTAATGTAATAAACACTCTTTTTTAATATACTTCGAATTACAGATATTATCAAATGATGTTAATATAAGAGAATTACTTCTTTATTTTCTGTGATTAAAACGACATTCATTAGGTCACCTTAGGTAATGTTACTTCATTTTCATTTCAAGGTACGTAGCTTGAAATTTGGTTATCCCACCTGACAACATGGTGTGTAGATATAATTATTTAATTATTAAAAACATGATTAAATATATAGTTACCAGCGCAATATATTGAATATTGACCAATAATTCATATATAGTTTATACTTATCTGTTCCATTTAAACCCTAGTTTGCTCTAAAAAGAAGCAACCCATGCAGTTGCATGACAGGAATAAGGCAGGAAATCTAGCTTGTTTTAATTTCAACAAAAAAATCTGCTCTTATTCCTTCCTGAACGTCTATAGCATGACTTTAATTCAACCACACACACACACACAGATATATATATATATATATATATATATATATATATATATATATATATATATATATATATATATATATATTCGAATTAGAGACCGTTCATCCTCCAGGTACGAATGAGAAAAATAATTATTTAGGAAGAATTTGGTTAAACATCCTTTTCAAAGTTTCAAAAACAATTATATTAGCTTACTTGTGGAGATCGTTTTACTCCTCCATGTTTCATGGTATGTTTCAGTTGTCACCTTCTTGGTACTGTAGTACTGTTATTAACTGTATGTCGTCGCTGCATATATATGAACATGTTAATGCCTCAAATATGACAATTGAGTTCTTCGTTTTTACTCAAAACATTTTGTCAAATCCAGCATTAATCAGACCAGGATAACCAGGGGCGGATCCAACCCCACTATTCAGTGGGATCAAATTTTTAAAAAAATAAAAATATAATACAATAAATCATAAAATTAAATAATGTTTATATATTGTTTCTAATAATATTTTTCAAAACTCCATAATTTAAAATTGTTACATGATTGTCTCATTTTCAATAATTACAAAAATATCATGTTCAATAATGCAAGTTACTAAACAATCATTCATTGATACTGTTACTAGAGCTTTTAATACTACTTTTCTTTTCTTTTTTTATGGATCAATGCAATTGCAAAAATTCACAAACACTATCCGACGAACTCCAACCTACCACTACTCGCGGCCATAAAAGTAAAAGTATCGTCTCCTCGCTTTCCACCACCCACTACGTCGCGCGTAAGCGATACCCCCACCGCTGGCGCGCAACGTAGGATAGGAATTGTCGTTGATCCTATCCCACGTCCGACCTACATCTGAACTCTACGGCTTGAAAACCTAAAAATTCAGTGGGGGCAATTGCCCCTAGCCCCCCTCTGCCCTTAAGGTTGATTCGCCCCTGAGGATAACAATTTCTTATATTTTCCATTTTGAACATTGTTAAGAGTAAATATGTTGTCCCAATCGAATAACTCCTATAAGTACGTATGTCTAGTATATAATGAGTTGAACCGGTTAGATCTTTTCATTGTCAATTGTTTTTTGGTAGAGAGTTTGATGTATTTATAGGCTAGACTTGAGCCCATTTTATAAAATAAATAAAATGAGTTTCTTGTGATTTTCTAATTTGAAGCCAATTTGTGAAAATTTTAAATTTACATGATATACTTTTTTTTAGTCAATAGTCGTGAATATTTAAATTATTTAAAAATATACTAATTCTTATCGTATAGGAAAAGACTAATATGACTTGCACATTTTATGGACTTCTCCTGTTTAAGTGATTGTTTAAGAATATATTACAAGTTATAATATTTATTGCTTTAATATTAAAATAAATTTGTATCATTTTGAATTTTAAAATTTGTCAAATTAATTTTAAATATCAAAGTAAATTTCCTCTCTTTCTAGTATTATTTTTTGGGTGGAAGGAGGGAGTATAAATATGCTATTAAGGGTACCATTCCTTTGGGCTACATGACAACTTATTGAGAAGCCCTGGCTGCATAACTGTAGGCCCAACAAATGTACTAATGGCAGTTGGGCCGACGGGCCTAATGATGACAACATATTTCATGGATTAGGATCTTTCATTAAGTATTTCACGCCCTTTTTTTTTTGCTAACTTTAAATTTATACTTCCTCCTATCAAACAAAAATTTCAAAATGTACAATTTTATTTGTCAATTTGATAATATTTTAAAAAACTAGTTTCAATATTTTGAAAATAATATAAATTAACATAATTGTCACAAATTTATAATCACAATAACGTTAATTAATTTTTAACATATACAATATTAAAAATTATAAATTTTATGTAATTAATAAGTTAAATTGTGAAATTATTAACTATTAAAAATAATTACTACTTAGTGTTGTAGAACTATAATTCTTTTTATAGTCCTACGAATGTAATGTTAACTTATTATTATACAATAACTTTATTCTAAAAAATCATTTAATAGGTTAGTCATACAATAAAATTTAATTTAAAAAATATATTTAAAATTTTACTTTACTCAAATTTGGACTCTAAATAACTAAATATTACAAATATAGGAAAAAAAAAATTACGAATACATAATACTCTCCCTGTTCCATTTTTTTTTATCATTGTTGACTTTTTAAAGTAAACTTTTTTAAACCCAAAAATTATTTAAATTGTTTTTATTTAAATAAGTGCAATGATGAATATTGTAAATTTTCTAACAAGTGTTGGTCATTGTAAGTTTTATTGTTTCATATTTTGTAATGAGTCTTCTTAATTTTGAGTTTAAAAATGTCTCAAATTGATTTTCAAAATTTAACAATGATCAAATAATTTGAAACGGATGGAGTAATTAATACTAACAAATATATTGTATTATAAAATATATTAATGATTAAAATAATTAAAAAATATGTTATATGTTAAAAAATATATATAATGACTAAACTTTAATTACCAATTTCATTTAATGTAGGACACATTTAGTTAAGTAATGTTTAAAATAATTTTGAAATATATTAGTGACTAAAATTTGGTTAATTTTTAAACTAAGTTATAATAGTAACTTATTATTCAACAAAAATGTTATTCCTAAATAACTACATAATAAAAATATTGAAACAATATTATGACAAAATAATAGTTAATATTAAAAAACATAATATATATTAAAAATATATTAATGATTAAATTTTAATTACCAATTTTATTTCAGATAGAAGTTAATCATTGTTAGAAAAAATCCTCACTTATACGTAGTATTAGTTATTAAAATTTAGTTACGTTTTAAAACTAAAACCATGACAGTAACTTATTATTCTACAAAAATTTTAATGCATATAGAGTTCCTTAAACACCAAATTTAGGCTTTTATGTTTTATTCATTTTGAACTCTAAAAATTTATATATAAATTCAAAAGATTGAAAATAAAAAGTAAATATTAAAATTTAAAACTATATAAAAATTGAATATTAAATTAAAAACAACCAAAAAAATATTAGTAATACTCAATTGTGAGTATTTGATAATTGTTTGAGTAACGTTTGTAGTCATTATAATTTTTTATTGATATTCAGATCATATTCGTTCGAAGGCTCAATTCGGGTTGATGCTCGAATCGATAACTAAATGAGTTTCAATTAAATTTTATTTAATACTCGATAAATTTTATGAATCAAATATCAACAACTCAGTACTCGATTCAATTTCGGTTTCCTGGCTTTCTAAACGGAATGTGAACAGACCCAACCATTGCACGAGTGTGTATGTATAACACTAAAGAACATAAGATTTGTAAAGAACCTTATTGTTCGGTCGAGGGATGTATGCAACCAGATAATAACATACTAAACAGGACAAATTTAGCATATAGGGAACGCCGCCGTCGGCCAAAAATTCTGCCGTTGGCAAACTCGTCTCGCTTGTTCTAATGCACCATCATTTTCATCGCTTGTATAATAAGTCTACCCAGTTTACTACACAATTATAGAATCAGGAGAGGAGTTTCTCATTCTTGAGATTTTTCCAATTCTTGAAATATCCATGGCAAGTGAGCTAACAAGTTGTAGAGACCATAGGTGGTCTCTTAAGGGAATGACTGCTCTAGTTACCGGTGGTACCAGAGGCATTGGGTATGCCATAGTGGAGGAATTAGCAGAATTAGGTGCTGCTATACATACCTGTTCAAGGAACCAAACAGAGCTCAATGAAAAGTTAGAAGAATGGAAAGGCAAGGAATTCAAAGTAAGCGGTTCGGTATGTGACTTGTCTTCAAGAGAAGAAAGAGAGGAATTGATGAAGACTGTCTCCTCTGTTTTTGATGGGAAGCTCAATATCCTAGTATATAAGTTTTAATATCATTTCTATATTTATATTTGATTATTTCTTTGAAATATTATTTCAAATTAATATTTGATGATTTTTTTGTGCATATAATGTAGATAAACAATGCTGCAACACTCGTAATGAAAGAAGCTACAGAACATACAGCTGAAGATTATTCTTATGTCATGGGAACAAATTTTGAGTCCCCTTACCATCTGACCCAACTTGCACACCCCATGCTGAAAGCATCTGCCACCGGAAGTATCGTCTTTATTTCATCCGTGTCGGGTGTTATGGCCCTACCTGCACTTTCAGTCTATGCAGCATCTAAAGGTAATGAATGAGTCTATAATGCCTCCACTCAGCCTCAAAACCTTGAACCCCCACCCCCGAATCTGATACCACTTGAGAGGAGTGGTTAGCATGAAATTATTTCAGTTATATTCCATGTGTATTACACGTTGCGTTGGGCATCTGTTCTACCCTAATTATGAATATTTTTCAGGTGCAATTAATCAACTTACAAAGAACTTGGCTTGTGAATGGGCAAAGGACAATATTCGCAGCAACACTGTTGCACCGTGGGCTGTCAGAACATCAACAAGACCTGTAAGCTATTCCTTCTGTTACTTTTTAATACTACTAACTAATGTTTTGTTTTAATCATAAAGAGTTAAGTTTGTTTTCTTCTGTATCTAATTCAGGGGAATGTTGATGAATCGGCTGTGAAAATAATGTTACGATTAATGAACCAAACTCCAATACGGCCCATGGCAGAACCAAATGAGATATCCTCTCTAGTGGCATTCCTTTGCCTTCCTGCTGCTTCATACATCACTGGCCAAGTTATGGTTGTTGATGGTGGATATACAGCTGGTGGTTTCAAACTTGAACCATAGAGCTCGGACAGCCTATCACTGGGGGGATTCAAGTCTGCAAATATATGTTACAAATAATTAATTCCTAGGACTCGGATTCACTATTTTGATGATTTAATAATATGTTTATTTATAAGGATTACTCTTAAAATTTTAATATTAATTTCAAGTCTTATGGTCAGGGTTTGAAAAGATTGTTTCCAAAGTCAAAAATTGAACAAAAATATTGTCACACCCACCACAGATGAGATGTGACATATATCCACCAAGTAATGAAAAATGTAAAATATTTGAACAACCTCTATTTGAAATATGTCGTCATGTGCTTATGTTCATTCAACCTCTATATAATATAAATACATAGGGAGGAGAGAAAGAGAGAGAGTGCTAGTACAGTATTTGAACAACGAAAAATTCGAATCCCAAGCTCCCTAAATCTAAAGGGAAGAGTTGTATATCCATGGCAAGTGATGAGCACATTAGTTCCAAAAACCAGAGATGGTCTCTTACTGGGAAGACTGCTCTCGTTACTGGTGGAACCAGAGGCATTGGGTTCGTCTCTCTCTCTCTCTCTCATTTTTCTTTATATAGCTAGTTGATTCTTTAGCTATGTTCAATTGGGTTTATTTTCATGTGAATTCTATATAGGTATGCCATAGTGGAGGAATTAGCAGGGTTTGGTGCTGCTATTCACACATGTTCAAGGAACCAAACAGAGCTCAATCAAAGGTTACAAGAATGGGAAGCCAAGGGCTACAAAGTAAGCGGTTCGGTATGTGACCTGTCCTTGAGAGAACAAAGGGAGGAACTTATGAAGACTGTCTCCTCTGTTTTTGATGGCAGGCTCAACATTCTTGTAAGTTTCTTTCTCCTTCTTTTCCTGCATATTTCATTTTCTACATATGTTTGGGGCATTTGAAAGGGTTTTTTAGTCACGTGTAGTAGTAGTCCTATAAAGAAGAGAAAAGGTGACTTCTATTTCCGAGGAGCGGTTAGGATGAAGTTAATTTTAGTCCATTAACAAATACAGAGTCGACACACGCAGGTTGGGACACCATGTTGGTTAATTGATCAACTTACCATGAAGTTAACTTAATGGTAACCGGATCTCTATTTCCAATATTCAAACTAGGGATTGAAACTTGGTTCGGTATGAGTAAGAAATTACAGGACAGCTACAGATTTTGATGCTGGGTAAATAAATAGTATGATTCAAACCAGCATTAATGGTCAATAGGATGGGACAGTCTCAGGGTCATTTATAGGTCCGTTTAAATAGGATCCGGTTAGCATGAAGTTATTTTTTTGGTAAATTGGTCAATTGGCCAATAGAATACTAACACACATAAAACCTCGCCTGCGTGTCAGTACTCTATTGGTCAATTGACCAACTTACTCCAAAATAAACTTCATACTAACCACTTCCGTTTAAATATAAACAAGTTCATAAGGACATATCTTCATTGAATAAGTAAAGGCCAAACACCACGTATTGAATTGTATCAATTTGCATCTATATTTATCTTTCCAACTGCTAGATGCTGAAGTTTCAAAAACCGATAATATGTTGTTGTGCCTTAATCAGATAAACAGTGCTGCAGCATTAACCATGAAACGTGCTACTGATCATAAACCCGAAGATTTCTCATATACAATGGGAACAAACTTTGAGTCCCCCTACCATCTGTGCCAACTTTCACATCCCCTCCTAAAGGCATCTGGGAATGGATCCATCGTATTCATTTCATCAATCGCGGGTGTTGTAGCCCTGCCTGCAGTTTCAGTCTATGCAGCATCTAAAGGTAAATGTATCTGTACTAAAGCTGAGAGCACTATTAACAGGTCATAGCTTAAATTGTCTAGAAAATTTTATTAGTGGAGTTTGTTACTAATACAGCTGCAATCAACCAACTTACAAAGAATTTGGCTTGTGAATGGGCAAATGACAATATTCGTATCAATACTGTTGCACCATACGGTGTCAAAACCACGATGGTGAAACCGGTACTACTCCATCCAAAGATCCCCTGTTTACTTGTATAAAATATCAAGACTATATTTTTCCAATTCCCTCGAGACGTATATGATTTAGTTAGCTATTAAAATTTATACTTTGATCCCCAGGAGGGACTTGATGAATCAGTCACCAGTACATTAATATCATTGGTGAGTCGAATTCCTCTCCGCATGATAGCAGAACCTGAAGAGATTTCGTCTGTTGCAGCATTCCTCTGTCTGCCTGCCGCTTCTTACATCACCGGACAAATTATTGTTGTTGATGGTGGATACACAGCAGGTGGTTTCAAACTCGCATGATCTTTGAGATTCCAAATCTTCCAACAGCATTTTCCTTCTTGTTGGCTGCTACTATTTTCAAGTTCTATCTTAGATCCTTCTACTTGTATGCGTGTTATCTTATGAAACTTCTAAAGAGATTGAACCGTTCATATTTATTTATTTTTACTTTGGGTGATTCTTTATTTTTATTTTTATTGAACAATTTATATTTGGGGATCATTCTTAATAGTTCAGAGTGAACAGATTGAAATATGAATTTTGAGAGTAGTCACGTAACAAATATAGCCATGGGATAACTCATCTTGAAAAACTAGTTGTCCAAGAGGGAGAACCTAAGGTTATATAAACCCCAACCCCACACCAATATCTCATACTACCTATATAGGGTCTTTCCACTATATGATAACACCACATTTAAGTTCAGGACAAATCTAAATAAGCATTCATTCATCTCCTTATAAAGAGGTAGGATTATGCATGTTGGCCTTCTCCTATTGTCTTTTATACTACAATGAATGTTATAAATCACTACCTTGCTTTCTCTTTCCACTGAGAAACCAAATTCCATCTGGTGGGTCTTTTTAATCTCAATTACTAACTCTAGTTTTGTGTGTTCGCATGTTAAAATGAAGACTCAGATTCACACAAAATAGCTCATTTACAATAGAGATTGAAAATCTGTCAGCAACTGTAAAATAAGTAACAACTTTTGTTTTAATAACATACAGAAAGATACTCTTGTAAATTAAAGTGCCTGGCAAAGCAAATATTTATTTCAAACCTAGGTCAAACAGGGGCCGAGTGTTTCTCCATGGTGTAGCACAGTAGTTTTTCCTGAGGACGAGTTTCAGTGTTACTGTAGAAGTTGCATCAGCGGCCAGAAGATATCCAATCTGTGGAAGCCTCTAGGAACCTGTTTTCGCATGAGAAGTATTTAGAAATGTTTTTCATGGCCAATTAAGACTTTAGGCCTTGAAATAACATATATTTGAATGTGAAGAACCTTCATACCTCAACAATGAATCGTGCCCATGTGCTTTCCGAGCATTTTTCCATCACACCCTTCAAGATAGTCAAGTCCAGACGCCGAATCACCTCAGCAATCTCAAGGAAGCACCCATGGCCATTGCATAGCATCTGTAACAAATTGAAAAAGGAATTAATCTATGTGCTTGACTGAGCAAAATATCTCACTGGCATTCCAGTGAGGAATAGAAATATGAGCAGTAGTTAGCTGTCAACACTTCATGAATTGCACAAAGCAGACCTCGATTAGCATGTGTCCGGGGTATTCCAGATCTTCAACTATTATGGGGCATATTTGTTGCTCATTTCCCAGTTCAATAGCCCAACTTGTCCCATTTTGTTGACCACCTTTTCTGTCAGCTGATTTCAAATTCTTTCCTCCAGCTACCTGTAGATTATTACGCTTCAGGTATGAAATTTCAGATGCATATAATTTGGAAACGCAGACTAGTGAGGATTGATAGCTAATTGTTAACTTCAGATAGAAAAAGATTTATTTATTTCCTTATTCTCATCCATCTTTTTCTTTCTTTTATATAAAATCAAAAAATTTAAGGCAGATGTCAAGTATCACAATCTAAAATTGTATTAGATTGTATCCCAACCCAAAAATTTACTAACCCTCCCAGTATACTGTCCAAATATAAGTACCAGCTACCAGTGTATTACTCATTTACCTCTATTAATTTTACAAATCCAAAATCAGATAGCAGTTTGACTGACCAATGTCTATCGCAAGCAGCTATGGTAGTGAAAAAGGGGGAAACAACGATACTGATCATACTTGTTAGTTATTAATATTGTGAAGAACTGAAACAACGATATTTCAATTCTTCACAATATTTCAGTTCCATTCAATTTTTTGAATCAGATCTTTATATTTTCCATCTTTGGCAAGATCTTTCGTCTCATCAAATCATATTTCAGTAAGAGATATCATATAACACCCGTTCTTCTACATGCCCCAAGTCAAGCCCTAGTACATCACGAATCATTAGGAGTATGAAAAGGTATTTTAAAAAATAGGAAATACAGCAGGCTGTGTCAACCCCAAAATGTAAGTACTTAAAAATTCAAATTTCACAACTCCAGAAAATTCCTATGCTTAATATAATTTCAAAGCACATCAAGTTAATGCCAATATTTGAGTACTTTGTACATCCTAGGTATACCTTTAATAATTTTCTGAAGAGTACTCCAAACGAAAAATTAATAGGTATGATTCCATTTCAAGACAAATTAACTTGCTCACAAGACAGTACACAGGAAGTAAATAAATAAAAAATCAAGAACGGAATATATATATATATATATATATATATATATATATATATATATATACATATATATATATAAATATACATGTCAATGGAACAGCCTTTTACCTCTTGATGAACCAATTTTCTCAACCTATCAGCTTGATCAGTAACCCTTCTCAAGAACATCATCTGTTGTATGGTTCTGTCTAGAAGACCATCAATGCTACACTGTAATTATAACAGAAGGGAAAGCCGAGTGTTATTTTCTGAGAGAGAAAAAAAGAGAAACAAAGAAACTTAATGAGAGGAAGAAATTAGAGAATAAATGATCATCTTAATAGCAATAAATACTAGCCATTGAGAAACACTCACCTTCACACCATCTGGGACCAGGTCACGCAGCTCCTTGAGACGATCCTGGATCAGTTGCCTGTCTCGTGGCCTAGGCTTCCGATTATCACCAGTACTGGCCCTTCTTTTGCTGACACTAGATAGTTTTGATCCCTTCCTAGTATGTGTGTTGTGATGACCCTTTTTCTGATGCTCCTCCCCAATCAATGCACTCATCACACTCTCAAATGAAGAAGCTGATGGTGAATAACTAGTATTAGCATTTCTACCCCTATCAGTAAATGCAGATGTCACACAACTCTGCTGAGCTGCATCCTTTACCACTGAGGTACGTCTTTCAGATTGACTTTGTTCTTCAGAAAAAGTAGATAACTGTTCCAATGAAGTCGTAGATGACTTGATATTGATGGCTCTATCAGATATATTCTTATCCAAACTACAATTTACATCTGCAACTACAGATCCTAACAGAAGTTTAGCATCATATTCTTTATTAAAAGGTCCTCTGCTTTCCCAGACAGTTGGCCCAATATTATAATTGAAATCACCATTATATACCAGACTTGAGCAGTTGTACTCATCCTCACCTGAGACAGGGGTCTCCCACAAATATTTGTTGGTCTGCCCCATGATTGTAGGACCAAGTGCTTTGTGCAGTTCACAGTCTCTGGGAAAGCTGAAGAACGTGCCAAAGTTGCTAGCCTCCTTGTCCACTAATGATTGTGCAGTAATTCCCCTATCAGAGGCAGACTTCATTGTCTGTATGGCATATTCTCCAAATGCCCCCAAATTGTCACTGTTAGGGTAAGAAAAGGTCTGTAACTCTTCTTCAATACAAGAAAATCTAAACAAACTGTTCTCCATCATCTCTAACGTGTGGCAATTAAATGACTGAAAAAGAGGTTCGGGGCCATCTGGTTCTTTTGCCAAACCCATTGATTGAACACAGACATTTTTTTCAGTTGAAACATTGGGAATTTTCAGCACATCTTTCCCGTATAAGTTTCTTAAATTCTCGCCATTGTTTGATGGTGTGATTTGATTTCTAGTTGACAACATGGGGTATGATTGTTTAACACTGTTATCATCATTAGAATCTTCAAATTTTATAACATTCATGGTAAGGCCGGACAACTCATTCTGCACCAGAGTAGACATCAGCGATGATTCTGAATGAGCAGGAAACGGCATATTCGCCGAGAAAGGGGCACAACACCCAACAAATTGCAGATAGGCGAAAAATTTATCTTTGACATTAGCAACTAGTGCCAGATCCTCAGCAACCTGAACTCTTGAGAGAAGTGTATATAACACATGAGATAAACATTCAATAGTTATAGAACAACAAACAGGCAAGAGAGAGAGGTTTCCCTCGAAGTGATAAGAAATCCTTGCAAGTATATATCTTATATGCACCATCCAGCAAATCACTGAGCAGTCACATAACATCAAAGCCATTTTAGAAATACTGAAATGGTTTTATACACTAATAATTTCATACATAGATCATAATAAACACGCACCGTTTCCAATGAACCAAATTGTAGAACACCATGTGGAATAACAGGCACCAGAAGAAGAGTCTGCATGGCCATCATCAGAAAAATCAGCAAAGGATATATTCACGGGTGCAAATTTTGTCAGCTTCTTACAGTGTGTGTGATAAGTTACAGAAGGTTTTGAATCACTCCATTACTATATTATAATTCAGTATTAAATTACCTTGATACCTGCTGCAAACTGAAATATCCAATCATCAGGACACTGCCAATGGAAGAATCACATAGGTAAATAAGTCTGTTCAGTGTGTACACAATTATAGACTGGTACCTTTCGGCAACTTATTGAATAACTGACAGTAAAACTACCTTAGGAACTAACTTGGAGCTGTATTCCCCAGGGGTTATATCATCAGAGAAAACCCAGTGGTAGTTTCCGCTACATGCCACCTCACCAACAACACTGCATAATATTATAATGCTAAGTTTGTTGGGGAAAAATCACCTCCCAAATAATGTTGTCTTTGATAAATTAAATGGATAAAATATCAGTATATGCCAAACAAACTAAATTCGCAGTTTAACCAAAATAATAACCACTGCAGGAAATAATAAGAAGAAAATATTCAACCACGAGACACCAAGATTTTACGTGGAAAACCCTCTAAAACTAAGACGTAAAAACCACGGGACAAACTCCGAACAATTCACTAGAATAATCTGAGAGAATACAAATATCTTAATTTGAGTACAAACTCAAATTACTTTACCACAATAACTATGTGATGAAACCCAAATAAAAACACCCTTTTATTTGAACTATCTTTCTCTCTATTTTTCCTGCTTAACAGAATGCAAAAGCTTTTCTCTCCCCTCTATTTCTTTCGACTCTTGGATTTCTCTCGGATGAAACTTGAGAGTTTTTGGTGTATCTTTATCCATTCCATTTGGCTGCCTTTTATAGCCAACAATGAGAGGAGGAGAAGTAAATGAGGAGAAGGTTAATGGAATTTTCAAAGGGCCAAATGCATGGAAAATTTAAAAGGCCAAGGAACAATTAAATGGGTGAGGACTTTGACCAACAATCTCCCCCCTCTGAACCCATTAGAGGATGTATTCACCATGACTCACTTTGAGTCGATTCCTGTGTCAAATCCAACTCTTGAAGAAACCACAACATTTTGTTGTTAACTCAGTAGTAGACAAAGCAATACACTTCTGCAACTTGGACTGCCATAACATGGCTCTCCCTGCAAAAGTAAACAAATACCCCGAAGTAGACTTCTTCTCTTCGAAATCTGCTATGTCTGCTTCTGTATAACCTTCCAAGACTGAATTTGCACGTCAAACCACAACTCCTCACTTGAAGTTAATCCCAACGAAGCCTTGACTCAACTCCAGCTTCTTGGAATTTTCAACTTTCTTCATGTCCGACTTTATCTCATCGGCATGGCTCTTCTTGATGGAAGGATCTAACTCAAACTTGACAGATTTTTGCTTGTCAAATTCTTTCACACCCTGTGAGTTATCTCTTTTTAAAGCGAAGAGTTTTCTTCTCGTGGTTCTCATGCAAGGCTTTTCTTCCATCTTGCATGGCTTTGTACCACATCTTTTTCCACCTAACTCCCCTATCTTTAACACCTTCCACATGCGCATGCGTTGTGTAAAGAGCGCCTACCTTCTTTCCTCTAGTCACCACTAAAGACCCTTTAGTGAGCTTCCACTGACCTTCACCAAAGGAAATGCTATAATCATTCTCATCAAACTTACCGGTAGACATCAAATTAAGGCAAATATCCGGAACATGTCTGACTTCATTAAGCATCAATATGCCACCATTGTTAGTCTTCAGATAAATACCTTCAATGCCGATAACCTTGGATGCACTACCATTTCCCATCCATACATAGCCAAAATCACCACTAGTGTAGGACGTCTCACCACACGAAGTAGCATGGAACGAAGCACCCGAATCAATAGCCCATTCATTAACTTGGCACTTGGGTTTACCATCACTAACAATGGCTACATCAACGTCGGATAGATACACAATCGAATCCTTATCCTCATCTTTTTCTCTTTCTTCAAAAATCTGCAGTCTTGCCTTATATGACCCGGTCTCTGGCAGTGAAAACAAATTCTCTTTTCCTCTCAACCTTCTCCTGGATTTTTCATCTTCAAGAGAACTCCTCTCTGTTTCTGCCGCTACTCTGCACGACAAAAACTTGTGTTTGTGTCTCAAAATTCACACCTTGCTTCTTTCGTCTTGTCTCCTCATTATGGTGACTGTCCTTGACCATCTGCATGGTCAGCTTTCCTTCCGGAGCTGAATTGCTTAGAGACACCACCAAAGTCTCCCAACTATTTGGCAATGAACTGACAAGCAAAAGAGCCTGAATCTCAGCATCAAGATTCAACTTAATGGTGGACAACTGGTTCACCAAACTTTGGAACTCACTCATATGCTCCGACACACTGCTCCCGTCTTTGTACTTCAGGTCACAATTTTTCGAATCACAAAAGTTTTATTTTGTGCATTCTTCTTTTCGTACATAGACTCTAGTGTTGTCCATAAAGTATGAGCATCCGTCTCCTGCAAAACATGGTGGAACACACTTTGATCAATCCACTGTCTGATGTGACCAATAGTCTTCTTGTTCATCTTTTTCCAATCAGCCTCAGATTTATCCGCGGACTTCTTTCCCTCGAGCTCCAACGGATCATACAAACCCTTGCAATAAAGGATATCCTCCATTCTGGGCTTCCGGATCGAAAATTTTGAAGAGGTCAATTTAATCATAGCTCCGACTAATTTCTCCATAAATTTATCAAAAAACAACCGAGCAAATAACCTTAGCTCTGATACCAGTTGTTGGGAAAAAATCACCTCCCAAATATTATTTTTTGATAAATTAAATGGATAAAATATCAGTATATGTCAAACAGATTAAATTCGTAGTTCCACCAAAATAATAACCACTATAGGAAATAATGAGAAGAAAATATCCAACCACGAGATACCAAGATTTTACGTGGAAAACTCTCTAAAACTAAGAGGTAAAAACCACGGGACAAACTCTGAACAATTCACTAGAATAATCTGAGAGAATACAAAGATATCTTAATTTGAGTACAAACTCAAATTACTTCACCACAATAACTATGTGATGAAACCCAAATAAAAACACCATTTTATTTGAACTATCTTTCTCTCTATTTTTCCTAAGCTTAGCAGAATGCAAAAGCTTCTCTCATTGTCTATTTCTTCCGACTCTTGGATTGCTCTCGGATGAAACTTGAGAGTTTTTGGTGTATCTTTTTCCATTCCATTTGGAAGCCTTTTATAGCCAACAATGAGAGAAGGAGAAGTAAATGAGGAGAAGATTGATGGAATTTTCAAAGGGCCAAGTGCATGGAAAATTCAAAGAGCCAAGGAACAATAAATGGGTGAGGACTCTGACCAAAAAAGTTAATACGCTTAATTTACAATTTTCTTTCCGGCTTTCCAAAAAAGATTTCCCTGACCACAGAGTTTGTCTTCTTTTTATACTTCTTTAGAACTCAAGCTGGTAGCTACTTATATGTCCAGACCTGTTTGCAGGATGTCCAAACTAATAAACATGAAGTTTCCACCACATAAGCATCCAAACAAGCCTTGTGGAGAAATGATGTAGTCACTTAGTTGGCATCTAAATGGAAATCCATTCTGCGGACTTTTGTGGTTTTGACTTGATGAGGACCAAGTAATTTGACCAAATTCTGTTATATTTTCAATAGAATGTAATTTACAATAATTTGTGAAGTTTTTTGTCCTGCGGCAAAAATGTCATAGTATTAACACTATCATGATAAAATCATAAAAATGTATCTCTCTTCATCACTCTAATGGTTCAAGCATCTTATAAGAAACCCAAAAAAGAAAAGATGGGTGATACTATATGTTATGTCCTCTATATACATCATCAAGCAGAAAAAAGAGGATGACTGTTTATTAAAATTTTATATCCAGAAATTTTATTTTTTCCCCTCAGGAGTCGTGAAATTCATCCTTCTCAATCAAGTGTTTGACTTGATTGAAAATGATTCCAGGACTGAAAAGTTTAGTGATTATATTAGGTCCACTAAATATCAGGCTTTCATCCTCCCTTGTGCACAAATCTCATACCAAACAAGATAGGAGTGAAAGACCTGCAAATTTGAACTCTTGAGGATACACCCACAACTCCTCCCATCATGGATATAAACATATACTTTCATATTTGCATAAATACTGCGTATGATTTCATTCAAAATATGAGCAAAGAATAACCCAACTTAAAACAAGGCAAAGAATAAGAATCTACCCATCTCCCAATGTGTACCGAGCACTTGACATGTAAGCCACTGCTAGTTTAACAGGATCAGTACCCATATTTCCATCATATATTTTTGACCCAGATTTTGATGAGAATATCTCGTCTGAGCCTTTAAAGCAGATGTTATCTACTATACTTTCTGTGGAATTTGTCTGTTTTGGAGTATGAAAGTACCCATCTTCCAACGTCAGAAGCCTGAAAAGGCAAGTAAATTTCTATCAATATAAACAGGATGAGATTCTTAAACTGGCTGATGCTACTAATTGAAGTTGTAAAAAAGTTGAAGAACATACTTTCCACAATGTAAGATGCAGCTTCAAATAATATTTATGCTTTTATATTAAAAGTTTCCCTTAATTTTCTTTTCCTTTTCTTTAGGTGGAAGCTATACAGGGTTATCAAGGTAGGATTCCGTAGACACTTAAAAGAATTTACAGCATATGCCTTATAAGTGACAGAAATTCACATACAAGATGAATGTGAATAGTAAGTAGATATTACATGATATTCCAGTAGAGGCCGACGATACTGAAGCCCAACCCTAGAAGACCCGCAAATGAAAGACGCATATGCTGGTATGTTTCACAAATTTATCAGTTGTATAGCACCGAATTTCAAATATTACAGACTAAACGAGCGTCAGATAGAAATCCATCTATCATTATAATTTAAACAACTAAAAAATTGGACAAAATAGTATCGTAAAACGTAAAAGTTAACATCAAACATGGTATCAAAATAGACAATAGAAACGCATCTACCATATTAAATTATTGAAATACTAGAGAAGAAACCATCAAAAGAACCAATATGAGAACAGAAACAAGGGCTATTTGCTAAATTTTAACACAAGAATGATTTCCACATATTTATTTGTGCAGTCGTCCAACATTGAGCTTTACATGCTTCAAACCTAGCATTTTCTACAAATAGCAAGCTCAATTAGCAAGATTTTTTTATCAATTACGTAGTGTAGGAAGAATAATTGCATCAGAACTCTGGTTTGGCCATTGTGACTAATTTTGTCCGTGTTGATAGCACCCATGGCCTACATATTGCAGCAGTCAACTGAGCAACTATGCTTGTAAAAAGCAAATTCTACATCACTAAAACTCGAGGAGAATTTTGTCCCTCTGCATACTTAAGTTGATTTTCTGCACACTTTTTAGTTTGACAGCGGAAATGCTGAAGCTGTTGTCCATGGTTGCCACACACAACCATCTTTGATGCCACCAAATCAGTCGTTGTGTGACAAGTAATACTACTGCCATGTGACACCTAATTCATGGAACAAGGGAAGCATACCAAGTTCACGGCAACCCATGTAATGCACATCCCATGATATACCCACGCAGAAGCCAACATAATTTTTTTCTTATACAAGTTATTAAGTGCACACAGGGAAAATCAGGAACATTAACAAAGTTGTAATGGCCAAAAAACCTTACAAGGATATAAAAACAAGCATTTACATTGAAAACATGGGAAAGCAGACCCAAATAGGGCACCACTAGTCACACAACAACTATTCGAGGTGATTGAGGATGAAACCGCTTAACTGGGAGATGGCGAAGATGTCGCCAGTGCCCACACCTAGTACCAAGGTGGCAATTTGGGGAGGCATATGCAGTTGAAGCTGGATTCATCCCAAACCAAAAAACTGGAACCTTGTCAGGAAACTCAATTTTTCATAGAATGCAACAATAAACCATTTATTGATTTGATACCCTCTGTCAAATTCACTTAACAGGAAGTGGAGTTTACGGGATATAGAATCCAATTGCAAATTAGGACTACATATCTTCCCTATGCTCGATGGTAGGAAATATGAACCATATTACAAGTCAACTACCCTTTTAGATCCTATCATATAGGCGGCATGAAACTCAGAGACCCACATGTAGCTGTAAGAATGTTCTAAAAATAAGAAACAGAAATAATTTTACTAGTCGAATGGTGTAATACATCGCAAGCTTTGAAATATGATAGACCAATAAAGAACAGGTCCACAAATAGATGCAGCAGTGTTACCACAAGTACAAACTGGAAGGATTAAAACATGTTCCATAAAATATGTAAAGATCAAGCAAATCGAACAAGGAATCTAGCTTCAGACAAACAAACACGCAAGTCTTAGAAGCAACTTACACTTGGGTTTGGTGCTGAAGCTTCCAGAAGACTGCATAATTCCAAGGAGAATTGCAGCAAATGGTCTGCAAGAACTGCCTCAACGTAGTACTCTCCATACTTTTAACTTCTTAAGTGTATCAAAAGTTCCAGTAAAAACAAATTTATAAATTCCTCAACCAAATACAATCAAAAATCCTAACTAACTGGCTCGGTATGAACCTCGCCCAGCCTGTTTAATCCGCAAACCAGCCCTTCGTTTTATCGGTGGCCCCGTTGAAGTAAACAAAAGACACCTCATTCTAGTAAAACCTTCTTCTTCTGCCCCTCAAGAACCAAACACACCACCAAAACTTTTTCTTAACAAAGAATGTATAAGCGGATTTCAAATACAAAGAGGAGCATCACAGCAATTCGTACTCTCCACCTTACGGAACGAGTTCTCCATGAAATTGACTTTTGAAAATTGCTATAATATAACCCTTTCAACTCGAACTGCTTGAGAAAATTACAGAGCTTCACCCCTTGAATTATTATTTCCAATTAACCTCAAAGAAAGCCAAATTCTTTAAACACGTAAATATTCACACCTAAAGTCAGACAAACACAAGTAATAAGAGGTAGAAAATTAAAAAAAAAAAAAAAACACACACACACACACACACAACAAGGTCAATTAAGTGATTTTTTTCCCCCAGATTTATAACTCAGAAGATCATAATTTAAATTCAAATTCATAAACTTAAGAGCAAGGTGAGAGAAAATTGAGGGAGAGATTTCTAACCTTGCAATTAAGAGAAATTCAAGAGAAGTGATTACAATAAAGATGGAATTCGTTGGCCTCCATATCTATTGAGAGATCATACGCCAACATCTCACTTGCAGCTCAAAAATTTCAACTTTATCTCACAAACAATATGAATCAAAGAAATAAACTAGTGGAATGGGACTGGAAATGGAGGTGGAGTAGTCTTTGTTTAGTAACAGACTTGAAAGGGCTCAATGGAGTGAAGGTGTACTTTTATAGAGTAGTAGTAGTACTATTTGGTTTTGGGTTCTTCGTCACCGGTTGCACCTATCTATCTATTCTCTCTCTCCGTTTTGTCGTATTTGAAATTTGTCGAAATCATGCTGGGCCAACCACTGAGATTCCGGGCCCGCACCCACAACTCGTTGAATGAAACAACCAATCGGTTTGTGAATGTTAATTATAGATAAAAACTACTTTTACATTTCTTTCTTACCTTTTTCCACTTGTGTGCCTTTTTTCTTGAAAAAATATTGTTACGAAAACTCATAAATCCACAACATAAAATAATATATATTTACACATGAAAATCGTCAATATTTTTTATGTAAAAATATCAATATTTTATTATAATATATAATCATAAATATATATAATAAAACGCATCTAACTTAAAATAAGTTAGTTTAGATCACTTCTAATACAAGATCACTTGATCGTCAATCTAATAATTTATCTGTACGAATGTAATGAGTATTTAAAAATATGAGTTCATGTAGAATTTTATTCGATTTAAAGTTATGCATCAGCAACTTTATAACAATAAAATTTACTAAAATCTGAGTTGTCGAAATATATATACTTATTCATATTATTTACACTATACTACTTACGCGTGTTATTATAAAAATGATATTTCGATGTATCAAATTAAATGAAATTTTACATAATTTCATATTTTTATATACTCATTATATTTATAGGGATTAAATTATTATGTTGATAAACAAATGATATTATTGTACTGGCTAGAAGTACTCTTAAGTTAAATATATAAAGTAGAAATTGTTGATTAACATGATTATGATCATTGGTGTTACTGTTGATGAAATCTTGATGGTAAAATTTTTAAATTAGAGAAGATAGTAAACAGTATGATCTATTTAATTTGACTTTTCTAATGAATTACTTATTACGCTATAGTTATTTGTTAAAAACTTATGTTGTCTATCATTTTTTAAATCTCTGGTTTATCACTGTTGAATGTTAAGAATAATTTATTCTTCATTATTTTAATCATATATTTTTTACTGGGTTGGAGCTAGGGGGAAAACAGGAGAATAGAATGATGATTCAAATTAGAATGTGTATTGTCGTGCTATACACTATATTGTAATACAAAAACTTTAAGTGGACATAAAAATTGGGCATGACTTAAGCTATATGTTGTCCGTCGCTAAAAGTTAAGACAACGGTTCTATATATAATAACAGATCGAATCGTCGTCTGGTCCGTCGCTAAAGAAAGATATACAAAGTATATTAGATAAAGGGTAAACTTAATATCCGGACCGTATATATATATACCAAGAAAAATTAGGAGAGTTCTTTTCATAGTATCAAATTTGCCTCATCGTTAACTGAAGACTGTTTAAAATTATGCATTAATTAATATTTATTTATTTTTAACATATATAACCAAAATTAAAATGGGTGATGACTCAAAAGGATTCTTCCTGCTAACATATATATATATATATATATATATATATATATATATATATATATATATATATATATAGTTTGGTCTCGTGTATCCCAAGACTGTATGGATGATTTATTGAGTGAACGAAAAATTCAAAATTATTTGTATTTTATTAGATAGACTAGCAACAATCCCGTGCCTCTGGCACTATGAACGGTTGGATTTATCCCAAACTTTGAACGGCCCAGATGATTTATTAGGATGAGCGAAAAATTCAAAATCATTTATATTTTGTTATATAGATGTTTGTGTGTGTGAGGGAGAGAGAGAGAGCTTACACAACAACTTGGGGTAAATATAAAAAAGTTGAAACCCTAGGGTTTGTAATTAAAAACAAAAAGAGCAGCCTCGTGATTCCATATTCCATCAAAGGTCAATCAATAATATATGTAAAGAAAAATAAAATTCAATGGAGATCAGCCGTCTTTAAATAATGAATTAAGGACAACGACTATAAGAAGATGGATTCAATGCATGTCTCATTAAATCATTAGTTTTATACCCTCTCTCTATATATATATATTTCAAAATACAAAATTTATAGTCATTATTTGAGATTTTTAAATTTAAAATTTTATATATGTGATTAATGAGCCGTTAAGTTTTAAAAATAATTAATAATATTCATAATTATGTTGACAATAAAATAAATGAATTTATATCAATTTTGTAGTTGAAAATATTTTAAATTAACATTTAAAAGTTTAATATTCATTTTATATTTTAAAATAGAGGGGTATATATTATAAACTTTTTATGTTCAATGAAAAGCCGATTAAAGGAAAAGGGGAATTCAATGATAGCATGAGAAATTAATGGTCTAAAGTTTTTATTTGTAAAATGATTAAATTACCAAGCCTGAAAAAAAAATCATATAATGCAATAATGCATTTTAATATTCTATAAATTATATATCTAATCAATTGGGCTACTCTTATTTTAATTCTTTGTACTTCACTATTTGCTATTTCGGCTGATGGTCTTTGATAAGTTAGTCAACTTTGCGAGATAAGATTTAAGACAAAATGATGGGCGAAATATTAATTGTGAGGGGGATTTGACAGCCAAATAAAACATAAAATGTATTGATAGAGCAAGTTGACATTTTACTTAATTAAAACCAATTAACGACATAAATTAATACCGACACATTTAAATAATTGTGTAAATAAAAGAACACGTAAAAAGGGGGGTTTGACATCCACAACTGAAAAATAACCTTTCCTCACACATGTTACATCAATCAATTTCATATATGGTAAAACTAGAGGTATACAGTCGTGTAAATTTTAAAATTACACGGTCTACGATCGTAAAAGTAATCACTTCTACGATTTGTGAATTCACTCTACGATCGTGGACTATTCTACGATCGTAGAGTGAATTCACTCTACTATCTCGATCGCTTTCTACGATCGTAGAGTGAAATCACTTCTACGATCGTAGAGGCCGTAACTTTAAAAGTTACTACTACCAGTACCTCCATATTCCCTTCATATATATATATATATATATATATATATATATATATAGAATCCATCCATGGCAACCTATTGCCATGGATACTGCAAGTATAACAACTCACTTTTGGACCATTGATCAACTTATTGGAAGGCTTAGATTGAATGTCATAAATAGTCGAAAAAATGCCCAAAAAGTTTTACCGGCTTTTATTTTAATATATTGCACCTTTGTATGGTCAATCGTTGTCATTTTAATAATTCTAAAACAATTTTTAATATTAAAATATTTTAATTTGGCACAACTTGTACCAAATAGGTATTTTTTTTAAGCATTTCTATTATATGGGATGACTCAACACATTAAAGTTGCATTAAAAAATAAAAAAATAATCCGAATTTGTATAAACTATGCGCTTACTTTTGAGAGATATATGAGAATAGTGAACTTTATTAAAATCCTTGAGAAAACTTTAATATTTTTATTCGGGATGTCAAAAAAATATGTTAAGTTCAGACAATATATTTCTTATCAAGTAGTCAAATTAATAAAAAAAAATGTCAAAACAATATATTTTTAACTAATTAACAATAAAAAAAATATATGTCAAAACAATATTGTGACGCCCCCAAAATAGGTATACATCACCCATTCTGAGTCACCAAATACATGGTACAGAAACAAATACAACTTCATTAAACTGTGAGTTTAAATACAACTAGAGAGTATAAAAACTCAAAAGGAGTCTTCATTACAATTATTGATACACTATTTTAAAAATAGTGAGGACTGCTAAAATAACTTTTTAGAACCATCACTCCGTACCCCAACTAGTTCCTGCTATGCTCTCACCTCCTGAGAAGAAAAATGGAACAAAAGGGTGAGCTCAACTAGCCCAGTAAAGAATATTATGACTAAGATAATATACAACAAATTATCATTAGTCTTCAACAGGGAATAATCTGATAAAATATAATAGACAACAAGTTTTAGATCAACAATGCAAATGAAAAACAACAATCCATTAGAAGAGTCAAGTAGAGAAAGAATTCTACTATCTTCTAAGATTTAAAAAGTCCATCATCAATATTTTATCCTCAGTAACATCAATCAATATACATCTTGAATCAAATATTCATCTTTGCACTCTGCATCCAAAGATATTCATTTGTATCACCAAATTGGTCATGTTCATCTCAACACTGCTCATCTTTGCACTACGGGCCAAAGATATTCAATAGGTAATCATTCATCTTTTTACTACAGTGCCAAAGATATTCATTTGTATCATCATTTAGAATCATGGACGATGAAAAATATTTTAAAGAAAACGAATCCAGTGAGATAACAGATCAAATATTAAGGATTCGTATTACAGTTTATCCAAGTTCTATAATATTCCGAAATAATCAATTTTGAAGCAGAATTCGAAAATAATGATCAAACATGGATACAATCAAAGATAGTAACCATAATAGACAACTTAGACAAAAAGAAGAAAATTTTATTTTTCGGTGAATTGTGTCGTATTCGTGAATAGTGTTGTATACGTGAATAGTATCGTATACGTGAATAGTAACCCCGACACAAAAATTCCAAATTTGATAAAAAGTTTATACCAATATTTCGGTATAATGATATTGAAGAAAATATCATTTAAGAAGAAGATAATATCCCTTACCTCAAAATATCAGTACTTCTGATCGAAATATCGGTATAAGGCTGAAGGAAACTTGCACTGATTAACAGAAACTCACAAAATATTTAAATACTCACAAAATACACTCAATAATCTAGAGAGAGAAAGAGAGAAAACTTGTTTCTGGTGTGATTTTCAATTCTAACTTAGCCTCTATTTATAGGAAAATGTTAAGACGCCAAGGCATTTAACTCAACAACCCGATGGCTTTATCTGCTACTATTCCCTCCCACCACATTTGAATAAAAATCTCAGCACATTTCTTCACCAACCAAGAGTGGGGTCCACCAATTCTAGAATTTTCCACAAAAAATGATTTATAACCTGATTTCTGAATCAGCCACCTCTTAAAATTCATAACAAATCATACGCTCATTTTTAACGGTTCAAAATTTGTGGAAATATACTCAACCTGTATATGTATAACATATCCAAAAATTATAACGATCCAACGGTCGGATTAAAAATTATAACTCCCGCAATATATCTCAAAAAAACACTGGTTTGATTTTTAATACCTCAAATCCGATAAAATACTAATAAAACACCTCAACATTAATTCCTTCATTTATAACCACATAAATAAATCCATCATTTATATCCACATAAAATAAATATTTCCTTATCATATAAATCAATGATTAATTATTCACAAATAATATTACAGAATCACATTTATGACAATAACCTACTGCTCCTGTGAAAGAGGGCTTTCCAATAAGGATTTCTCCTTACTAGCGCGCAATTAGGTGACCAAACCTCTCCTTGACAGAACTTTCTAGACATTGTCAATAATGTTATCTAATAATATTATTCCAAATAATCTGAATTACTGATATGATAAAGGAGATCTTGTCAAATGACGATAATCAAAACAACAATAATATAAAATATCAATGCAAAGAATTATTGAATCAATAAAATAAAATATTGAACAAAGAATTCACTGTGACAATAATTGAGTAGTGCCTTCTCTACGTAAGGATCAAAATTCAACAATACTGCAATAACACAGATGCTATCGCGGCAACAACGCCAGACATTTTTTTACTTTAACCACCGGGTATTCCGACAATGTTAATTCAGTAACAACTACGCCAAGTATTCAATTTTGTCATTTTTTCATTCGACCGTTATCCGTTATGGGGCCCACAATTGGTCATGCTACCAATGCATTTAATATTCCCCGATGTAAAGAATATTCCACCGACAAAATGAATATTTTATAACCACTTGCTTATTTTGCAAAATTTCACACATTTCACCCATAACCAAAGTTATTATATCAAATTAATACCTTATTATTCACAATAATAAATAAAGGAAATTTGATTTTATTCATTAAAAAGTTGGGGTCTTACAACTTCCCATCCTTATGAAATTTCGTCCTCGAAATTGACGTACGTACCTGGTATTTCGAAAAGGTGAGGATACCTCGCTTTTATTTCTGATTCCAACTCCCAGGTCATCTCTTCAATAGCATAGTTTCTCCACAAAACCTTAACTTGTGGTATAACCTTCGTGCGTAGGACATGCTCTTTCCTATCCAAGATCTTAACAGGTACCTCCTCGTACGTTAAATCTTCAGCTATCTCGTCTGGTTCTAACTCAATAATGTGGTTCGAGTCTTTAACATATTTATGAAGCATAGATATATGAAAAACATTATGAACACGAGACATACTTGAAGGTAATGCGAGTCTATAGGCCGCATTTCCTATTCAGTCAAGAATCTCAAATGGACCAACAAATCTTGGATTAAGCTTTCCTCTCTTCCCAAATCTTGTAACTCCCTTCCATGGTGCAACACGTAACAATAAATGATCCCCAATATTAAATTTCACGTCCTTCCGATGAAGATCCACATAACTCTTTTGTCGATCATGTGCCGTTTATATACGTTGTCGAATCGTTTGGATCTTCTATGTAGTCATGCGTACCAACTCTGGTCCCAACTATGTTGCTTCACCCACCTCGTCCCAGCATACTGGAGAACGACATTTTCTTCCATACAACGCCTCGAATGGAGCCACACCTATGCTCGCCTGATAACTGTTGTTGTAGGAGAATTCCACCAATGGTAGGTACTTATCCCAACTCCCTTTGAGATCTAGGACACAGAGTCTTAATAGATCTTCAAGAGTTTGAATAGTCCTCTCTCCGATTTTCCGTCTGCTTGAGGATGGTATGCAATCAATCAGAAATCCGCGCCATAGCTTTCGTAAGCTAACCCAAAATCGTGAAGTGAATCTTGGGTCACGATCCAAACTATGGATACCGGCATGCGTGCAATCTCACAATCTCGCTCACGTACATACTAGCAAGACGTTCAAGGGAATAAGTCTCACGTATGGGCAAAAAATGGGCAGACTTGGTTAATCTATCAACAATAACCCAAATCGCATCTATGCCTTGAGAAACCTTGGGAAGACCCATAACGAAATCCATAGTAATGTGTTCCTACTTCCATTTCAGAATCTCAAGTGGTTGTAATGGACCATTTGGCATTTGATGCTCCGCCTTTACACGTTGACAAATTAAACCCCTCGAGATAAACTCCGCGATCTCTCTTTTCATATTGCTCCACCAAAATGTATGTCGAAGATCATGATACATTTTGGTACTCCCAGATGGATTGCAAACGGTGTGTTGTGTGCCTCCATCATGATTCTATGCTTCAAGTCGTAATCGTTAGAACACAAAGTCCGGAGTTGACTGAAGTATTCCTTCTTCATCGATTCTTGCTTCGAATAAAAGACCTTCTTCCACTTTCTTCTTCATACGCATCGCCTCCATGTCTCCGTAGCTTGAGCAACTTTAACTTTATCAATTAAAGTCGGCCTCTACTCGTATGTTTGATATCATCACGCGGGTACTTAGAGCCTTCATCTCTATCTCCATCCTTTGCAAGTCATAAAAATGGACTTTTGTGTTAACAACATTGCACTCGCATGCCGCATATGATCTTCTACTCAATGCGCCGCCACTACGCTTTGCTTTTTTCCAGGATGATATTGGATGGTGTGATCGTAATCTTTCAACACTCGAGCCAACGTCGTTGCTTAGCATGTTGAGTTCCTTTTGGGTGAAGAAATATTTGAGGCTTTTATGATCTCAGATAGATCTCCACTTTCTCCCCATACAGGTAGTGTCTCCAAATCTTCAACGCAAAAACGACTGCTACCAACTCCAAATCATGAGTAGGATAATTCCTCTCATATTCTTTGAGTTGCCGTGAGGCATAGGCTATGACTTTTCCATGTTACAGGAGAACACATCCTAACCCTTTGCGTCAAGCATCATCAGATAACAAATCCATCCGAACCGATGGTATTGTCGTAACAGTCTTTGAAATAAGTCTTCTCTTGAGTTCTTGAAAACTCTTCTCGCAATCCTCGTTCCAACCGAATTTTATATCTTTACGAGTTAGCTGAGTTAACGGAGTAGCGATTCGAGAAAATCCTTCCACGAATCTCCGATAATAACCAGCTAAGCCCAGAAAGCTACGTACTTCGGTCATCGACTTTGGTTGCTCCCAACTTTGTATGGCTTTAATCTTCGTCGGGTCGACAGATACTCCATGTTTTGACACCACGTGTCCAAGGAATGCTACTTCCTCAAGCCAAAACTCGTATTTTTTCAACTTGGCATACAACTTGTTATCACGAAGCCTTTGCAGTACCAGCTTCAAATGGTGTTCATGATCTTCACGGCTTTTGGAATAGATGAGGATGTCATCAATAAAGACAACAATGAACTGATCCAAGTATTCTTTAAACACACGGTTCATCATATCCATGAAAGCAGCAGGAGCATTAGTCAATCCAAAAGACATGACTAAGAATTCATAATGCCCGTCTCGAAGTTACGAAGGCGCGTCTTTGGAATATCCTCGCTTTTAATCTTCAAATTTGATGATATCCAAAACGAAGATCGATCTTTGAAAAGAATTGTGCTCTTGAACTGGTCAAACATGTCATCAATGCGAGGTAATGGATACCTATTCTTGATAGTGACATGGTTCAACTCTCTGTGAGTCAATACAAAAGTCGCATACTCCCGCCTTTCTTCTTTACGAATAACACAGAGCACCCCAAGGAGATGTACTAGGATTTAATAAAACCGGCGTCCAACAACTCCCGTAGTTGGACCTTTAACTCCTGAAGTTCAATAGGAGCCATTCGATATGGGGTTTTAGAAATGGGCTTTGATACCAACTGTGATAAATGTCCCATCAGTGGATAACACCTCACAGTGGTACCTATCAGTTTCCCACCGCAGAACGGCGTCCCCAACGGAGAGTCTGGCTTCGGTGCATCCCCCATCAACAGGAAGTCACCAGCAAGAGGCTCGGGGCTCTTTACTTATAGCTCTGATACCAACTATGACGCCCCCAAAATAGGTATACATCATCCATTGAGTCGCCAAATACATAGTACAGAAACAAATACAACTTCATTAAACTGTGAGTTTAAATACAAATAGAGAGTATAAAACTCAAAAGGAGTCCTCATTACAATTATTGATACACTATTTTAAAAATAGTGAAGACTGCTAAAACAATTTTCTAGAACCATCACTCCGCACTTCCCATTAGTTCTCGCTATGCTCTCACCTCCCCGAGAAGAAAAATGGAATAAAAGGTGAGCTCAACTAGCCCAAGAAGAATATTATGACTAAGATAATATACAACAAATTATCATTAGTCTTCAACAGGAATAATCTGATAAAATATAATAGAAAACAAGTTTTAGATCAACAACCGCAATGAAAAAAAAGAATCCATTAGAAGAGTCAAGTAGAGAAAGAATTCTACTATCTTCTAAGATTTAAAAGTCCATCTCAATATTTTATCCTCAAACATCAATCAATATACATCTTGAATCAAATATTCATCTTTGCACTACAGCCAAAGATATTCATTTGTATCACCAAATTGGTCATGTTCATCTCAACACTGCTCATCTTTGCACTACGGGCCAAAGATATTCAATAGGTAATCATTCATCTTTTTTACACTACAGCCAAAGATATTCATTTGTATCATCATTTAGGACCGAGGATGATGAAAAATATTTTAAAGAAAATGAATCCAAATGATATAACAGATCAAATATTAAGGATTCAGACATAGGTTTATCCAAGTTCAATAATATTCAAATAACCAATTTTGAAGCGAAATTCAAAATAATGATCAAAACATGGATACAATCAAAGATAGTAACCATAATAGATAACTTGGACAAAAGAAGAAAATTTTATTTTTGGTGAATAGTGTCATCGATTCGTGAATAAAGTCTTGAGATCGTGAATAAGTAACCCCAACACAAAAAGTTTCAAATTTGATAAAAAGTTCATACCAATATTTCTAAGATAATGATATTGAAGAAAATATCATTTAAGAAGAAGATAATATCCCTTACCTCAAAATATCGATTTTTTTGATCTAATATCTAGTATATAAGGTCAAGGAAACTTGCAGATCGATTAATGTAAACTCACAAAGTATCTAAATACTCACAAAATACACTCAATAATCTAGAGAGAAAGAGAAAAACTTGTTTTTGGTGTGATTTTCAATTCTAACTTAGCCCTCTATTTATAGGAAAATGTTTGCATCAAGTAGACTTAACTCGCAACTCCGATGGCTTTACTTGCTACTATTCCCACCCACCACATTTGAATAAAAATCTCAGCACATTTCTTCACCAACCAAGAGTGGGGCACACCAATTCTAGAATTTTTCACTAAAAATGATTTATAACCTGATTTCCGAATCAGCCATCTCTTAAAATTCATAACAAATCATACGCTCATTTTTAACGGTTCAAAATTTGTGGAAATATACTCAACTTATATATGTATAACATATCCAAAAATTACAACGATCCAACTATTTGATTAAAAATTATAACTCCCGCAATATATCTCAAAAAACACCGGGTTTGATTTTTAATACCCCAATCCGACAAAAATACTAATAAAACACATCAACATTAATTCCTTTATTTATAACCACATAAATAAATCCATCATTTATATCCACATAAAATAAATATTTTCTTATCATATGAATCAATGATTAATTATTCACAAATAATATTACAGAATCACATTTATGACAACCAGACTGTTCCCAAGAAAGAGGGGGCTTTCCAATAAGGATTTCTCCTTACAGGCGCGCAATTAGGTGACCAAACCTCTCATTGACAAAACTTTTTAGACATTTTCAATAATGTTATCTAATAATATTATTCCAAATAATCTGAATTACTGATCTGATAAAGGAGATACTGTGCAGTGACGATAATTGAAACAACAATAATATAAAATATCAATGCAAATTATTGAATCAATAAAATAAAATATTGAGCATTAACTCATCGTGACAATAATTGAGTAGTGCCTTCTTACGTACGTAAGGATAAAAAATTCAACAATCTTTGTGTAATCTGGTATCTTCTTTGTCAACAACGCGTATTAATTTACTTTAACCATCGGGTATTTCAACAAAGGTTAACGATAACAACTACGCCAGTTATTCAATTTTGTCGCTTTTCTTCATTCGACCGTTATCCGTTATGGGCCCATAATTGGTTGCTGCGTCGTCAATATATTTAATATTCTCCGACAGAAAGAATATTCCACCGACAAAATGAATATTTTATAACCACTTGCTTATTTTGTAAAATTTTTACATTTCACCCATAACCAAAGTTATTATATCAAATTAATACCTTATTATTCACAATAATAAATAAAAGAAATTTAATTTTATTCATTAAAAAGTTGGGGTCTTACAAATATATTTTTAACTAATTAACAATAAAAAAAAATATATATGTCAAACAATATATTTTTAACTAATTAACAATAAAATATATATATATATGTCAAAACAATATATTTTTAACTAATTAAAAATAAAAAATATGTCAAAACAATATATTTTAACTAATTAACAATAAAAAAATATATGTCAAAATAATATATTTTTAACTAATTAACAATAAAAAAATATATGTCAAAATAATATATTTTTAACTAATTAACAATAAAAAAATATATGTCAAAAAATATATTTTTAATTAATTAAGAATAAAAAATATATGTCAAAACAATATATTTTTAACTAATTAACAATAAAAAATATATGTCAAAACAATATATTTTTAACTAATTAACAATAAAAAACATATATGTAAGACCCCAACTTATTATAAATAAAATTGAATTTTCCTTTATTCATTATTCTAAATTAATAAGGGTTAATTTGATATAATTCTTTGGTTATGGGTGAAATGTGCAAAGTTTACAAAATAAGCAAGTGGTTATAAAATATTCATTATTGTCGAGAATATTCGTTTCGTCGTGGAATATTATTTTGTTTCGGGAATCTCCGCATGACTACAAGTAGCTCATTGGTGGGCCCCATAACGGAAAAAACGTTGGATGAAGGAAAAACGACAAAGATTGAGTTTTATAAATAACGACGTAAATTGTTACCAAGTAACACCGCTGGGTTACCCGTGGTTAAAATACAAAGAATACGCGTGGTCAAATAAGAAGATTACCAGATTGCACAAAAGATTGTTAAATTATTGATCCTTACGTAAGAAGGCACTACTCAATAATTGTTACAATAGTTATCGCTCAATATTATATCGATTCAATAATTGTCATTTGATATTTGTATCACCGTTGTTTCAATAATTGTCATTACACAAGATTTTCCATTATCAAATCAATAATTCATATTATTTGAATAATATTATCGATAACATTATTAATGATGTCTAGAAAGTTCTGCTCTAAGGAGAGGTTTGGTCACCTAATCATGTACCAAGAAGTGAGAAAATCCTTATTGAAAGCCCCTCTTCCTGTAAACCCGCCTCGTTGTTAGTAATGTGATTCTATAATATTATTTGTGAATAATTACTTATTGATTTATATGATATTGATTTTATGTGGATATAGATGGAGAAAATTTTAATGTGACAATTGTTGAAAATTAATATTTTATCTTTTTCGATAAAATAATTCATTTAAATATATTATTTTAATAATATATTAACGGTGATATTTTTATAATGAATGTGGGATATATGAGTATATGAGGAGGTAGAGTATTTTGTGGCATTAAATGTTTAACATATGTTTTGTGTGTCGGTCGACACAATTCTTGACCAAAAAAATTGATTATAGATTGTAAAATCGCTCATTTATAGATTTTGGATAATTTCTGTTTGGAATTTGGAAAATCTTTCTTCTGCAAAGTTGTAGAGAATTGAATTTCCTATAAAAAGTCGCGAGATTCGAATTTTCTGACAAAAAGGCTATTTATCATGAATTATTGAAGTTCCGGAGTTCCGAAATAATTGATTTTTGGAAGTTTTAATTATTTTATATAAGAAAAACGTTTTTGTGGTTATTGGCATATGGGTGGCTGATGTTTTTGACCAAAGAAGGCATGCTAGAGTTTTCAAAACATGTGGGTAGGAATTTTGAATAAATAATAATATATTTTATTAATTTAGTCTCCTTTTGGCTTCTAACATTTTCCTATAAATAGAGGGCTAAGTTAGAATTGAAAATCACACCGTAAACTAAGTTTTCTCTTTCTCTCTATATATTATCGAGCGTATTCTTGTGAGTATACTTTGAGTATTGCTATATTGTGCGAAGTTTCACAAGACTATACCAAAATTCAAATGTAAGATTATATTTTGAGGTAAAGGATGTTATTTCTTTCATGAAATGATATTATTTTCTTCAATATCATTATGCAAAAATATTGGTTGAACTTTTTATCAAATTTGGAACTTTTTCATGTCAGGGGTTACTATTCACGATACTAAGATTATTCACGAATCACTAACTATTCAATCAAAAAAATAAAAATTTTCTTTTGTCCAAGATGTCTATTTTGGCTACTATCTTTGATTGTATCCATGTTTTGATCGTTATTTTTGAGTTCGCTTCAAAATCGCTTTATTATGAAGTATTATCGATCTTGGATAAACCGTTGTATGAATCCCTAATATTTGTCCTTCTATCTCACCGGATTCGTTTCTTAAAAAATATTTTCATCATCCTCATTCTTAATGGTGATATTTGATGAATATCTTTGGCCTGTAGTGCAAAGATGAACAGGTGTTGAGATGAACATGACCAACTGGTGATTTAAATAAATATCTTTGGCCTGTAGTGCAAAGATGAATATTGATTGTTGTTACAGGATAAAATATTGATGATGGACTTTTAAACCTTGAAGACAAGAGAATTCTTTCTCTACGTGACTCTTCTAATGGATTGTTTAGCTCACCGTATTTGTTGATCTAAAACTTGTTGTCTATTGTATTCTATTAGATTTTTCCTCGTTGAAGACTAACGATAATTTGTTGTATATTATCTTAGTCATAATATTCTTTTTATCGGGCTAGTGAGCTCACCATTTTCCTTGTTGTTCCATTTTTCTTCTCGTGAGGCGAGAAACATAAGCAGGATCGAGCCTGGGTATGGAGTGAAGGTTTTAGAGAGAGTTGTTTAGTAGTCCTCACCATTTTGTAAAATAATGTATCAATAAATGTGATGAGGATTTATTTGAGTATAGATATTGTCTACAAGATAATATTTGTATTCAAACTCACGCTTTCTTGTTGTAATAATAAAGTTGTAGTAATTTCGTACCATGTATTTGGCGACTCGTAATGGGTTGGGTGGAATGGACCTATTTTGGGGGCGCCACAAATTGGTATCGAGCTTAGGATATGATCTCCGTGGAGATCGGGAATAGAACTAGGAGGGAGAGACGAGTAAATCCTTCGCTAGTGTGTCCTACCTAAGCTTATTTGTTGGTCAGTCATAATATAGGGATATTATATGACATGTTAATTTGGTTAATTAACCCTTGTTTTATGGCAAGATTTAAGAATGGTCACGAGAACATTAACAATGGAGTTTATGAGACTGTGGAACAACCTTTAGTCACAAACCAGAGAACGCGCAACAGAGAAGACAATATTCCTCCCCGTAAACAACACTACCGAGCAAACGATGAACGATGGAATGTTTAGGAGCTTTTTGCAGCTCATGCAAAAAATCGATTTGAGAGACTCGTGTACAAAATACGGGAGGAAATGATAAGAATGCATTTCGGTTTGTCACGGCCAAACAATTCAAAGAGTTGGGACCACCAGATTTCCATGGAAAGCGGATCCGATCAAGGCGTAAATGTGGGTCAAGCAAATTACCAAGATATTCGATGTCTTGGGGTGCACGGAGGAAATGTAAGGTTCCATTCGCCACCTTTATGTTTCTTTGTGAAGCGAGACATCGGTGGGAATCAGTGAAGCGTACTCAAACAGATGCACTTAACATGTCTTGGGAAAGATTTGAAAACCGTTCAATGACAAGTACTTTCCGTAAAGTATTCGTTATATGAAGGAGGTAGAGTTTATTAGACTCGATGTAACAACATGACGGTGTCTCAATGACGAGGCAAGGTTCGCAGAATTATCCAGTTTCAGACCTCATTTGGTGGAGAATGAGGAACGAATGACGCGTATATTTCTAAGAGGTCTAAAACCGTAGATTAAATCAATACCTTATCTCTCATAAATTTTCTCTCAGATTAAGATGTTGTCAATGAGGCTCTCGATTATTAGAAGCGAGATAGTGAGTATACTCAACCGAGGGACCACAATCGTGGTAGTCATCGAACGATGATAACCAAATGAGGAGGAAAGAATACGGACAAAGCGGTAACCACTGTGTGTAATCGTGGACATGATAATAGGAGAGGTGACTCAAGTGGAAATTTTAGAAAGAGAAGATTCAACAATGACGGAAGATATCAACTAAAAGACCAAAGACCAACAACAAATGCTAGGGGAGAGAACGACCGCCAGCTTAGATGTTACAAATGCGGAAGGAGGGACATATCACCTCAAACCCCCACAACAATCCAAGGTATGTTACAACCAGGAAAGGAAGGCCACATCGCCGAGATTGTACTATCGCGAAACCAAGTTCAAGCAGAGTGGTGATTCCAAGGGTCATCCGGATAAGTCGAAATCGGTTCTCGGAAGAAGCGTTTGTCGTGATCGACAAAACGTGAGGAACCCAAACGAGGTGATCACGGGTAAGCTAATCTTGAATTCTTGCGAAGTTTATACCTTACTTAGATATCTGGGTTCTACCCATTCTTTTATCTCTCCTGCTTGTGCTCAACGCTTAAACTTGACTCGGGAGAAATTAGATTTTGATTTATCTGTTGAAACTCCGTTGGGTGAAACCTTCGTTACATCTACGCTTTATAAATCTTGCATGATCCAAGTTGGCACTATCACATTTCCTATTGATCTTATCTCTTTAAAGATACTTGCTTTTGATGTGATTTTAGGAATTGATTGGTTAACCACTCATCATGCCAAAATTGATTGTTTTCGTAAGGTTGTTAGTTTTCATATTCCTAACTAACTCGTATACGAATTCAAACCACTAAACCACTAAAATCGATCATTTGTCATATCAAACCATAAAGCTATTCGTTTATTGAAAAAATCTGGATGTCAAGCTTTCTTAGCCCATGTTATGGATTTGAATAAAACACAAGTCGATTTGAATAATATTTACGTGGTTAGAGAATTCCCGATGTATTTCAAGAAGAGCTTCCTGGTCTACCCCCCCGAACGTGATGTTGAATTCTTTATTGACCTTGAACCGCATAAAGCCCATTTCTAAAACCCCATATATCGAATGGCTCCTATTGAACTTCGAGGAGTTAAAAGTCCAACTACGGGAGTTATTAGACATCGGTTTCATTAATCCTAAAGACGCCTCCTTGGGGTGCTCTGCTTTATTCGTAGAAGAAGAAAGACGGGGAGTATGCGACTTTGTATTGACTATCGAGAATCGAACCATGTCACCATCAAGAATAGGTATCCGCCACCTCGCATTGATGACCTGCTCGACCGCCATAACAAGGAGCGCAATTCTTTTCAAAGATTGATCTTAGATTCGGATATCATCAAATTGAAGATTAAAACCGAGGATATTCCAAAGACGGCATTCGTGACTCGTCACGGGCATTATGAATTCTTGGTCATGTCTTTTGGATTGACTAATGCTCCTACCGCTTTCATGGATATGATGAACCGTGTATTTAAGGAATATTTGGATCATTCGTTGTTGTCTTTATTGATGACATCCTCATCTATTCCAAAAGCCGTGAAGATCATGAGCACCATTTGAAGTCGGTACTACAAAGACTTCGTGAACACAAGCTTTATGCCAAGTCAAGAAATGCGAGTTCGCTTGAGGAAGTAGCATTCCTTGGGCACGTGGTGTCAAAACAAGGAGTATCTGTTGACCCTTGTGAAGATTGAAGCAATACAAAGTTGAGAACAACCAAGTCGGTGGCAAGTCGCAGCTTTTCGGGCTTAAACCGGGTTATTATCGAGATTCGTGGAAGGATTTTCTCGAATCGCTACTCCGCTAACTCACCGTGACTCGGAAAGATACAAAATTCATATGGAGCGGAGAATGTGAGAAGAGTTTCCAAGAGCTCAAGAGGAGACTCATTTCGGCACCTGTTCTAACAATACCATCTGGTTCGGATGGATTTGTTATCTACAGCGATGCTTCTGGCAAGGGGTTAGGATGTGTTCTCATGCAACATGGGAAAGTCATAGCCTATGCCTCACGACAACTCAAAGAATATGAGAGGAATTATCCTACTCATGATCTAGAGTTGGCAGCAGTCGTATTTGCGTTGAAGATATGGAGACACTACTTGTATGGAGAGAAAGTGGAGATTTATACGGACCATAAAAGCCTCAAATATTTCTTCACCCAAAAAGAACTCAATATGCGGCAACGACGTTGGCTTGAGCTATTGAAAGATTACGATCACACTATTCAATATCATCCTGGAAAAGCGAACGTAGTAGCTGACGCATTGAGTAGAAGATCATATGCAAGTACGAGTGCAATATTGTCAACGCAAAGGCCCATTTTATACGACTTACAAAGGATGAAGATAGAATTAAAGACTCTAGGATCCCACATAATGATGGCGAATGTACGAGTAGAACCGACTTTAATCGATAAAGTTAAAGCTGCTCAAGCTACGGACCTGGGGCTGATGCGTATTAAGAAGAAAGTGCAAGAAGGAGCTATTCCGGAAGCAAGAATTGATGAAGAAGGAATACTTAGATTCAACTCCAAACTTTGCATTCCTGACGACTCTGATTTGAAGCATAGAATCATGATGGAGGCACACAACACACCGTTTGCAATCCATCCTAGGAGTACCAAAATGTATCATGATATTCGACATACATTTTGGTGGAATAATATGAAGAGAGAGATAGCGGAGTTTATCTCGAGGTGTTTAACTTGTCAACGAGTAAAGGTGGAGCATCAAGTGCCAAAAGGTCCATTGCAACCACTTGAGATTCCGGAATGGAAATGGGAACACATTTCTATGGATTTTGTTACAGGTCTTCCCAAAGTTTCTCAAGGCGTAGATGCAATTTGGGTTATTGTTGATAGATTAACCAAGTCTGCCCAAGGCGTAGATCTTCAAACCCTTGAAGATCTATTAAGACTCTGTGTCCTAGATTTCAAAGGAAGTTGGGATAAGTACCTACCACTGGTGGAATTCTCCTACAACAACAGTTATCAAGCAAGTATAGGCATGGCTCCATTTGAGGCGTTGTATGGATTTAAAAATGTCGCTTCTCCAAAGATCTTTGGACGAGGTGGGAGAAGCAACATTGTTGGGACCGTAATTAGTACGCATGACTACGTAAAAAGATCCAAATGATTCGACAACGTATTCAAACTTCACAAGATCGACAAAAGAGTTATCTTGATCTTCATGTAGAAAGGACGTGGAGTTTAGTATTGGAGATCATGTATTGTTACGTATTGCTCCACGGAAAGGAGTTACAAGATTTGAGAAAGAGGAAAGCTCAATCCAAGGTTTGTTGGTCCATTTGAGATTCTTGACCGAATAGGAAACGTAGCCTATAGACTCGCTGCTACCTCCAAGTATGTCTCGTGTTCACAATGTATTCCACATATCTATGCTTCAGAAATATGTGAAAGACCCGAACCACATTATTGCATTTGAATGCATTTGAGATAGTGAAGATTTAACCTACGAGGAGATACTGTTGAGATTTTGGATAGAAAAGAGCATGTCTTACGATCGAAGGTTATACCACAAGTTAAGGTTTGTGGAAAACCATGCAATTGAGGAAATGACATGGGAGTTGAATCGGAGATGAAAGCGAGGTACCTCACCTTTTCGATATATACAGTATCGTACGTCAATTTCGAGGACGAAAATTTCATAAGGAGGGAGGTTGTAAGACCCCAACTTATTATAAATAAAATTGAATTTTCCTTTATTCATTATTCTAAATTAATAAGGTTAATTTGATATAATTCTTTGGTTATGGGTGAAATGTGCAAAGTTTACAAAATAAGCAAGTGGTTATAAAATATTCATTATTGTTTGGGAATATTCGTTTTGGTCGTGGAATATTCTTTTTGTCGGGAATCTCCGTATTTACAATGCCAGTATCATTAGTGGGCCCCATAACGAAAAAAAACGGTTGGATGAAGGAAAACGACAAAAGATTGAGTTTTATAAATAACGACCTAAATTGTTACTGCAATTAACATTGTTGGGTTACACCCGTGGTTAAAATACGATAATATGCGTGGTTAAAGAAGACACCAGGTATTGCACAAGATTTGTTAAATTATTGATCCTTACGTAAAAGGCACTACTCAATAATTGTTACAGATGAGTTACCGCTTCAATATTATATTGATTCAATAATTGCTTTGCGTTGATATTTGGTATCACTTTGTTGTTTCAATAATTGTCATTACACAAGATTTTCCATTATCAAATCAATAATTCATATTATTTGAATAATATTATCAGATAACATTATTGGCAATATCTAGAAAGTTTTGTCTAATGAGAGGTTTGGTCACCTAATTACTTGGCCAGGTAGAGGAGAAATCCTTATTGAAAAGCCCCTCTTTCCTGTGAACCGCTCGGTTGTTAGTAATGTGATTCTATAATATTATTTGTGAATAATTAATTATTGATTTATATGATATTGATTTTATATGGATATATATGGAGAAAATTTTTAATGTGACAATTGTTGAAAATTAATATTTTATCTTTTTCTGATAAAATATTTCATTTAAATATATTATTTTAATAATATATTAACGGTGATATTTTTATAATGAATGTGGGATATATGAGTATATGAGGAGGTAGAGTATTTTGTGGCATTAAATGTTTAACATATGTTTTGTGTGTCGGTGGACACAATTCTTGACCAAAAAATTGATTATAGACTGTAAAATTGCTCATTTATGGATTTTGGATAATTTCTGTTTGGAATTTGGAAAATCTTTCTTCTGCAAAGTTGTAGAGAATTGAATTTTCTATAAAAAGTCGCGAGATTCGAATTTTCTGACAAAAAGGCTATTTATCATGAATTATTGAAGTTCCGGAGTTCCGAAATAATTGATTTTTGGAAGTTTTAATTATTTTATATAAGAAAAATGTTTTTGTGGTTATTGGCATATGGGTGGCTGATGTTTTTGAGCAAAGAAGGCATGCTAGAGTTTTCAAAACATGTGGGTAGGAATTTTGAATAAATAATAATATATTTTATTAATTTAGTCTCCTTTGGCGTTCTAACATTTTCCTATAAATAGAGGGCTAAGTTAGAATTGAAAATCACACCAGAAACTAAGTTTTCTCTCTTTCTCTCTCTATATTATCGAGCATATTCTTGTGAGTATACTTTGAGTATTGCTATACTAAGTAAGAAGTTTCACAAGACTATACCAAATTCAAATCGTAAGATACGATTATTTTGAGGTAAAGGATGTTATTTCTTTCATGAATGATATTATTTTCTTCAATATCATTATGCCAAAATATTGGTTGAACTTTTATCAAATTTGGAACTTTTCATGCTCAGGGTTACTATTCATGAGTTACTATTCACGAGTTACTATTCATGAGTTACTATTCACGATTACTATTAACGAGTACTATTCAAGAAGCGTGAAGATGTTTTTTGTGAAATTTCTATCTTTTGTGTTTGGGAGTTACTATTCACGATATCTGGAACTATTCACGATACTTCTGTCTTATTCACTTAATACGACACTATTCACCTAAAAATAAAAAATTTTCTTTTTGTCCAAGATGTCTATTTTGGCTACTATCTTTGATTGTATCCATGTTTTGATCGTTATTTTTGAGTTCGCTTCAAAATCGCTTATTATGAAGTATTATCGATCTTGGATAAACTGCTGTTATGCGGATCCCTAATATTTGTCTGCATCTATCTCACTAGATTCGTTTCTTAAAATATTTTCATCATCCTCGGTCCTTAATGGTGATATTTGATGAATATCTTTGGCCTTTAGTGCAAAGATGAACAGTGTTGAGATGAAATATGACCAATCGGTGATTTAAATGAATATCTTTGGCACAGAGTGCAAAGATGAATATTGATTGTTGTTACTGAGGATAAAATATTGATGATGGACTTTTAAACCTTAGAAGACAAGAATTCTTTCTCTCACGTGACTCTTCTAATGGATTGCTATTTTCACCGCATTTGTTGATCTAAAACTTGTTGTGTCATTGTATTCTATTAGATTTTTTCCTCGTTGAAGACTAACGATAATTTATTGTATATTATCTTAGTCATAATATTCTTTTACTTCGGACTAGTTGAGCTCACCCTTTTCCTTGTTGTTCCATTTTTCTTCTCGGGAGGTGAGAACATAGCAGATCGAAGCCTGGGTATGGAGTGAAGGTTCTAGAGAGAGTTGTTTAGTAGTCCTCACCATTTTTGTAAAATAATGTATCAATAAATGTGATGAGGATTTATTTGAGTATAGATATTGTCTAGAAGATAATATTTGTATTCAAACTCACAGTTTTACTGTTGTAATAATAAAGTTGTAGTAATTTCTGTACCATGTATTTGGCGACTCAGAATGGGTTGGGTGGAATGGACCTATTTTGGGGGCGTCACAATATATGTCAAAACAATAAATTTTTAACTAATTAACAATAAAAAAAATATATGTCAAAACAATATATTTTTAAATAATTAACAATAAAAAAATATGTCAAAACAATATATTTTTTTTTATTAATTTGACTAGTTGATTATATATGTCAATTTTATCATTTAATTAATTAATTAAAAATATATTATTTTGAGACCACGACACTTTTTATCATACTATAAGTTTTCTCAAGGATTTTAATAAAGTTCACTATTCTCATTCTCTCAAATTTAAGTATAACAGTTTATGGGATTCGATTATTTTTATTTTTTAATGCAACTTTAATGTCTTTGAGTCATCCCATATAATAGAGAAATGTTATAAAAAAAATACTCTACTTGGATAAGTTGTGCTTACTGCTTGTAGTATTTTAATATTAAAAAATTGTTTTAAAATTATTAAAATGACAACAGTTGACCATACAGTGCAATATATTAAAATAAAAGCCGGTAAAGCTTGTGCCGGCTGGGTATTTTCTGACTATTTATGACATTCAATCTAAGCCTTCTAATAAGTTGATCAATGGTCCAAAAGTGGGTTGTTATAACAGTATCCATGGCAACCGGTTGCCTTGGATGGATTCCCTATATATATATATGTGGAAAATGATCCATAAAATACATTAGCCAGATAGACTATTTCAACTAACACTCATCCAGCCGTCCAAAATTAGAGTGAATGACAGAGATGAGGGCCCAAATTTTACTCTCTACATTGCCCAATTAAAATTTTTTTGTTGGTCACTACTTTTTTTAATGCACAATCATCGTGTTTTTTGACCGCGCAATAGAAGGAGTAGTTGCCAACAAAAAAAATTTGGCTTAATTACATTATCCTGATTATCCTCATACATACTATGTGAAACCCCAGATTTTATGAATAAAGAATTAATTTTCTCGAAATAATTTTTTTTATATTATGGTGTGAATTTGAGATAATGTTATAGTTGTGGGTAATATTTATAAATTTTGCAAAGTATGCAAGTTGTCATATTATATTCGATTGGTGGGGAATATTCGCTTTAAAATGTAAAATATTAGTATATGACCAAGACAATCATTGGTGGACCCCACAACGGAATTATTGTCGAATCATGAAAACGACTAAAATATTTTATTAAAAATAATGGCGGAAGTTTTACTGTTGATACCGTTGAACTACTTTCGGAGTAAAAGTACAAAGAATACGCTGCTGTCTGCGTTGTTGCGTAGTACACCAGATTGATTATTGATATTTATGTGAGAAGTCACTCGGTTTTGTTCAATTATTGCTACAATAGTTAACGTATAGTATCTCACATTATTTGATTCAATTATTGTTGATTTAGAGGTTTTGTTTTATTCACGTAATAAAATAGAAACATCTTTTTATATAAAATGTAATACTTTATTAAAGTTATTCTATAAATAGAATATATTATACTCTATTATGCATAATAAAATCTTTTTATATAAAACAGAATACTTTATTAAAGTTATTCTATAAATAGAATATATTATATTTTATTATGCATAGTGTTTGCATAGTGCCCAAGATAGTGTTTGCGTATAGTAAAAATCTTTTTATATAAATAGAATATATTATATTTTATTTAAAAGATTTTTCTTTAAATATGGACCGTCGATTAAAGTAAATCAATCTGGACCGCTTCATGGATTAGTTACTTATGCATTCCATTTTCCTATAAATAGAATCTCATTCCTTCATTATTTTCTTACGAATTCACTAAACTCTAGAGAGAAAAACTATAGAGAGGGACTATAGAGAGATAGAAGAAAAGTTTTCTGCTACTTCACTACTCTTATATCAAGTATTCTTTTTACTAGAAAGACTCGTTATTCTTTCTTATTCATGAAGAGAACATTATTATTCCATTGCTTATTATTCTCGTTGGAATAACTCAGATACGCTGGCCTACCCTATACTTGGTGACATTCTTCTATTATTCTCGCCTTTATTATTCGTCGGAATATCCCATGCATCGTGCTATACGGCTTCTGATTTGGTTCCATTTTATTATTCCGCCTTTATTATTCTCGTTGGAATATCCTCGTCGTGATATACGCTTGGACTGGTTCCATCATTTATTATTCTGTTGGAACATCCTGCTTGCTGTGTGAATTTCACCCGACCGGTTCCATTATTATTATTCTCGTTGAATAACTCAGATATCTGTAAGTACCGCATGCATGGTGATTTCTTTTGTTATTCCATTCGGTATTATACTCAGTTGATTAAAATTTTGACTTCTATACTCCATGAAATTAGTGGAATATCCTTGATATTTGCGCTTCATCCAGTATCTTTTCGTGGAAATAGTCTTCTGAGCATTCTTGAATTTTACTCTACAAAGCAGTATCATGTTGACAATTTGGACGTTATTGGTTCCTGGACAAATTAATTCTTGAACTTGTTTAATTGAATTTTATATCATTGTCATCATCCTCATGTTTATGTTATGTTGAAAGTCATCTGTGGCATGTAGTGCATAGATGGACTTGGTATGATTATGACCAGGGATTATTCGGTATAATCATGACCGTAATGTTACAAATGATGTGAAAATTAAAAGTCCTCATTGGCCCGTAGTGTATTGATGGACAATTTTTGGTATGATTATGGCTATGGATTCTCTTCGGCCAAGGGAACAAAGATGAATTATTTTATGGCATGATCAGACTGGTTGATGAAAACACGATTATCTTTGGCCCGTGAGTATGCATGCATAATTCGTGGTCGTGATACAAAAGAATATCCTTGGCCCAGAGTAGCGCGGGATGATTTAATGATGTGGATTATTTATCGAAATGAGTCTCGGCGATAAAAGTGATGAAAAACTTTTTAAATCATAAAAGATAGTAGATTTTATTCTCTACTGACTCTTTTAATGGATTGCTTATTCACCGCAGCTTAAACTTGATGTCTATTGTATTTTATCGCTTTAACATTGTTGGAGGCTAATGATAATTTATTCTCGCATTATCTTAGTCATAATATTTCTTCTTTGGGCTAGTTGAGCTCACCCTTTCTTTTTACTTTTTCTCTTGAGAAATGAGAATATTCACGGGGACGAGTCTGGGAACGGAGTGATGGTCCAGAGGATAAGATTAGTAGTCCTCACTATTTTGTGAAATAGTGTGATAATAATTGTAATGAGGACTCCTTTTGAGTTTGTATAATCTCTAGTAGACAATAATTGTATTCAAACTCATAGTTTATGTTTTGTCGTATTGTACACGGCATGATTGTATTAGTAAGTTATATTTGAATTACGTACTATGTATCCGGCGACCCAAGATGGGTGATGTATACCTAATTTTGGGGCGCGCCACAATTGGTATCAAAGCTTAGGATATGATCCTCGGCTAAGATGTGAGATAAGAACTAGGAGGGAGAGACGGAGAATTCCTTCGCTAGTATGACCTACCTAAGTTTATTTTGTATTTAATTGGTCGGGCCAAAGTATAGGGATAATATGTGATATGTTAATTAACCCTTGTTTTGTGGCAATGTTTGAAAATGGCATCCGAGAATGTTGAGATTATCAATGGAGCACAGAGACCGCTGAGTCTCCACGATCAATAATCGTGATAATGTTCAACTAGAGGACAATACTCCTCATGAAAACAATAACACCGATGAAATGGTGAATGATGGGATGGTCAAAGACTTTATGCAATTCATGCAAAAATAGGCGAAGGCAGCTCATGTCCAAAATGCAGGTAGAAATACTGATAACTCTCGACGGTCACCGCTAAGCGCTTTAAGGAGCAATTCATGCAACAACGGCGGCGCCCCGCATCCATAATGCAGTGAAAACAATGGTAACCCACTTTGGTCACCGCTTAAGCGCCAAGGAGCCGGACCACCGGAGTTTTTGGGAAAGCCGTAACCACTTAAGGCGAGACATGGATAAAGCAGATTACCAAGATATTTGATGTCTTAGAATGCTCGGAGGAGCAAAAGGTTCCATTCGCCACCTTTTATGTTGCATGAAGAAGGAGATCATTGGTGGGAATCAGAAACGCATCTACTGACGACGACTCAAGATGTCTTGGGAGAAGTTCCAAGAATTATTCAACGACAAGTACTTTCCTCGAAAGTATTCGGGCTCACACGAAGGAGGTAGAATTCATCAAGCTGGAGCAAAACAATATGACCGTGTCGCAGTACGAGGCTAAGTTTGCGGAGTTATCCTAGTTTGCATCCCATTTGGTCGATAATGAGGAGCGAATGACGCGAATATTTTTGCGAGGTTTGAAACCCGATATACGTCAATACCTCATTTCTCACAAACTTTGTTTATATTCAGATATTGTGAATATGGCTCAGTTAGTGGAGAGCGATAATGAGTCGTCACAACCAAAAGGTAATGACCAGCAACACAATAATAATCATAATGGCGGCAATGGCCATCTAACAATGATAACCATCATGGGAAATTATCATGCCAAGAATGGTAACCACTTCGTGGTAATCATGGCCAAGATAATAGAAATGGACATTTCAAGAAGAGAAGGTTCAATAATGATGGAAAGATAACAACACCCCCGTAATCGTTTCAAAGGAAGAAGAACGATCACCGGTCAGATGTTCAAATGCGACAGAGGGACACATCCGTCCAAACCGCATACGCACAATCCAAAGCGTGTTTTAATTGCGGAAGAGAAGGTCACCTAGCTTGATTTTGTCGTATGGTGAAGTCAAGTCCAAATGGGATAGTGATGCCAAAGGATGTCCTGCATGAGCCAAAGTCGGTAGTTTAAGAGAGCATTTTTTTTCTCGTGACGAGGAACCTGAATAAAATTATCACGGGTAAGTTAATCATGAGCTCTTACAAAGTCTATACCGTGTTAGATACCGGTTCTACTCACTCTTTTATTTCACCTAGTTGTGTTCAATGTTTGTACTTAACTCCGGAGAAGTTAAACTTTGATTTATCTATTGAAACTCCATTGGGAGAAACCTTCGTTACCTCAACTATTTATAAATCTTGTTTGATTAAAATCAACACTTTCACGTTACCTGTCGATCTTATCTCTTTGAAAATACTTGCCTTTGATGTGGTTTTTTTTTAAATGATTGGTTAACTACTCATCATGTTTTTCGTAAGGTTGTTAGCTTTCATATTCCTAACCAACCTATTATGTGAATTCAAGCAACCAAACCACTAAATTCAATCATTGTCATATCTAGCCATAAGTAAAGAGCCCTGATCCTTTTGTTGATGACTTCATTGTGTGGAATGCACCGAAGCCAGACTTTCTGTAGGCGACGTCGTGAATGACGATGACAAGTTGATAGATATCATTGTGAGGTGCTATCTAGGTTAAGGGATAGCAGTCACAGTTGGTATCAATGTGACGTACTATCCAAGTCTTGGATGAGAATAACAGTTTTGAATGATATTTCTATCATTAATAAATCTCTTGACGTATTCCTGAAGACTTCTTAGCCTACCCTAGAGCGTGAAATCGAATTTTGTATTGAAACCAGTACAAAACCCATTTCTTAAACCCTCAAAATATTTCTTCAACTAAAACGAACGTAACATGCGCCAAAAAACGTTGACTCGAAATATTTGAAGATTACGATCGTCTTATTCAATATCATCGTGGAAGAAATGAACGTGGTAGGTGACGTGTTAAGTAGAAGATCGTATCGTTTACAAGTGCAATGTTGTTAACACAAAGACTCATTTCAGATAACTTGCAAATGATGAAGATAGAGTTAAATACTCTAGGGACCCACGCGAAGATAATGAATATACGAGTAAAATTGACTTTAATCGATAAAGTTAAAGACGCTTTCGAACATACATACCCAATCGATGAATATGAAGAAGAAGGTTCAAGAGGCGTTATTCTGAAGCAAGAGTTGTTTGAAGAGAGGAAATCTCAACCCTCGATTTAATTGGCCCATTTGAAATCCTCAATCGAGTAGGAACCGTATTATGACTCGCTTTTACCACCAAGTATGTCGCGTGCTCATAATGTTTTTAACTTATCAATGTTACGTAAATATGTGGATGACCAACCACATTATTAATTTAGAATCGGACGAGATAGCGGATGATTTAACGTATGAGATCTCGTGTTAAAATCTTGGATAAGAAGAATTGTATCCAACACTCAAGGGTTATACCTCGAGTTAGAATCAAATGAAGTCGAGGTATCCTCACCGTTTCGCATACCATGTACGTACGTAAATTTTGAGGGCGAAATTCCATAAGGAGGGAGATTGTGAAACCCAGTTTTATGAATAAAGAATTAATTTTCTTGAAATAATTTTTTTTATATTATGGTGTGAATTTGAGATAATGTTATAGTTGTGGGTAATATTTATAAATTTTGCAAAAGTATGCAAGTTGTCATATTATATTCGATTGGTCGGAAATATTCGCTTTTAACAGAAATATTCGTATGACGACGGCACAATCATTAGTGGACCCCTACATAACGAAATTATTGTTTGATTGATAAAACGACAAATTTTTTTTATTGAAAATAATGGCGGAAGTTTTACTGCTGATATCATTGAACTACTCTCAGTAAAAAAAGCAAATGAATACGCGTTGTTGTATAGTAGCACACATTATTGATTATTGATATTTATGTGAGAAGTCACTCGCTTTTATTCAAATATTGCTAAAATAGTTACGACAAGATCTCACATTATTTGATTCAATTATTGTTGATTTAGAGGTTTTGTTTTATTCACGTAATAAAATAGAAACATCTTTTTATATAAAATGTATACTTTATTAAAGTTATTCTATAAATAGAATATATTATATTCTATTATGCATAGTGTTTTGCATAGTAAAATCTTTTTATATAAAAATGTAATACTTTATTAAAGTTATTCTATAAATAGAATATATTATATTTTATTATGCATAGTGTTTTTATAAGTGCTCAGATAAGTGTTTGCATAGTAAAAATCTTTTTATATAAATAGAATATATTATATTTTATTTAAAAGATTTTTCTTTAAATATGGACCGTCGATTAAAGTAAATCAATCTGGACCGCTCATGGATTAGTTACTTATGCATTCCATTTTCCTATAAATAAAGCTCATTCCTTCATTATTTTCTTACGAATTCACTAAACTCTAGAGAGAAAAAACTATAGAGAGAGACTATAGAGATAGAAGAAAAAGTTTTGCTACTTCACTACTCTTATATCAAGTATTATTTTACTAGTGAAGGGTGTTATTCTTTCTTATCCATGAAGAGAATCTGTTGTTATTCCATTGCTTATTATTCTCGTTGAATAACTCAGATACGCTGATCTACCCTATACTTGGTGACATTCTTCTATTATTATGTATTTATTATTCTGTCAGAATATCCTTTTTTGTGCTATATCTGTAATTCCGGTTCCATTTTTTTATTATTCCGTCTTTATTATTCTCTGAGACCCCAAATTTTATGAATAAAGATTTTATTTTCTCGAAATATTTTTTTTGAATATTATGATGTGGAATTGATATAATGTTATAGTTGTGGGTAATATTTATAAATTTTACAAAGTACGCAAGTTGTTATATAATATTCGATTGGTTTAGAATATTCGCTTTAACAGAGGAATATTCGTATAACGACACAATCATTGGTGGACCCTACAACGGAATTATTGTCGGATGGAGAAAACGATAAAAATACTTTATGAAAATAATCGGCGGAAGTTTTATTTTTAACTGTTGAAACACCCTTGAGTCAAAAGTACAAGAATATGCGTTGTTGCAGAGAAGATACTAGACAATTATTGATGCTTACGTGATAAGTCACTCGGCTTTTATTTTATTGATATTATTAATGTAATAATACGTAAAATCTTTTTATATAAAATGTATTACTTTTATAAAGTTATTCTATAAATAGAATATATTATATTCTATTATGCATAGTGTTGTATAAATATCTGTATAGTGTTTTGGATAGTAAAATCTTTTTATATAAAATGTAATACTTTTATAAAGTTATCTGTTTTATTAGACAATAATTAGAATATATTATATTTTATTATGCATAGAGTTTGTATAGTGCCTGTATAGTATTTGCATAGTAAAATCTTTTATAAAGTTATTCGTTTTATTAGATTATAAATAGAATATATTATATTTTATTTAAAAGATTTTGCTTTAATTATGGACCGTCAGATTAAAGTAAATCAATCTGGACCGTTCATGGATTAGTTACTATGCATTCCGTTTTCCTATAAATAGTAGCTCATTCCTTCATTATTTTCTTACGAATTCACTGAACTATAGAGAGCGACTATAGAGAGATAGACGAAAAGTATTCTGTTACTTAACTACTTTTATATTCAGTTTCTTTTACGGTAACGGATATTATTCTTTTGTATTCAAGAAGAGAACTTCTATTATTCCATTTCTTTATTGTTCTATTGGAATAACCTGTATACGTGGGCTACCCTATACTTGGTGACATTCTTCTATTATTCTATCTTTATTATTACAGCCGAATATCTTGTCTGTCTTATATCTGACCTGGTTCCATTTTTATTATTCCGCCTTTATTATTATGTCGAATATCCTCATCATGCTATATCTGTGGGACTGGTTCCATCATTTATTATTCCAGTATTTATTATTACATTGGAACATCCTCGTCGGTGTGAATTTCACCGACTGGGTTCCGTTAGTATTATTCTGCTGAAATAACCGTCTATCTGCAAGTCTGCATGCATGGTGATATCTTTTGTTATTCCATTCGGTATTATACTCGAGTTGATTAAAATTTTGACTTATACTCCATGAAATTAGTGGAATATCCTTGATATTTGTGCTTCATCCAAATCTCTTTCGTGGGAAATATTCTTCCGAGCATTCTTGAATTTTACTCTACAAAAGCGATATCATGTTGACAATTTGGAAGTTATTGGTTCTGGACAAATTAATTCTTGAACTTGTTTAATTGAATTCTTATATCATTGTCATCATCCTCATGTTTATGTTATGTTGAAAGTCATCTGTGGCCTGTAGTGCATAGATGGACTTGGTATGATTATGACCAGGGATTATTCGGTATAATCATGACCATAATGTTACAAATGATGTGAAAAATTAAAAGTCCTCATTGGCCCGTGGTACATTGATGGACAGTTTTTGGTATGATTATGGCTATGGATTCTCTTCGGCCAAGGGAGCAAAGATGAATTATTTTATGGCATGATCAGGACCGTTGATGAAAACACGAATATAATTCGTGGTCGTGATACTAAAGAATATCATTGGCCTGTAGTGCAGGGATGATTTAATGTTGTGGATTATTTATTGAGCTGAGTCTCAGCGATAAAAGTGATGAAAAACTTTTAAAATCATAAAAGATAGTAGATTTCATTCTCTACTTGACTCTTTTAATGGATTACTTGTTCCGCTGCAGTTAAACTTGATATTTATTATATTTTATCAATTTAACATTGTTGAAGGCTAACGATAAATTATTCTGCATTATCTTAGTCATAATATTTCTTACTGGGCTAGTTGAGCTCACCCTTTCTGTGACGCCCCCAAAATTAGGTATACATCACCCATCTTGGGTCGCCAGATACATGGTACAGAATTCAAATACAACTTACTAATACAACTGTCGTGTACATTACGACAAAACATAAACTGTGAGTTTGAATACAATTATTATCTAGTAGAGATTATACAAACTCAAAAGGAGTACTCATTACAATTATTATCACACTATTTCACAAAATAGTAAGGACTACTAATGTTATCCTCCTCGACCATCACTCCGCTCCCCGACTCGTCCCAAATTATATTCTCATTTCACAAGAGAAATAAAAAGAAAGAAAGGGTGAGCTCAACTAGCCCAAGAAGAAATATTATGACTAAGATAATGCAAAATAAATTATCATTAGTCTCCAACAATGTTAAACTGATAAAATATAATAGACATCAAGTTTAACTGCAGCGGAACAAGCAATTCATTAAAAGAGTCAAGTAGAAAATAAAATCTACTATCTTTTATGATTTAAAAGGTTTTTCATCACTGTTATCGCTGAGACTCAGCTTAATAAATAATCCACATCATGAAATCATCCCTGCAATATAGGCCAAGGATATTCTTTAGTATCATGACCACGAATTATCCATGCTCTACGAGCCAAAGATAATCGTGTTTTCATCAACGGTCCTGATCATGCCATAAAATAATTCATCTTTGCACCCTTGGCCGAAGAGAATCCATAGCCATAATCACACCAAAAACTGTCCATCAATGCACTACGGGCCAATGAGGACTTTTTTCACATCATTTGTAACATTACTATTCATGATTATACCAATAATCCATGGTCATAATCATACCAAGTCCATCTATGCACTATAGGCCACAAATGACTTTCAATATAATATAAACATGAGGATGATGACAATGATATAAGAATTCAATTAAACAAGTTCAAGAATTAATTTGTCCAGGAACCAATAACGTCCAAATTGTCAACATGATATCGCTTTGTAGAGTAAAATTCAAGAATGCTCGTAAGAATATTTTCACGAAAAGATATCGGATGAAGCGCAAATATCAAGGATATTCCACTAATTTCATGGAGTATAAAGTCAAAATTTTAATCTACAGTAGTATAATACCGAATGGAATAACAAAGATATCACCATGCATGCGGTATTTCGATGTATTTATTATTTCAACAGTATAATAATAACGGAACTAGTCGTGAAATTCACAATTGATGTGATGTTCCAAATGTAATAATAAATGCGAATAATAAATGATGGAACCAGTCCTGCAGATAAAGACAAAACAAGATATTCCGAGTAATAATAAAGACTTTTAATAAAAAATGGAACCAGTCCCATGATATAGATGCATGTGATATTCCGGCTGTAATAATAAAGACAGAATAATAAAAGAATGTCACCAAGTATAGGGTAGACTCGTATACAGGTTATTCCAATAGAACAATAAAGAAATGGAATAACCGAAGTTTTCTTCTTGAATACAAAAGAATAATATCCCTTACCGTAAAATAATACTTGATATAAGAGTAGTGAAGTAACAGAAAACTTTTCTTCTATTTCTCTATAGAGAATGAAATCTACTATCTTTTATGATTTAAAAAATTTTTCATCACTTTTATCGCAGAGACTCAGCTCAATAAATAATCCACAACATTAAATCATCCCTGCATTACAGGCCAAGAATATTCTTTAGTATCACGACCACGAATTATCCATGCACTACGGGCCAGAGATAATCGTGTTTTCATCAACGGTCCTGATCATGCCATAAAATAATTCATCTTTGCTCCTCGCCAAAGAGAATCCATAGCCATAATCATACCAAAAACTGTCCATCAATGTACTACGGGCCAATGAGGACTTTTAATTTTTCATATCATTTGTAACATTACGGTCATGATTATACCGAATAATCCCTGGTCATAATCATACCAAGTCCATCTATGCACTACAGGCCACAGATGACTTTCAACATAACATAAACATGAGGATGATGACAATGATATAAGAATTCAATTAAACAAGTTCAAGAATTAATTTTTTCAGGAACCAATAACGTCCAAATTGTCAACATGATACTGCTTTGTAGAGTAAAATTCAAGAATGCTCAGAAGAATATTTTATATAGAAGAGTAAAATAATATCCCTTACCGTAAAATAATACTTGATATAAGAGTAGTGAAGTAGCAGAAAACTTTTCTTCTATCTCTCTATAGCCTCTCTCTATAGTTTTTCTCTCTACAAAGAAGTATCATGTTGACAATTTGGACACAAAGTCTTAATAGATCTTATCCCAACTTCCTTTAAAATCTAGGACACAAAGTCTTAATAGATCTTCAAGCGTTTGAATAGTCCTCTCTGATTGTCCGTCCGTTTGAGGATGATATGCCGAACTGAATCGTAAATCCGTGCCCATAACTTTTTGCAAGCTAACCCAAAATCTTGAAGTGAATCTTGGGTCACGATCCAAAACTATGGATACTGGCATGCCATGCAACCTCACAATCTTATTCACGTACATACTAGCAAGACGTTCAAGGGAATAAGTCTCCCGTATCGGTAAGAAATGAGCAGACTTGGTTAATCTATCAACAATAACCCAAATAGCATTTATTCCTTGAGAAACCGTGGGAAGACCCGTAACAAAATCCATGGTAATGTGTTCCCACTTCTATTTCGGAATCTCAAGTGGTTACAACGGACCTTTGGCACTTGATGCTCCGCTTTTACACGCTTGACAAGTTAAACACCTTGAGATAAACTTTGCAATCTCTCTCATATTGTTCCACCAAAATGTATGTCAAGATCACGATACATTTTGGTACTTCCAGATGGATTGCAAATGATGTATTGTGTGCCTCCATCATAATCTTGTACTTCAAATCGTAATCGTTAGAACACAAAGTCCGGAGTGGACTCAAGTATTCCTTCTTCATCGATTCTTACTTACGAATAAAGACCTTCTTGCACCTTCTTCTTCATATTCATCACTCCGGTGTGTGTAGCTTGAATCGGTTTTAACTTTATCGATTGAAGTCGGTTCTACTCAGATATCATCATCGTGAGTCCCTAGAGTCTTTAACTCTATATCTATCATTTGTAAGTTATATGAAATGGGTCTTTGACAATATCGCACTTTCGTCTTCAGATATCTCTTTTACTCAACACGTCACCTACCACGCTCGCTTTTTTCTAGGATGGTATGGTCGTAACATGTGCCAAAATGAGTCTCCTCTTGAGTTCTTCAAGCTCTTCCCACATTCCTTGCTCCATTCGAATTTTGTATCTCTACGAGTCAGCTGCGTTAATGGAATAACGATTCGAGAATATCCTTCAACGAATCTCCGATAATAACCAAATAAGCCTAGAAAGCTACATATTTCGATTATCGACTTAGATTGCTCTCAACTGTGACTCATATCCCAACCTTGGATGGCACGTCACAATGACACCTATCAGTTTACTATCGCACAAATATGGCGTCCCCTACGGAGAGTCTGGCTTCGGTGTATTCCACAAAAGAAGTCACCAGATAGAGGCTCGGTTATCAACTTCTATAGTTGGATTTTAACTCCAAAGTTCAATAGAGCCATTCGATATGAGATTTTAGAAATGGGTTTTGTACCGGGTTAAAAGTCGATACAAAATTCAATATCACGATGCCGAGTAAGCCAGAAATTTTTCAGAAATACGTCGGAAAATTTACTAACAACAGAAATATCATTCAAATCGACGTATTTTTGTTCAAGTCCATAACATGGCTAAGAAAGCTTGACATTCATTTTTCAATAAACGAATTACTTTACTACGATATGAAAGAGTTTGACTTCAATGGTTTGGTTGCTTAAATTCGAATAACAAAGTTGCTTTAGAATATGAAAACTAACAACCTTACAAAAGCAATCAATTTGGCATGATGAGTAGTTAACCAATCAATCCCTAAAATCACATCAAAAGCAAGTATCTTTAAATAGATAAGATCAACAAGTAATGTGATGGTGCCAACTTGAATCAAACAAGATTTATAAACAGTGGATGGAACGAAAGTTTCTCCTAACGGAGTTTCCACAAATAAATCAAAGTCTAATTTCTCCGAAGTCAAGTTTAAACGTTGAGCACAAGCAGGAGAAATAAATGAATGGGTAGCACCGGTATCTAGTAAGGTATAAACTTCGTATGAATTTATGATTAGCTTACCGTCTTAACTTCGTTTGGGTTCTCGCATTCGACTCGATCCACGAAAAACGCTCTTCCGTGAATCGCTGACTTTGACTTTTCTCGGGATGACCTTTTGAGTCACCATCCCATCACTGGACTTGGTTTCGCTTACAAAGGAATCTCGAAAGCGATATGTCATTCCTTTTCACAGCTTATAACATACCTTAAACTGTTGTGGGGCGCTTTGGTGACATGTCCTTCTTTTCTCACTTATAAAGATATGATCGGTGGTCGTTCTCCTCCCTTGGAACCAGTTGCTGTTGGTGCTAACGTCTTCGTATTGTCATTGTTGAATCTCCTCTTTTTAAAATCTCCTCCTGACTCGCTTCTTCTATTCTCATGGCCACGATTACCACCAGAGTGGTTACCGCTTTTGTCCGAATGCTTTTCTTCCCTCTGGTTGTCATTGCTTCGATGATCGCCGCCACGGTATGACCACAGTTGTGTTCCCTCGGTTGAACATACTCATTATCTCGCTTCAATAATTGAGCCTGCTTACAACATCCGAATATAAAAAAATTTATGAGATATAAGATATTGCCAATCTCGGGCTTTAGACCTCTCGAAACATCCTCGTCATTCGCTCTCATTTTGACCAAATAAGGTGTAAACTTGGATAACTCGCAAACTTCACCTCGTCTTTGGGACACCGCGTATGTTGTTTTGTTCCATTTGATAAACTCCACCTCCTTCATATGCTTAATACTTTCGTGAAAGTACTTGTCATTGAATAGTTTCTCAAATGTTTCCCAAGACATCTTTGAAGTGGCGGGGTGGTACGCTTCACGAGACTCCCACCAATGATCGCCTCACCATGGCGAACATAAAGGTAGCGAATGGAAGCTTCGTTCCTCCGCATCCCAAGACATCGAATATCTTGATAATTTTCTTGACCCAATGCCGCCATGATCGGATCCGGCTTTTCCTTAAATTCGTGGTCCCAACTCCTTGAATCGCTTGTTTGTGACAAGTCACTGCGCATGCTATCATTTCCACCAGTATTTTGTGCACGAGTCTCCTCGTCTGGTTTTGCATGAACCGCAAAAAGCTCCTAAACATTCCATCATTCATCGTTTGCTCGGTAGTTTTATTTACGTAAGAATATTGCCTTCCTGCTGCACGCTCTCTCGGTTTGTAACTAAAGGTTGTTCCACGCCTCATACACTCCATTGTTAATGTTCTCGGCGCCATTCTTAAATACCATAAAACAAGGGTTAATTAAACAAATTAACATATCACATAATATCCCTATATTATGATGACGACCAACAAATAAGCTTAGATAAGACACACTAAACAAGGATTTACTCATCTCTCCTCCTAGTTCTATTCCCCGATCTCCGCCAGAGATCATATCCCTAAGCTTTGATACCAACTGTGACGCCCCCAAAATAGGTATACAACACCCATTCTGAGTCGCCAAATACATGGTACAGAAAGAAAACTACAACTTTAATAATACAATTGTCGTGCAAAATACGACAACACATACTGTGAGTTTAAATACAAATATTGTCTTCTAGACAATATCCACACTCAAATAAGTCCTCGTTACAATTATTCAAACACTATTTTACAGAAATAGTGAGGACTGCTAAAACATCTTTCTAGAACAATCACTCCGTATCCCGACTAGTTCCTGCTATGTTCTTACCTCTTGAGAAAAATGGAACAAAAAGAAAAAGGGTGAGCTCAACTAGCCCAGTAAAGAATATTATGACTAAGATAATATACAACAAATTATCGTTAGTCTTCAACAGGAAAAAAATCATAAAATATAATAGCCAACAAGTTTTAGATCAACAACTCGCAATGTGAACAACAATCCATTAGAAGAGTCAAGTAGAGAATGAGTTCTACTATCTTCTAAGATTTAAAAGTCCATCATCAATATTTTATCCTCAGTATAACAATCAATATACATCTTTAATCAAATATTCATCTTTGCACTACAGCCAAAGATATTCATTTGTATCACCAAATGGTCATGTTCATCTCAACACTGCTCATCTTTGACTACGGGCCAAAGATATTCATCAGTTAATCATTTATCTTTGCACTACAGGCCGAAGATATTTACTAATATCATCATTTAGGACTGAGGATGATGAAAAATATTTTAAAGAAAACGAATCCAGTGAAACGGAAGGACAAATAGTAGGGATTCGTATAACAGTTTATCCAAGATCAATAATACTTCATAAATACCAATTTTGAAGTAGAATTCAAAAATAAATATCAAAACATGGATACAATCAAAGATAGTAACCATAATAGACATCTTGGACAAAAATAAGAAAATTTCATTTTTCGGTGAATAGTGACGTATTCGTGAATAGTGCCGTATACGTGAATAATACCGTATACGTGAATAGTAACGCCGACACAAAAAATTCCAAAATGATAAAAATTCAGATCAATATTTCGGCATAATGATATTGAAGAAATAATATTATATATGAAGAAAATAACATCTCTTACCTCAAAATATCAGTACTTCTGATCGGAATATCGGTATAAGGCTGAAGAAAACTTGCACTGATGAATAGAAACTCACAAAGTATCTAAATACTCACAAAAATACACAATAATCTAGAGAGAGAAAGAGAGAAAACTTGTTTCTGGTGTGATTTTCAATTCTAACTTAGCCCTCTATTTATAGGAAAATATTAGCAGACTTGACCTGCAACTCCGATGGCTTTACTCGCTACTATTCTCACCCACCACATTTGAAAAAATTCAGCACATTTCTTCACCAACCACAAGTGGGGCCCACTCAATTCTAGAATTTTCCACCGTAATCATTTATAAACCTAATTTACAATCACCACCTCTTAAAATTCATAACAAATCATACGTTCATTTTTAACGGTTCAAAATTTGTGGACATATACTCAACTTATATATGTATAACATATCCAAAAATTACAACGATCTAACGATCGGATTAAAAATTATAACTCACACAATATATCTCAAAAACACTGATTTAATTTTTAATACCTTCATTCCGACAAAAATACTGATAAAACACCTCAACCTTAACTCCTTCATTTTTAACCACAATAAATATATCCAACATTTATATCCACATAAAATAAATATTTCCTTATCATATGAATCAATAATTAATTATTCACAAATAATATTACAGAATCACATTTATGACAACCAAAGCCGCTCCTACGAAAGAGAGGGCTTTCCAATAAGAATTTTTCCTTATTGGTAGCGTAATTAGGTGACCAAACCTCTCCTTGATGTAACTTTCTAGACATTGCCAATAATGATATCTAATAATATTATTCAAATAATATGAATTATTGATCCGATAATGGGAAATCTTTATGCGATGGACAATTATTGAAACAACAATAATATAAAATATCAACGCATCAATTATTGAATCAATAAAATAAAATATTGAACGAAAAATCTCATAACAATTATTGAGTAGTGCCTTCTTTACGTAAGGATCAATAATTCATCAATACTGCGCATCCACGCCATTCATCGTATTTTTACCACCGGGTATTCCAATAGTGTTAATTCAGTAATAACGCAAGTTATTTATAAAAACTCAAACTTGTCGTTTTCTTCATCCGACGCTTATTCCATTATGGAGCCCACAAATGATCTACTACTGTCAAATGCATTTAATATTCCCCGACAACAAGAATATTCCACGACCAAACGAATATTCCCCGACAACAATTATTATTTTATAAACACTTGCATATTTTGCAAAATTTGCACATTTCACCCATAATCAGAGAATTATATCAAATTAATACCTTATTATTCACAAATATAATTAGAGGAAATTCGATTCTATTTATAATAAGTTGGGGTCTTACATATTGTATTTTATCAGTTTAACATTGTTGGAGGCTAAAGATAATTTATTCTGCATTATCTTAGTCATAATATTTCTTACTGGGCTAGTGAGCTCACCCTTTCTTCATTGTTCTCTTCAGAAAATGAGAATATAGCTGGGACGAGTCGGGGAACGGAGTGATGGTCCAGAGGATAGCATTAGTAGTTCCCACTATTCTGTGAAATAGTGTGATAATAATTGTAATGAGGACTCCTTTTGAGTTTGTATAATCTCTAGTAGATAATATTTGTATTCAAACTCACAGTTTATGTTTTGTCGTATTGTACACGACAGTGGTATTAGTAAGTTGTATTTGAATTCTGTACCATGTATCTGGAGACCCAAGATGAGTGATGTATACCTAATTTTGGGGGCGTCACATATTTTGTTAATAAGTATAAGTATAAGTATAAAGATAATTACTGATTATCTTTATAATTATCCTTATAATTTTTTATTATTTTATTTTACTGATTAATAAGTAATATGTATAAGGATAATCTGTTAATAAGTATAAGGATAAGTATAAAGATAATTACTGATTATCCTTATAATTTTTAATTATTTTATTTTACTGATTGATTAATAAGTAGTATGTATGAGGATAATCATGATAATGTAATTAAACCAAATTTATTTTTTTTTTCCGCTTACTCCTCTAATGGTACCGCCATTAGGAGTAGTAATTACTGGCTCTCATCTAAGCTTTTCACTCTAATTTTGGACGGCTGGATGAGCGTTGGTTGAAACAGTCTATCTGACTAACGTATTCTATAGATCATTTCCCTATATATATATATATATATATATATATATATATTTTAGTAGTATGATAGGAGTATTTTTTAAAACAATAAGTCTAGGCGGACATTTTATTGGACCGGATAATTAGACATTTTTAATTTTTTTTCTTGTGACTCCCTAAAAATGTATAATATTTATTCTATCTAAAATTTTTACAGAATGTATAATCTTATTTTTGTATATATATCCAAATTATACCTAAAATATTATATTTTGTAAAAATTTCAGTTAAAATAAATAAGAATCGCAATTTTTTTTAAAAAAAATATCCAATTATCCGGTCCAATAAAAATGTCTATATAGAAGGACTCTTTCTTTAAACTTCTTATATAATAGGAGATGTATATATCATTTCACCCTTTTATTTACTTTACACGTATGCTTCACTTTGACGTAACGGTGTCAGAGCTTAAAGAATCAGATGGTTAAACGACCGACAACATAAAGAGAACGTACGGAGGATGTTGGTCCCGCGGCAAACTAATGTGCGTTTAGACGTGGGTAGGGCCTCTATCTTTTCTTTTCCTTAGATATATATTTGGAAAATTAATTATAAATTTAGGATAATACATATAAATTTAGCGATAACAGTCGTGTCGTATTAGATAAAATTATGCACAAATTTGTGTCGAGTCGAAACTCGTGTATATATTTATTTATAGTACGAATTTGTTTATGAATCGTGTTTGTGTCGAAAATTAATATTATTTAAAATAATATTTATGACACCAATCCGGTTATAAATCGTGTGTCGTGTTAAAAATTATAACCTTACTAAATCCAATTATTTCCCCCCTTCAAAACTAATTTACAACAATTATTTGTTTTGAAATCTTTAACAATTTGTTTATATATATATATATATATATATATATATATATATATATATATATATGGGGCCGATCCATAGCATCTATATGCTATGGGACAAATATTGGCATATAGGCTCTAAACCACACGCTTTTATTAATTAACTACCGGGATTTAGAGTTTTATGTCCTCGTCCGCTAAAGATTACTTAGCGGATGCAATTATGAGATTTTCCTAACCATAATGCCCCTCGTTAGTGAACTAATTCAAGCCAAATTCACATAGTCCGCTAGTAATACTAATGGATAAAATCAAGATGAGTAGTCCGCTAGTAATACTAAGCGGATGGAAGTCGATATGTAAAGGTATTGCAAAGATTAACATCGTGCAAAATGCACATTGTGCAAAAGGTGCGACCTTCGGCCGAGGCATAGGCATAAGCGATTTTGGGGAAAATCATAGAACCCTAGCTCAAGTTGTAGGCAAATCAACTATTGGGGTCGAATTCGCACGATTTCTTGCTCTCTGTTGGCAAATCATAGAACCCTTTCTCAAGTTGTAGGCAAATCAAGCTGAGATTTCTTACTCTCTGAATGCAAATTTGGGGAAATTCTGAAGCCTTTCGCAAATTGGGGAAATCCTGAAGCCTTTCGAAAATCAAATTGAATTTGCTGGTAAGGTTGTAGATTAATATCCAAAATCTAAGATTTATGTTGATGTTCTCCATTATTTTGTTGAACCCTAGTTTCATCCTGTTTTTATAAAGAAGTAGCTAGCTAGTTTGGATGGGGATGAGTGTGATTCTACTATTTCTTGTTAGTATTAGTTTATATCCATTTGTTCTTGGATGGGGATGAGTGTGTTCTTGTTATATCCATTTGTTCAAACAGTCCACGGATCAAATTTATGACCAGAACAATTGGATGGATGTTACTAATATGCTTTGATAAATTCATATGTTTGAACAATTGTTTATAAATTCTATATATGGATCCCTATAATTTAAATGTTTGTATTTTATATTTGTTCCTTCTCCCTTTACCTCTTTAGTGTAATTTTTATAAATTGTTTAATACTTAATATGTTGTTGAATTTTAGAGGTAGATATGGATATCAATCCAGACCTTTTGATCCTCATATCTTATGGGACCAAGAAAATCATGTATCTTCCGACTTATGGCAAAATATTGTAAGTGCATGTTCAGTATCTCATATTTCTATTAAAATTTTGTGAAAAAATTTCATATTTTGACAATTTATGCATGTATCCTCTATTTAACTTGTAGGATAGGGGTGTGTTAGAAATCTATCGATGTCCGCAAAATTAAGTGAATGGAACTTGACTAAGCAAATGAAGAATATCTACTTGAGCAGCTAGGGTTTCGGTATATTTTGTCATCAAGATGTAGTGTCAAGGATTGATGCATCTCTTGTATCTCCTTTTGTTGAAGCGTTGGAGGAGTGAAACAAATCGTTTCACTTAAAATGTGGAGAGGTCAGAATTACTTTAGAGGATGTTGGATTTATATTAGGATTGCCCATATTAGGAAAACCTTTGACTTGCGGAGAACTAGAACATCCCAAAAGATTATTTGTAAGGGTTTTGGGCAACAAATATCGATGAAGATTGGGAACAGTCTTTATAAAAGGGGGGCATAAGTTTGCCTTGGTTAAGACATAGATATGGACAATTACCTAAAGATGCTACTTGAGATGATGTGGTAAGACACACTAAGGCATACCACAGTATTTGTGTGGCTTTATTTTGTTTCCTACGAAGAGTAAAAATATTGTGCATCCTAGGTATTTATTGTTATTGGAAATATTGGAAGACATTATTACATATGCTTGGGGGGCAGCAATTTTAGGGCATTTGTATAGGGGTTTGCATGAGGCTACTCTTAAAAATAACGAAAAAATTTGCGGGATGTGCAACCTTGCTTATGATGTGGGCTCACGAAAGGGTCAACATTGGTCGTCCTACCCCTAGGCCTAATTCCCATAAGTTGATACCTAGGGCACTATCATGGCCATACTCTTCTTTTGATCCAAATTCCAAACAATATCAAGACCGCAAAAAATCCACATCACCATCTTGTGTTTTTTACTGGGGAGATTGATGACATGTTGGAAACAGATTGGTGTGGCGTCCATATCGGATATTTTGACACACGTTTGGGTTGGGACTTTTTTGAGGCAAGGTTAGGTGGGAGCCATTGCGTTTACCTTTGATTCATTACGACATTGTTGAGTTTCAAATGCCCCGATGATTTATGAGGCGGTTTGGATATTTGCGATCATATCCATCTAATGTCGAAAACATGGTGGAGTTGAGGACTTAACATAAATTGTTTGAGAGAATAAATTATGAAAATCATAGGGCCAGTTATATTAAGTTGTGGGAGGCCTACATGGAGAGTTTAGAAGGGCAAGTGTTGGAGGGTTTGCAGCATATATCTACCGAGGACATGGTACAGAGAAATTACTCGGAGACGGATACACCATCCTCGACCCTTTAGGCGTGAAGGGGAAGATTACGAGCCACGGGTATTCATTAACCAATACGTGGCTGTAAACACTGTAAGTTTGTAAAGTTATAATTTTTATACATGTTTATGTGTTATAATTTGATGTCCTTATTTTACTAATATAATTTTTGTTTTTGTTTTAATTTTAGATTGAGATCGCAAAAGCTATTTTTGTGAAGTTTATGTCAATTGATCTCGCTATTGTTTGAGTTAAGAACCATGTACGAGTCATGGTTCAATACACTGCATCAAATTGCTTCATGAATGATTACAAAGGGTTCCAATGAACAAAATCCAACACAACCCCAAGTTAGACAAATGGATATTGACATGACGGGACCCCAGCCTACGGCTGAAGAAACTCAGGGTAGCCTTGCTCCTCCTACTCAACACAGTAGGAAATTACCGGTTAGAAGGAGAGAGGGAACAAAGCACACACATCTGGTCAAGTATTTAAAGATTGAAAAAATCACTTGGTTAAATCTCTATTGGTTTAGTCCAACTACCGACCCATCATACTTTCCTCATACCCATCCAGGCGGTCTATACAAGTTAGAGTTTAAGGATGTGAACTGTCTGAGACCTAGTGGTTGGTTATGGGCGCATGTATTGGATGCATATTTGTTGTTGTTGAGCGATAGAGAAGCTAGGATGTGGAGTGAAGGAATCCAACGATGGGCTACCTTTTATTTCATGCCAACGCATTTTTACTGGTTTGGGCATCCAACACTTACCAAGTCTTGTCGGAGTAAGCAAATCAACAACACTCAAATTTTTAACAAGTTACATCAATCCCATAGTTGGTGCCCCAATTCATGAGTGTGATTACATATTTGTTCCCTTCATCAACGAAAAGCAACAAATCATTTACGCCTTTATTTATTTGGAGTGTGAACAAGTGGAAAATAAGGCTTTTGATCCTTTTATGATGACAAACCCTTAATGCCATTGTCACAATTATACCAAAGATACTTTGGCGTTGTGGTGAGTTGTTTAATATATTACTTATTTTTCATTCCATAACACAAATATATGAGGTTTAGGGAATTAAATGATTGTTTTATGGTTTATAGGTGGAGTTAATTCCTTTGTTGCTTCGTATGGCAAATCCTAAAGCAAAGTGGCCAAGATCGGGCCAGAAAGTTGAATCTTTGTGTGAGTAAGTAGAGACAATGGAATTCGAGACGATTGTGGCGCTTATGTTGCAAAGTACGTGGATTTCTTTTTGCACCGGATAAACATCATAAAGGAACCGAGGTGGACTCCTCACGAGGCTTACAACTTTAGATTTAGAATAGGACATGAGCTTAGGATGTGCAGGGCTGCTTGGGCATCGTTAGAATCTATCGTGTCACGTCTTAAATCTCGCACAACATTCCGAATATCCATATCACCGAAACCAACATTTTCCCTCCCTCCTCCTATTTCACTAAAAACATTCATCATTGTACTTGGCCCAACTCCAGCGCTGTTTAAAGTTTCGATTAAAGTTCGAGCAACAGGAGTTATATTTTTCCGTGTTTGAATGAAAATTTTCTTGCTCGGAGTAACCAAATCATGATTGTGATTCAACTCAATTTTTGAAACTTTCCATGTATCTTCCTTTTGTAGATGAACAACAGACATTCTAGCTTTGCACATCGTGCGACCTATTGAATCCCTTTTTCTTTTGACCTTACTACCTTCAACATCATCATCATCATCATCATCATCCTGTTTCTTTCTTTTGATCGGTTTTCTTGCTTTGGTACACGTAAAAAGTCTGTTGGACAAATTGTTGGAGCGGGCATGTTTATGACTTGCCCCCAATTTTTATTTCAAAGCCACTACTTACGTGCGTAGTTTCTATAAAATTCTTCGCCTCTTGGATAAGTAGAAAAAATCGACCCTCGTATGGACTTTTGAATGGTTAATATCGCGATTGGTTCATGTTATGAGCACCAATATTATCCATGTCAATATTATCACGAGAAGAATTTGAGGAACTAGAATTAAACATATCTTCCGCCATAATTATAAACTTACCACGACAATTTGAGGTGCGAATACTAATCTCCTTAATTGTGTGGTTTTCTTCCTCGACGATTTGAGATGCGAATACTAATCTCCTTAATTATGTGGTTTTCTTTATTTGAATTTATGTTCTTTGAGATCCCAATCTTTATTGCTAGTGTTTTATCTTAATTGATGCGGTATGTAATGGGATTTTCGATCTGAAAGGAAATCTTCCAGTTGTTTTAGCAGTGTTGTCATTGAGTTGAAATAGAATGTTGGATTTTCTGATGTATACAATCTTGTTTAGTGTTGTAATTGAATTGAAATAACTACAGGGATTGTCTGTATTGGCTACAATCTTGTGTAATTTATTTTTATAACAGGAAAGAAATCGTGTGGGGTAATATCTTGCTGAAATCGTGTGTACAGGGATCTTGTGTAATTTATTTTTATAATAGGCATGTTGTTTATGCGTACAGGGATATTGGCCAACTGTTACTGACTTATATCCGCTAGTATTACTAGCGGACCATGCTGTTTAATAAAAATGTTACTGACTTATATCCGCTAGTATTACTAGCGGACCATGCTTCTTGTCAGGTACGATGGGCTTAATTGTCCAGAAATTATAATAAGTACATCCGCTAGTATTACTAGCGGACGATGGTGGTTCAGAATCTCTGAATCCCAAAGTTAATTAATAAAAAAACGTGGTTTAGAGCCTATATGCCAATATTTGTCCCATAACATATAGATCTTATGGATCTATATATATATATATATATATATATATATATATATATATAGCCACTTCCATAAAGAACCAGTTCTTTATTAAGATCTTGTCAACACCCCCTTTTTCTGCAGATTGATAAAATGAATTGATGGTTGAGATGAAACATAAATATCCTAAGCCTAAGCACAACTTGTAAACTTTTATTTTAATATGAGGACCCCACCATAGTCAACATGTTGTCGGGCTTATTGAAATAAAATGAATTTTAATATTAAATAATGCCGACCCAAGACAAATTGTATTAGGCATGTGCCTTTTTTATAAAATACTCCCACCGCCACAAGCTCTTACTACAAAAAAAAAAAAAAAAAAAATTCCAACCGGACAAGCTCTTACTAATTTGTAAAAATAAAAAAAATAAAAAAAAAACAAATCCAAACCTAAGACAACTTCTTACTTACTTGCACAAGCTCTCAAGTTCTTTATTTGCTATTCCAAATAAAATATTTGTTATTTTTATAACTCTTTCATTTAATAACAAATAAAGAATTATAATTCAAATAAAAATAATATCCTATTTTATAAAAATATATTTTTATAATTTTTATTTGCTATTTTATAAAAATATTTTATATTCTTTATTTGTTATAAAATATTTTAATAACAAATAGCAAATAAAAATAGCAAATATTTTATATTCTTTATTTGTTATAAAATATTTTATATTCTTTATTTTTTATAAAAATAGCAAATAAAAATTATAAAAATACAAGCTCTTCCTATTTGTAAAAAAAAAAAAAATACCAACCGGACAACAAGCTCTACTACGTAAAAAAAAAAAAAAAAAAAAAATATACCAACCGGAAAAGCTCTTACTACCGTTAAAAAAAAAAAAATGTACCAATAGGGACGAGCTCTTCTACCGTAAAAAAAAAAAAAAAGTGTACTAGCCTACATTAAAAAAAATTATTTTACTAGCAGGGATGACTCTTTACAATTTGTTAAAAAAAATGTACCGGTAGGGACAAGCTCTTCTACTAGTAAAAAAAAAGTGTACTAAGCCTACATTAAAAAAAAAATTATTTTATTCAAGCAACTTAACTTCTAAACAGACTCGAACTCATGACCTCAAACTCCAAACACATGTCATATGACCACCCGAAGCACCACAGGCCTAGTCATTAATTTCACCATGATATATGTCTTTATATTAAAACTTCACCATCCCCAAAATCTATATTCTTGCATTATTATTATATTACTAAACAAATATTATTAATAAGTCTATATAATACATATGGGGTTTTGATATTTAGAAATAAGTTAATATCTATATTTATTAAGCAATGATTATTAGTAATAATTTTATATATTAAGCAATGATTTTATTATTAAGAAATGATTTTATACATTTGATACATTTTTGATATATTTTTGATACATTTGTGATAATTGATACATTTTGATAATTGATATATTTTTGATACATTTGATATATTTTTGATATATTTTATATATTTTTGATATATTTGATACATTTGATACATTTTGTATCATAATTTATTTGATAAAATATCAAAAATGTATCAAAATATATCAAAATGTATCAAAATATATCAAAATATATCAAATATATCAAAATATGTATCAAAAATATATCAAAATGTATCAAATATATCAAAATATATCAAATGTATCAAAATGTATCAAAATGTATCAAATATATCAAATATATCAAAAAAATGTATCAAATGTATCAAATATATTAAAAATGTATCAAATGTATCAAAATGTATCAAATATATCAAAAATATATCAAATGTATCAAATATATCAAAATATATCAAATGTATCAAAATGTATCAAATATATCAAAATGTATCAAATATATCAAAAATATATCAAATGTATCAAATGTATCAAAATTGTATCAAAAATGTATCAAAATGTATAAAATCATTTCTTAATAATAAAATCATTGCTTAATATATAAAATCATTACTAATAATCATTGCTTAATAAATATAGATATTAACTTATTTCTAAATATCAAACCCCATATATATTATATAGACTTATTAATAATATTTGTTTCTACAAGAAATCATGAAGATTACTTCCAACCTCCACGAGATATAAAGTGGGTTGTATTAATCATTCTATGTTTTTTTTATTTTATGAAAATGAACATGTAATATGTACTATTCCTCTTAATGTTATGCAAAGACTAGTATTGGTATATTCGTACTTCTAATATTGATAATCACATTATTATTATTATAATAATACTTCATTACTTTTATAAATTGATAAGTAAATTAATTTCCTGAAATGACTTGAAAAATTATCATCATTACTTATTAGACTAATTGAACTAGTTTTATTAATAATAAAATCATTTCTTAATAATAAAATCATTGCTTAATATATAAAATCATTACTAATAATCATTGCTTAATAAATATAGATATTAACTTATTTCTAAATATCAAACCCCATATGTATTATATAGACTTATTAATAATATTTGTTTCAGAATATAATAATAATGCAAGAATATAGATTTTGGGGATGGTGAAGTTTTAATATAAAGACATATCCTCAATGTGAAATTAATGTACTAGGCAAGTGGTGCTCGGGTGGTCATATGACGTGTGTTTGGAGTTTGAGGTCATGAGTTTCGAGTCTGCTTTAGCAGTTAAAGTTGCTTGAATAAAATAATTTTTTTAACAAATTTCCCTATTAAGACACTTTTTTTTTTTTTTTTACAGTAGAAGCTTGTCCCCTACCGGTACATTTTTTTAACAAATTGTAAAGAGCTTGTCCCTTGCTAGTAAAATAATTTTTTTAAACGGTACTATTAAGACACTTTTTTTTTTTTTTTACAAAGTAAGAGCTTGTCCCTACCGGTACATTTTTTTTTTTTTTTTTACAAGTAGGAGCTTGTCCCATTGGTATTTTTTTTTTTTTACAAATTTAAGAGCTTGTATTTTTATAATTTTTATTTGCTATTTTTATAAAAATAAAGAATATAAAATATTTTATAACAAATAAAGAATATAAAATATTTGCTATTTTTATTTGCTATTTGTTATTAAAATATTTTATAACAAATAAAGAATATAAAATATTTTTATAAAAATAAGAAATAAAAATTATAAAAATATATTTTTATAAAATAGGATATTATTTTTTATTTGAATTATAATTCTTTATTTGTTATTAAATGAAAGAGTTATAAAAAATAACAAATATTTTATTTGGAATAGCAAATAAAGAACTTGAGAGCTTGTGCAAGCCGTAAGAAGTTGTGCCGGTTTGGATTTATTTTATTTTTTTTTTTTTTTTACAACCGTAAGAGCTTGTCCCGGTTGGATTTTTTTTTTTTTTTGTTTTTTTACGGCCATAAGAGCTTGTAGCGGCTGGGAGTATTTTATAAAAAAGGCACAACCAAAAATTTGTCTTGCTTTACCTAGGCATTATTTAATATTAAAAATTTATTTTATTTCAATAAACCCGACAACATGTTGACTATGGTGGGGTCCTCATATTAAAATAAAAGTTCTGATGAAGTTGTGCTTTGGCTTAGGATATTTATGTTTCATCTCAAACCCATCAATTCATTTTATCAACTGTAAAGAAAAAAGTATGATCTTCGTAAGACTAAAAAGAACCTTTATGGAAGGCCTCACTATATATATATATATATGAGAACAGTTGCTGCAGCTTTGCTTCTCTTCTATCATGAATCATGGTCGATCTAGCTATATCTTGAAGTAGAATCCGACCCTTTTTGCATCAGCCCTACCACTAACTAATTCACTCCCCTAGCCTAATACTCAATTCATTTCGGTAACAGTTTCATTTGTATAAAATTTATAAATATTAAAAATATATGTTGTCTTAGTAAATAATGTGGCATAATTAATAATAAAGTTATAATGACAAACTTAAAGATTTTGTTTCAATACTTTATACTACCATCAACATAGAGGGGCACTTTTTGTAGATTTTTTTGGATAAATAATTATAAGTCTTTTTGTGGAAGTGAGGGGGTTTATATTAGGCTAGGAGAGTGAATTACTCTTTAAAATCAATTTGCAAAATTTTAAATTTGATATAATTTTGTTCACATTTTAAAAACAACAAAGATGATAATTAATAGTACTTTATAGTTAATTAGTTCATAATTATTATATTTATTTGTTTTAAAATTAAATAATTTCGTATCAATTTTAAATTTTTAAATTTTAGGAATGACTCAAAAAGTTAAAATGTATCAAAGGGCTGGGAGGATGACGAGTGATACCCACCATTAATTTGTAAAGCCAAATAAGTAGCGGGGATCCTGGGTACAGACGGTATTCTATGTGTGTAGGGGGGGGGGGAACTCTATTGTGGACAAGTTAGTAGAGTGCAACCCAAGCAAAAATACCAAAAGAGAAAGAAGTTGGCTACTTTATTGTCACATAGATATATAGCTACCTAGGTCACATGACACCATTAAGGGCTTTTATTTCTTTCTTTCCTCGATATATATATATCCTGGTTAGGGATTCATGTAATGAGCAACAAAGTATTGTCGGTGGAGTTAGTTAAATGCGTTGGCCTAGTTCAGACGACACTTGTTTTTGATGAATTTTGGAGAGAGAGAGAGAGAGGCTCTATGCCAGCAATTGAAATTAAATCAGGACCGGCCCTGGGTTAAAGTTCAAGGTGTTTGGGTTTTAGGTCTAAAATTTTTTAGGGTCCCCTAAATAATATATTGGTCCGATAGTATCTGTGGATGTCCAACTTAACAAGGTTATTAGTCCGTCTATTTTTGCCTATTTGCTAACAAGTCTAAGGTTCACGAGATATACGGGTCGAAGTTTAGCAGAAGAGAATTATTACTACTCCTCTTCTCCTCCAACAAACGATAATAGATGAAGATCTAATAGAAATCACAGACTCAGTTCACACAAATGTCAAATAGTTCATCTCCTTCACACAAATAATCAATTGATCTTCTCTTCGTCTCCTTCAATAGTTCAATTTCGTGTATTAATTCTATTTTTAGGGTTTTAAAATTAATTGTTTTGTTTATGAGAGATTTGTTTATTCTACTCAATTTTTTATATGCTACTCGTCCGTGATTTTTTTAATGCTATTGGGTATTGAATGAATGAATGCTACTGCCGATTTTTGAATCTTTAGTATGCTATCAGGGTTTTTTTGAAATAATTAAAGCATGTTGAAATTAATTATTTGATAATCACGAGATAAATCTATTGTACATATATCCTCCGTAATTAAGTTGGATTTGATTGTGATATGTTTTGATGAAATTAATGGCGAAAAAGTGCGGTTGCTTGTGAATCCTACTCAAGCTCAAGTCGGTGAATATGAACATTAATGGTGTCTAATAAATATGTGAATCATGAATAATGAATATATATGAACATTGGTGTGCTAATTATACATGTAAATTGGGTCGGATTTATAACAATCTTTGATTTTTAGACTTAATTATGTTAGTTTAGGTTATTTAGCCCAAATGGTTTTGTTTTTTTTTCAAATATTTTAATATTTGCTAAATTTAGGCATATGAATTAATTTGCAGATTTTTAAATTTTAATTCACCATGGCTCCTAAAAAGTATATGTCCGATCTCTCAAAAAAAAAAGAAAGAAAAAGTCGGATGAATTAGTTCAATCTCAAGCGGGTTCACTTGATAAATTTTTTGGTAATAAGAAACAAAAGGAGAGTTCTAGTGTGGTTGAACAATCAGAGAATGAAGAACAAATAGTAGATACGGGGAATGAAGAACACGAAAATTTAGCGGACGATACGGAAGTCCTTGCAAAGGAACCAAATGAATGCGTGAATGAGAGATACCATGAAGATATGAATGATGAAGGTCACAATGAAGGCTTGGATTGTGAATATGGACCTACAGACATTGATGATCCAAGCAACTGGGACACAATTGATCAAAATTTTATTGACTTTGTAGTTGAAAGAAGGTCTTTAAGAAAAGATGGGGATCAATTTCCTAAGGATACAGAGGGTAGGCATTTCACTTCCTTTCAGTACATCCGTCGTTTGTCAAATGGAGAGAAGAAAGATAGGAGGTGGCTTGTATATTCAAGTGCTTCCGACAAAGTATTTTGCTTTTGTTGTAAATTGTTGCGCAAGGTGAAAACGATACTTTGTTGGCTACTAATGGCTTGAGAAATTGGAGAAATATTGATCAAAGGCTCAAAAGTCATGAAGGTAGTAACGAGCATATTGCTTGCATGAGCAAATGGATTGAATTAGAGAGAGATTGAAAAGAATGAAACAATCGACAAAAGTGTGCAAGATCAAATCAACAAAGAGAAAGAGCATTGGAAATGGGTGCTAGTAAGGATAATTGCTGCTGTGAAAGCACTTGCGAAAGTGAATTTAGCATTTCGTGGAGATAACGAGAAGATTTATCAAGAGAAGAATGGAATTTTTCTAACCATAATCGAAATGGTTGCTGTATATGATCCAATAATGCAAGAGCACTTTCGCCGGATTTTGAAAGGTGAGATTCATTACCATTATCTTAGCCATAAAATTCAGAATGAATTGATACAAATGCTTGCTGATGATGTCAAAAGTGCAATGATTTGTAAGATAAAAGATGCAAAATATTTTGCCGTGATTCTTGATTATACTCCAGATATAAGTCACAAAGAACAAATATCACTTGTAATACGATGTGTGGATGTTTCAATGAATACACCAAAAGTGGAGGAATTCTTCTTACAATTTTTGAAAGTGGAAGATACAACGGGATCCAGAATTTTTGGTGAACTAGAAGAAGTCTTGTCCACTCTTCAACTCGACATTAGTGATATAAGAGGGCAAGGATATGATAACGGCTCTAATTTGAAAGGAAAACACAAAGGTGTTCAAAAAAGGCTTCTCGATAGAAATCCTAGAGCATTTTACACGTCATGTGGTTACCATAGTCTTAACCTCATGCTTTGCGATATGGCCAACTGTTGTAACAAAGCTATATCTTTTTTTGGAGTTGTACAACGTATCTACTATTTGTTTGCGGCTTCTACCAAGCGATGACAAGTTTTGATAAAACATGGTGCAAATCTCACTGTTAAGTCATTATCACAAACGCGTTGGGAAAGCCGTGTTGAAAGTGTTAGAGCAATAAGATACCAAGCTCCAGAAATCAGAGAGGCTTTACTTGAATTAGCCGATTCTCGTGAAGATGCTGGTGCAAAGAGTGAACCGATGCCTTAGTAAGATATGCAATTGAGGATTTTGGATTCTTAGTTAGCATGGTTGTTTGACATACTATTTTATTTGTAGTTAACGTTGTCAGCAAGACCTTGCAAAAAGAAGATATGCATATTGATGTTGCCATTGATCAGTTAAATGGGCTTATTTCCTTTCTTGAGAAATATAGAGAAAGTGGTTTGGCGGAGGCTATCGATGAAGCTAAGGCAATTGCGTCCAAAATGGGAGTTGAACCCGTATTTTACGAGAAGCGTGTCATTCATCGTAAGAAACATTTTGATGAGAATGGGAGTGAAGAGGTGACCCTTTCGGCTGAAGAATCATTTAGAGTTAACTACTTCTTATCTATAGTAGATCAAGCTCTTTCATCACTTAAGAGCCGGTTTGAACAGTTTGAGAAATATAAGGAAATTTGGGATTTTTTGTTTGATGTGAACAAGTTAAAGTCTACAACCGATGAACGTTTAATGATGTATTGCTCCAAATTAGAAGATGCTTTGAAACATGAAGGAACTTCCGATATCAACGGAAATGAGTTGTTTTCGGAATTGAAAGTCTTCAGAGAAGGTTTATCAAAAGAGATAACAAAACCAATTGAAGTGCTCAATCAATTGAAATTGATGGAGGATTGTTATCCAAATGTGTGGATTAAATATCGATATTATTGACTATCCTCACATTACGGTTGCTTCCGGAAAAAGAAGTTTTTCGAAGTTAAAGCTAATTAAGAACTACCTCCGCTCAACTATGTCACAAGAAAGGTTGAATGGATTATCTATCCTATCCATTGAACATGAGATGGCGGATAAGATTGATTGTGCGGATATTATTAATACTTTTGCTGCTAAAACTACAAAAAGGATGATATTCAAGTGATGTTTTTGAACTGATTACTTGTTTGACTTAGTGATAATGTGATATCTAAATGTTGTTTTAGAAATATTAAAATAGTCGGTTATTATATTTGGTATTCTTTTGTATTGATGCTATTTTGTTCAGTAAAAATTCTTCATTTTTTATGCCTATCTTAATAGCAATTCGAAAAAGACCTATTTTATTGTTGTCCGCTTTAAGCCCTTCAAAATTCAAGGCCGGCCTGAATTAAACACTAAAGTAAGCTAGTAGTAGGAGGAGTCTTTATTAAGTATTTTGGTACTCTATATACTGAGCTGGGAAATGAAATCCTTGAAGCGATCAAATAAACTTTAATAATATATGATATATGTTGAGCTGGAGGAGGTCGACTCGTGTAGGCTCAACTCGAGCTCGATTTGCATAAATTTGACTCGTTTGATAATTACTAGCTATAATTTTAATAAATTATAGAGTCAGAAATATTTAAACACATGACACTTGATGAGTAAGACTCCCGACTATCATATATGTCGTAGCGATAATTATTAATAATAATTTTATAAATGCATCTGATATATAAGCAAGTCTCTCGGCTCCTATTTTACCTGATACTCGCATTATAAAAGTAAAAGTAATTACAAATGCATGCATATATATGGTATTGATTCCATGCAAACGTACAGTTGGGCCGCGTACGATCGACTAACACACAGTAGAAACCCACAAGACTAGACACCCTAGCTACATCTCTAGCTTTAAGATTGGGTGGATACATATAAACCAACATAATGATTCACAATCACCATTTTATGCATCATTCTTTTGTCAACAAAACCTTGCCGTAATAATTCATTTCTTCATTAAAGGATGCATGCATATGATATTCTTCTGGGACCATGCATATATTTATATATATATATATATATATATATATATAGAGAGAGAGAGAGAGAGAGAGAGAGAGAGAGAGAGAGATATTAAAACATGCAGCAGCAGCAGCATCCAGCAAGGAAACAGACAACTACTTAATTACTCAAATGAACATAAACAGAATTCATTGCAATTGCCCGGGCCCCACTGTGTGTGATTAAGCTTTTATATATATATATATATATATATATATATATATATATTTATATGTATATCTGTATTTATGTATTATCTGATACAAGAGACTATGGCGGATTTTTTTGGACTATAACGACGGTAAACTATCGCCATAGCTCAGAATAGCTATGACGACGGGTGAAACCGTAGCTATAACCCAAAAAATCGTCGCTATAGCCTACTGTATAATACACAGTTGTGTACATATATTTTTCCATATATATATATATATATGCAGTAATACTGAAAATACTACCACCAGACAAAAAATTAATGCATGCTTGTTTGAAAGCTGGGCTGCTTGAAACTGAGCCAATTAATTTAGTAAAAGATTTTGCTGGTACCGGACCCAAAAGGGCTGAAGTTTTTTTTGATATACTTCTCACTTTATCCACCCATCTATTACACCATCAAACGTTTCACTATTGATGTCAACGTATAGAAAACATGTTTCATTAATCTAATCTAATCTTATCATGCATAATTAAAAGTAAAAGGTAGCAAACAGTAATATTCTGGAGTATTAGTTTGCGACACTATTAATTAATTTTGCATCATTTTCGATCTCTAATTAATTTCATGACAGAAGCTAGAAAAAGTCTTCTTTTCAATTATTAATTGTTGGATGATAAACATTAATACATATAAAAATAAAAAATTATTATTTTCACAAATAAAATTTAATATTTTCATTGATATATGAACGAGGACATCAAATTAATGATCTCCCCCAAAAATTGTTCATAGAAACTGAGAAGGACAAAAACATAGATTTATCACCGTTTGATGATATGATGACTTCATCTATGACGGAGACAAATAATTTGCCATGAATTGCAAAACTTTTCAACCAAATTACATGAATTTCAATATTATATCGATCGCAATTCAACTTTATATTTGTCGCTATTTATATTATTTTTCAAAATTTTAATAATTATCGTACAATCATTGCACTTCTACCTTATTAAGTCAGATATTAATTTTTTTTTTGAGAACGGTTCATTAAGTTGGATATATTAGTCGTGTGTTAATTAATTTATCATCCTATTACAACATAATCAATCATCGAAGTTAATTAATTAGCACACTATATGTTTGATCAAAATGTCGTATCTTGATATTGCTAAATATAAGTTGTCACTAACCCTTTCTTGATATTACTAACGTATATACGTATAATATACTCAAAAATATAGTCATACTCTCTCTTCATATTATTAACTTATAGTTTTCCCTAAGTTTTAAAAATTAAATGAATTTCATTAATTGGAATTTTTAAAAAATAAAATTAAAGTCATGAATTTCGACAATCGAATTTAAAAATAAAATTAATAATTTTTTTTGAAAAGGATGAAATATGTGTTTTTTAAGTCAAATAAGACTCTCAATTCAGAATGAGGTTAACTATATCTAACATATGTGCAGCATATATATAGTGCATACATATATACTGCCTGCCTCTACCTCCCTATCTAAATTTTTTGTAATCATTCAGGTTTTCAATACAAATTTCTTTTGCCCATTTAAAAAAATGGTACTGCCTCTACCTAAAACTACCAAACTACAATAAAAGATGATAATATATGAATGTATGATGTAACTTAGCAAACAAGAAAATAGTGTCCCTGGAATTAGTTTAAGAATGAAAAATATTAAAACTAATCGACGTGTACCAACCAACCCTATATCTTAAAGCTAAATCTCACCAAACAAAAAATATAGTACTGGTATACTACAATGATATACAATTTTAATCAATAAGCTCATATATATATATATATACTAATATTAATTATCCGTGCCTCAAGTTTTGACGTAACGAAATTCTCACTCTCCCTTCGTTTTAACAATCTCACTTTCATTTCTCCTCTCTCTCTTCCTCTCCATCACTCTTTCCCGTCCAAATCAATTAGAATGAATCTGAACCGTCCTTGCTCTTTTTCGCCCAGCCCAAATTAATTAGAATGAATCTAAATCGTCATTGTGTTTTCCCACCCAAATTCAAAATGGGTTATATATATATATATATATATATATATATATATATGGGTTAAGTCGCTACGATTGTAGAGTTGTCACTCTACGATATGAGAATTCACTCTACGCTTCTACGGTAGTAGAGTGACTACTGTTCTAACAGTCAGTGACGACTGTATACATTTGGAACTTACACATGTGCACTTCCATTTTTTCAATATATATCTATCTAATAAAATACAAATGATTTTGAATTTTCCGCTCACTCAATAAATCATTTGGTACTTCTCAAAATTGAGATAAATTCCACTGTTAATACAATCGCCGAGCATTTTAACCCAACTAAGATATATATAACGTGAAAAGGAGCTGGTAAATGGATGTATAAATGGAGCATTCATAAAAAGGATTAGCGTAAATAGCTGGACTCCAACCCTACTATACTCCACGTCACTATCCTCCCCTCCCCCTCCCCCTCCCCCTCCGTCTCCCTCTCCCTCCCTTTCTTTTAAACCAATTCCTCCTCCATTTGTAGTTAATATATACATGCATGTTCACAAAAAGGAAAAACCAATGGAGGGCCTAATTCCATTTGTGTATAAAGCCATAGTGCAATACAAGAATGGTGGATTACTACTAACTGATCGATCACCTTCGGCTTCTTACATGAGACTTCCCGGTGATTCGGGCAGGTTCCAAATTCTCCAATCTCATCTTGGTTTGCCGTCATCTTCATCGCCTTCCGCTGCCACTAAAAGGAGTACTTTATCCTCAGGAGTACTTCAGTCACCGGGCGTTCATTTCACTTCTCACCGTGCGTGCTATTAAGTGGTCGTCATTGCTGAAAGATTAATATTGATGAAGATCGATGATACAGAATTTACGTGCCTAAGGAAACCCTAAGGCACACACACACACACACACACACACACACACACACACATATATATATATATATATATATATATATATATATATATATATATATGGCGGGCTTGATAAATGTAAGTAGATAAGTACTTGAGTGTGACAAGCTTTTATTTTGTTGGGTTTTTCAAATGGTTGTGTAATAATAAAGTTTGTGGATAACCAAAAGGGCCACGGGCTTCTATGTTGTTAGCTTGAGTGGAAAAATATGAAGCTCAAGGGAAGACGGCTTTGTGTAAATATATGGGTTGTCGATCTATTAGTTATAGTTTGTGTGCGCTTTTACCTTTTTCTTTTAATTGTACGTGTAGATTATATTATCTTTTTTAATTTTATTTTTCCTATTATTTGTTGGAATATTTGCCTGGTCAGGACTCAGTTCCCGTTAGGGAATGAAATGGAGGAAAGAAAATGGGTTATTTCAGATGTGATGAAAAAGAATATATATATATATATATATATATATATATATATATATATATATATATATATAAAAGAATTAAGTTATCAACAATAGTAGTTTTAATGACCTTTTGACTGAGCTTGTGGTTTGACTGAGCTTGTGGTGACCTAAGATAACCCAAGAACGTATTATTATACTAGTAAAATAAATTAAGACCTTGTTTGGATAAATTTAATTCGATTCGGACTTGAAATTTGACCCGATTATTTCAATATATTTGTACAGCATTGCAGGGAATTGCCACGTGGATGCAAAAAAGTCTTTGGTGGAAATTAATTCGGATAGTGATTTTACTAATTTTTCAAAAATAAATAAATTATTACAACAATAATTATCCTAATTTTAGAAAGAAAAAAAAAAGAGTCTTTCTGCTGTACAATACTTGGGTCTAAATAACAGGAGATCACACCTATTTATAAAGCACCAAGAGTCATAGTTATTAAGAATACTTGCACTTTTTAAATTAAACATTCATCTCATTTTAAAGATACAATCTTTCAACCAAAAAAACATTTTTAAGATACAGTGCAATCTTTCAACCAAAAAAACATTTTTAAGATACAGTGCTATCATTTTTTGTCTGTTTATAGGAAAGGATGGAAGTCTGTAACTTTTGATCTCTAGCTTGTGCTCATTTTAATGAATAAAGAATCAAACCTTTTGAATTTATCAAAATTCAACATTATTTGTGTACCGTACGTGTCTGAGAAATGGATATGAAGCTTGAACAGAGTAATAAGAAATGATGTAAGAGGGAGACTGAAGAATAAAGAGAGAAAAATAAAAGAAGGAAGAAAGTTTTTTTGATGTGTGTGTGTGTGTGTGTGTGTGAAATGGGGAACAAGAAGAATTAGATTCAGGATTTCAACTGTAGTTATCAATAAACTTGTCAAACTATAAAAGCTAAAAAAATTCAAGGAATTTAGATGTACATAGAGGATGTTGCAATAATGTAATGCATGAAATGGTAAACTGAGCATGATTTATACTGAGGCTAAGATCCAGAACATTACATGAGAAGATATGGCAATAAAGAACCAGGTGACGAAAGCCAGAGCTATGGAGAGTTCATATCTGCCACATGGGATATGAAAATGAACCTTGCAGAAATCAAAGTCTCTTGCATATAAAACTGCAACCCCTGCTGATGAGCATGCAGCTGCAAGTGATAAAGTAGCAGTGACCTGCGTTTTATATAATTATTGTGATTAAAGTTGATACAGAAATCATTACATAAAGCAGTTAGATGGCTTCCCGAATTGGATAATACAAATGTATGATATATTACAACAAGGGTAGCAAGTTTACAGATCATGCAAACACAATCAAGAAGGATGCTTAGGCTAACAAAAACAACTGTGTGCTTTATACTACGCAACAAGATAGAGAGGATAAGGGATGGAGGATGAAAATTTAAGCTAAACGGAACACAAGATCCAAGATTAAAAGCCAACGAGACCGTTGAAAATATCCTCCAACCCCAGCGAAATTAAGGGAAACATGAAAAGAAAAATCTAAAGAGTAAAAGGAAACCAAGATGAAGTTCAAGAATCCACGTAAGCCTAACATTTACAAATTTATTACGCTGAACTTCCCAGCCCTACATAAAGGTTTTCAGTTAACCGGCTAGCCAAAAATTTTACGTTAGTTTCGATACTCAGAGGTGCTGATCTAAAGGTGTAACTGTGTAAGAATGATATCTTGTGTTGGAATCAGTCCAATCTCATCTAAAGCATTAATAAAAAAATTAAAGATAAGTGATTAGGACTTGATAAAAAAAGGATATGTAAGAACCTAGCTGGCTAAGTGGCGAACTCCTTGATGATAAGGAATAATTGAGAATTTCTACAATTTTTGTGCTCTTTGGGAGATCTGGAAACACATGAGTAGAACTGCTTTTCATTCAGCTACTTTTGACAGCAGTGCTGTGACTGCTGTGATAACTCACAAGAAAAAAATATTAAGTCACTGCTCTTTGAAGTGCAGCATCCCTTTGTTCCAAAAAACTTTATAAAGCTTACAAGATGGCGTATGCTTAAATACCTTTTCTCTTCCTGTAAAAAAATTAGCAGCCCAGAGAAGCAAATGCCTTAGTTGGATTCCCCCAATGTCAGGCTTCAAATCAGTACTAATGGTCCTTCCAGGAACAAGGTTTCCACAAGTGGAGGGGTTTTAAGAAACTCTTCAGGTCACATATTTTGCTGCATTCTCTACTTTTAAATGAGGGTACTAACATGCAGGCTGAGGCGCTTGCTTAGAAAACTGGTTTCAAGCTATGCTACGGTATTCATATCCAGCCCTTTGAGGTTGAATGTGATTCACAAGTTTAAGTTGATGCTATCGTAGCTCCATGGCAGAACAGGCATCCGAGATAGTCAAAATCTTCTTCCACCAACCTCTAAGGTGCTTCATGTTTATAGGCAAGGAATTCATACAGCAGGCTTTTTAGCTACTGCTGCTCTTGCTCACAGGTCTGATATTTTCTATCATTTTGTTCCAGAAATGTCAGCTAGTTGAGGTGCACGAGTGTTACAAGGCCGATATCCATTGTCTTTATCTTTTTAGGCCTAATTATTTATTTGTTCATAGTCCTATTGGATTTCTTTTGTAAGACAAGGCCTTAAGTTCCACCCCCCATGTTTCTGTTTTTCCTTGTATTATTATTCTTGGCACGTATTCCTTTAAAGTTAAAATCAAATCAAATCATCCTACTAATGATTTAACAAAAGAACAGCACTGTGAGACATAAGAAGCGCATGAAGGGATTACAGTTGAATAATGCATCATTTTGTATGCAATAACTTCTTTGGAATAAATGAAGTTGTAGCTTAATGCTAGTAGACTAGTAGTATTATACCCGTATAAATAGGGAACGCTTCACATAAAGATATTGGAGCCACAACCACTAAGATGTAATTATGAAGAAATAACCAGAAAAGTTAAGAACACATATGCATCCTACCATCAAGGTAAAACTCATGAAGCATAACATATCTCACGCAGAATAGAGGAGTAAATGATTGAGTTCAAGAGATAAGCTAAATACCCAATCACCAACAACAAACAGGCTGACTAGGACTGGATTTTGAAGGTCTCTCTTTATTCTTAAAGCATAGACATCAAGGCAAGCAAGTCCAAAGCTCCATAATACTTGAAGTCCTATTGACGCAATTAAATAGCTGTATCCAAACATAATATCTTGTCAGAAAAACTGAGCTACACTTGATGGTTAATGAACTGTTCCTATGATAGCAAGAAAGACAACTGTATAATCAGTTATAGTGAAAAATGAGCAGATCTAACCACTAGTTGTTTCAAGCATGACATAAGCAGTAGAGACCGTGATATCAGTGGATGACTCAACATATGTAAACAACCCTGAATGCTGCAGCATTACTAATTTTTTCCCCCTCCCTCCCTTCCCCTCCCTCTCTCTCAATCTCTATCATATTTACTCAAAAAAAAACTTATTACCAGACCCCAGCTCCTATCATTTTCACGTAAATTTATTTGAAACAATAGATTTTCTTTCACGTAGAAAAAGTAAAGGACACCGACATTACAAGATGATGATAGTGGAGCCATTAACATGTATTGTATCCCAAATAATTATGCCAGACGAGTTTCCTGCATGCTTGATGGCCGAAACCAGAATATATAATCAAACAACTATTGTAAAGTTGACTCCTTCCACAGTCAGACACAACCTTCTAAATCTAAACAATACTCCGTTATTCCATAACATAATGCCCTTGGCTACATACGTTCCAATGGTAAACCTTTAGTCCTCTATAGTCTATAATATACTCTATTATCCATGATAGGCTTGTAATATGATTCAGTATCGATCCACATTGAAGAATAGGAACTTTGTTTTTCTAAAGAAATTTAGTTGAATTTCAATGATGTAAGAACCAATTCTAGAAACTTAATGATTGTATGGCAATCAGGGCTATGACATTACAAAACTATGAGCATGAAGAACACCTCTACAACTTATCAACGGCACTTTTTAGGTGACAGACATATTTCTGTGGCAGTAGAGGACATCAAATATGAGATGCCGGAAAAGATCACTTAAGTAGTTTATACATGAATAACCAACAGAGTCCTTCACAAGTAACTTAATATAGTTATATCGGTTCTCACTAAAACAATGCTACTGTAATAGCAATACAAAGAAACATAAATTTAAGGAGGTATCCATTTCCCTGTAACTTCGAGTTAATAATGGTTGTAGCTGGAAAAGTACAGTTTCATTTTTGGCAAATTGATGCAAAAGTCGTATGCAAATCAAACAGAACAATAGAAACACACTTGAACTCAGTTTTGATACAAAGCGTATTAGATGGTGTTTACTGAATTAACTAATAATATTCCAATCAAAACGTGCAGCTGGTCTCAACAATATTAAACAAAAATACAAGGATACAAACTGTCATCAAAAGAGTTGTACTCCATATAATAAGTATGAACTCAGAGAGAATCAAAACAATAACAATAAACAATAAAACCCAATAAAGATTTAAGCACAAAGAGTGAAAATATACCAGAAAGCAGTGTAATTAGAGAAGCCCGGAGCAGATACCATAACTCCAATTGAAGCAGCAGCAAACAAAAACTGCCCTATCCTCAATAGCAGCCCACTCACCATCCCAGGACCCCCTATCAACTCCTTCATATCTTCTCTCTCTCTCTCTCTCTCCAATTAAATTCACTTTCCAATTCTCTCTCTCTACCTAACTTCTTCCCCTTTCAGCTGGACCCTTTTCCCCAAATTAAAGAACCCTAATAAAGACCAAGATTCCAATAATCTTTTCCTGTTTAAGCCAAATATATACACAGATTTGTACAACTAGAACTAAAAGTATGATGACGAGGTTTGTTTCAAGAAAAATGCGATCTTGGTGGATTTAAAGAGATTTAACCACAGCCAATGAGCCAAATCAAAATCATCAAACTTTTTGGGTCAAGGAGAAGCCCAAAAAAGACCAGTTCTTGATTATTTGTTTTGTAATTTATTTATTGTTTAATATGAGTAATTAATACTAGTTTGTATATAATGGGGGAAAATAAGGAATTTAGCGGTAATGGAGGTTGATTTCCTTTTTGGGTTTGGCCTTTTGTGAGAGACTGACAGTCGTACGTACGTGGATTTGCTTTAGCTTTTTCCAGTCATTATTTAGTTTTACGTTATTTTTAGACCTGGCAAAATGCACCCAAGTCCGCCCGTTAAAAATTGGGTTATGGATTTTATTTTTTTGGCCCACTAAAATTTAGGCCTTTTTAATCCGGCCTAAATTTGATCCGGCCCAATGAGAGCCCGCCCGGTTTTTTTAAAAAAACCCTTATTCACTTGTTTGCTAAGTGCTAAAGCCTAAAGTCCTAACCTGCTAAGTCTGCTAACCCTTATTCGTCTTTCTAGATTTCAGATATGATACGATTACGAGAGAGAGACCGAGAGGCGATTGTGTAGACTTCATACGAGAGAGACAGAGTCCTCAAGTTCCCGACTTCCTTGAATCGATCGATCGACTCGCTTTGAATCGCTGACGTCTCGATGTCTCACGTCGTCATCACTTTGTGTAACTTCTTCTTCCCTACAGTATCAATCGACCACACTGCTTCACGCCGTCGCCGATCTACCTTTTCCCTTCGTTTTCTCTTCGTTTTCGGTCTTAAGTTCTTAACTAAGTGTCATGAGACTATGACTCTATGTGTTACGCACTTTTCTTTAGACCGCTATGTTCTACCTCTTTGTTTTCGGTTTGTTTCTAGCTATAGTGCTATGTTATGGTTTTTTAAAAAATTTATGTTCTTAATTTTTTTTTAATCTATGTGTTCTGCACTTAATTTATGTTCTACCTTTTTGTTGTGGCAAAAATCAGGCTTAGATTGTGATTTGTGAATCTTGAATAGTGAATAGATATGTGGACCTGAATTGGGAGTATAACCGGAGGATTCTAGACTTTCTAGTTATTTTTGATTTGTGAAGCAAATTATTTTTTTTAAATTTGGGATGGCAATTGGCGGTTAAGCGAGGCGCTTTTGACGAGTTATTTGAGAACCAGATTCTGCTTTAGTCTGCTCTTGTGTGTTTGGTCGAAATTTCATAACTTGTGGACTTGTCACCTTGTGGTGGGTATTTGATTGTAGCATGTTTCTTGATTCATGCTTGTGGTGGGTATTTTATTTTTATCATGTTTCTTCAATTCATGCTTGTCAAAATTATTCAAAATGAAATGTGATATGACAATTGCTAAGTGTTGAATCGCTTTCGTTCTTATTTTTTATATATATAAGACTTCATCATATGCAGGGATGCGAGTAAAGTCATCAACGCAACCAATTGTTGTGTTATACTATCTTTTGTTAACAGAGATCTTCTTGTAATGTTGGTTCATGTTGCCATGTTGGTTCTAGTTGTAATGTTACACGATTCTGTGCAAATGCAATGTGTTTACAAATGTAGATCTTGTAAATAAATGTAAATAACCCACTTAGATATGCGAGATGTGTTTACAAATGTAGATGGTTTGTTTACAAATGCGGTGTTACCACTTACCGGGGTAAAAATAATAATAATAATAATAATAATGAAAAGTCCGCGGCGGGTCGGTACCCAATCCGGACTACTGGTAGCATAATTTTAGCCCATCAAAATTAAGACCCATTTTGGCTCTAACAGATTAAACCCACCCATTGGCTGCTTGCCGTGTCTAGTTATTTTGGTGGGAAGAGTCGAAATATCTCCGTTGTCGTTTTCCTTGTCTTTAGAATATACTCCTCATTGGGCGTTAAGGACTCAGAGTTAATTACGCCACGTCGGATAAGAGCGTATATCATATTTCCCGAATACGAAATAATTACATAGATTAGGTTATTGGGAGGCCTACAAATAGTTGGGACATAATTTTTTTTGGTAGGAATTTATATATGTTTATTTAATTATTTAAACTTTTATATATGTTTATTTAATTATTTATTAATAATTTTTTATTTATTAATTATTTTTTTTAATAATATAAATATTATTAACATAGTTTATTTTATATAAGAGATAGTGGAATAAAATTTATTTTAATAAATATCTATATAGACCCCAACTTTTTGAATAAAAATAAATTTTCTATAATTATCATTTTTGAATATTATGGAATGAATTTAATATAATGTTATAGTTGTGGGTAATATTTATAAATTTTGCAAAAGTATGCAAGTTGTCATATAATATTCGATTGGTCTGGGAATATTCGCTTTTAAACAGTGAAATATTCGTATTTATGGCACAATCATCAGTGGACCCCATAATGTAATTATTGCTTGATTGAGAAAACGACAAAATACTTTTATGAAAAAATAACTACGGAAGTTTTACCATTAATACCGTTGAACTACTTTTTAGTAGTAAAAGTACAAAGAATACGCGCTGTTTGCATAAGTAGTACTACAGATTGATGCTTATGTGATAAGTCACTCAGTTTTGTTTTATTGGTATTATTAATGTAATAATACGTAAATTTTTTTATATAAAATGTAATACTTTTATAAAGTTATTCTATAAATAGAATATATTATATTCTATTATGCATAATGTTGCATAAGATCTCAGTATAGTGTTTTGCATAAGAAAATCTTTTTATATAAAATAGAATACTTTTATAAAGTTATCTGCTTTTATTAGACAAAAATTAGAATATATTATATTTTATTATGCATTTGTATAGTGCTCATAGTATAGTGTTTGCATAGTAAAATCTTTTATAAAGTTATTCTTTTTATTAGATTATAAATAGAATATATTATATTTTATTTAAAAGATTTTGCTTTAAATATGGATCGTCGATTAAAGTAAATCAATCTGGACCGCTCATGGATTAGTTACTATGCATTCCATTTTCCTATAAATAAAGCTCATTCCTTCATTATTTTCTTACGAATTCACCGAACTCTGTAGAGAGAAACTATAGAGAGACTATAGAGAGATAAAGAAAAGTATTCTCGCTACTTAACTACTTTTATATTCAGCTTTTTTTTACGGTAATGGGTGTTATTCTTTCTTATTCATGAAGAGAACTCATTGTTATTCCATTTCTTATTATTCTGCTGGAATAACTCAGATACGCTGGCTCACCCTATACTTGGTGACATTCTTCTATTATTCTCGCTGAACATCCCGTCTGTGTGTTTTACAATCGACATGGTTTCGCTTTTTTTATTATTATTCCGCTGGAACATCCTCGCTCATGGTGTTTTACACCTGACCGGGTTCCGCCTTTATTATTATTCTCGTTGGAACATCCTGTTCGTGTTTTACACCGACCGGGTTCCGCTCTTTATTATTCTGCTGAACATCCTCGCTGCAAAATTTTGCTTCGACCTCGTTCCGTTATTATTATTCTATTGAATAACTCTGCCTATGCGGCACCGCATGCATGGTGATTTCTTTTGTTATTCCATTCTTTATTATACTCAAATTGGTTAAAGTTTTGACTTCTATACTCCATGAAATTAGTAGAATATCCTCGATATTTGCGCTTCATCCAAAGATCTTTTCATGGAAATATTCTTCCGATCATTCTTGAATTTTACTCTACAAAACAAAGATTCATGTTGATAATTTGACGTTAATAATTCCTGGATAAAATAATTTTGAACTTGTTTTATTAAATTCTTATATCATTGTCATCATCCTCATGTTTATATTTTGTTGAAAGTCATCTGTGGCTCAGTAGTGCATGATGGACTTGGTATGATTATGACCAGGATTATTCGGTAATCATGACCGTAATGTTACAAATGATGTGGTAAAAGTTCTCATTGGCCCGTAGTGCATTGATGGACAGCTTGTTGGCATGATCATTACCATTGATGAATACACAAATATCCTCGCCCGTAGTGCATGGAATTTGTGGTCGTGACCCTAATGAATATCCTCGGTCGTAGTAAGTGTGGATGATGTGGATTATTTATTGTCGAGTCTCAAATGATAAAAGTGATGAAAAACTTTTTAAATCATAAAAGATAGTAGATTCTATTCTCTACTGACTTTTTTAATGGATTGCTTGATCCACCGCAGCTTAAACTTGATGTTGTTATATTTTATCGCTTTAACATCATTGAAGGCTAACGATAATTTATTCTCGCATTATCTTAGTCATAATATTTCTTATCGGGCTAGTTGAGCTCACCTTTTTTTTTCACCGTTCTCTTCGTGAAATGAGAACATAAAGCAGGGACTAGTCGGGAACGGAGTGACGATCCGCAGGATAAGATTAGTAGTCCTCACTATTCTATGAAATAGTGTGTTAATAATTGTAATGAGGACTCCTTTTGAGTTTGTATAATCTCTAGTAGACAATAATTGTATTCAAACTCACAGCTATGTTTTTTCGTATTGTACACCACATACAGTATTAGTAAGTTGTATTTGAATTTTGTACCATGTATCCGACGCACCCAAGATGGGTGATGTATACCTAATTTTGGGGGCGCCACAATACTGGTATCAAAGCTTAGGATATGATCCCCGGCTAAGATGTGAGACTAGAATTAGGAGGGAGAGATGGGGAATTCTTCGCTAGTATGACCTACTTAAATTTATTTTGTATTTAAATTGGTTGGTCGAGTTTAGAGATATTATGTTACATGTCAATTAACCTTTGTTTTGTGGCAAGATTCAAAAATGACATCCAAAAATGTTGAGAATAAGAATGGAGCACAAGAGACCGCTGAGTCTCCACATATCAATAATCGTGAGAATGTGCATCATGAAGGCGACAATCTTCATGCAAACAACAACACCGACCAAATGATGAATGATGGATTGTTCGTGAGGCTTTATGCAATTCATGCAACAAAGAAAGCAGAGCGGCTCCTCATTCAAAATGTAGGTGGAAACACTGAAACTCTCTGCGATCACCGCTAAATGCAGCTTCAAGGAGCCGGACCACCGGAGTTTAAGGGAGAGCCAAAACCACTTATGGCGGAAGCATGGATAAAGCGTATCACCAAAATATTTGATGTCTTGGGATGCTCCAGGAGCAAAAGGTTCCTTTTGCCGCCTTTATGTTTCGCGGAGAGGCGACATCGGTGGGATCGGTAAAACGACTCAACTCGTCAGATCAAGATGTCTTGGGAGAAGTTCCAAGAGTTGTTCAACGACAAATACTTTCCCAAAAGTATTCGCTACACGAAGGAGGTGGAGTTTATCAAATTGAGCAAAACAATATGACCGTGTCGCAATACGAGCAAAATTTGCGAGTTATCCCGGTTTATGGCCCCACTTGGTGGATAATGAAGAGAGAATGGCGCGAATGTTTTTAAGAGGTTTGAAGTCGAGATACGCCAACATCTTATTTCATAAACCGTGTTTGTATTCAGATGTTTTAAATAGGCTCTCATTGGTGGAGCGCGATAACGAGTCAACGCAATCAAAAGAGAGCAAAATGACAAAATGATAATACTAAAGAGAGAGCAGCCATCATCGGTGATGGACAACAAGCGTGGAGGGAATCAATAGTCGAAAATGGTAACCACTTCGGTGGTAATCGTGGCTAAAATAATAAGAATGGATATTTCAAGAAGAGGAGATTCAACAATGATGGAAAGACGCCAAGACCAAAGAACTGCTGTTAAGGAAGGAGAAAGACCACCTATCATATGCTTCAAATGCGAGGGAGAGGACACATCAGTAAAATTGCGCGATGTCATCCCAAAGCATGTTATAATTGTGGAAGAGAAGGTCACCTAGCCCGATTTTATCGCTCACCGAAGACAAATTCAATTAGGATGGAGGCACCAAAGGTCATCCCAAAAAAAGTCAAAGCCGGTGAAGCAAGGGAGAGCGTTTGTTGTGACTTCCCGTAAAGCAAGGAACCCGAATGAGGTCATCACGGTAAAGCTTATCATAAACTCTAAATAAGTCTACACTTTATTTGATACCGGTTCTACCCATTTTTTATTTCTCCTACTTGGCGCCAACGATTAAATTTGACTCCTGAGAAATTAGACTTTGACTTATCTCATGGAAACTCCGCTGGGAGAAACATTCATTACATCCACCACGGTTTATAAGTCTTGTTTGGTTCAAGTTGGTACCCACACATTACCCGTCGATCTTATTGCATTAAAAATACTTGCATTTGATGTAATTCTAGGGATTGATTGTTAACTACTCATCATGCAAAAATTGATTGTTTTCGTAAGGTTGTTAGCTTTCATATTCCTAATCGACCTATTATGCTAATTCAAGCAACCAAACCATTAAAATCAATCACCGCTATCTCAAGCCATAAAGCTATTCGCTTATTGAAAAACGGATGTCAAGCTTTCTTAGCTCATGTCACGATCTAAACAAAAATACGCCGCTTTTGAATAATATTTCTATTGTTAATGAATTTCCGACGATTCCCCTCAAGAACTTCCCGCCTACCCCAGCGCGTGAAATTGAATTTTGTATCGACCTTGAACCCTAGACAAAACCCATTTCCAAAGCCCCATATCGAATGGCTCCTATTGAACTTCGTGAGTTAAAGACTCAACCGCAGGAATTGTTAGACATCGGCTTTATTCGCCCCAGTACTTCTCCTCGGGTGCTCCTGCTCTATTCGTGAAGAAGAAAGATGGGAGTATGCGATTTGTATTGATTATCGGAGTCAATCATGTCACCATCAAAATAGGTACCCATTACCACGTATTGATGACCTCGTTTGACCAACCAGTAAGGAGCCAAATTCTTTTCAAAGATTGATCTTCGCTCCGGATATCACCAATTGAAGATTAGAACCGATGACATTCCAAAGACGGCTTTAACTCGAGACGGGCATTATGAATTCCTAGTCATGTCCTTTGGATCGACTAATGCCCGCCGCTTTCATGGATATGATGAACCGAGTATTCAAGGAATATTTGGATCACTTTGTGGTCGCCTTTATTGATGACATCCTTATTTATTCCAAAAGCCGTGAAGATCATGAGGAACACTTGAGGTCGATACTCCAAAAGCTTCGTGAATACAAGCTTTATGCCAAGTTGAAGAAATGCGAGTTCGGCTTGAGGAAGTAGCATTCCTTGGGCACGTGGTATCAAGTCATGGAATATCCGTTGACCCAAAAAAAGATTGAAGCTATTCAAAGTCGGGAGCAACCTAAATCAAATGATCAAGTAAGTACGAGCTTTCTGGCTTAGTCGGTTATTATCGGAGATTCGTAGAAGGGTTTTCTCGAATCGCTACTCCACTAACTCACCGACTCGAAAAGATACAAAGTTCTGGTTGAGCGAGGAATGTGAGAAGAGTTTTCAAGAACTCAAGAGGAGACTCATTTCAAAGACTGCTCGACAATACCATCCGGTTCGAGGGATTTGTCATCTACAAAGATGCTTCGGGCAAAGGGTTAGGATGTGTTCTCATGCAACATGGGAAAGTCATAGCCTATGCCTCACGACAACTCAAAGAATATGAGAGAAATTATCCTACTCATGACCTAGAGTTAGCAGCTGTTGTCTTCGCACTTAAAATTTGGAGGCATTACTTGTATGGGGAGAAAGTGGAGATCTTTACTTGATCATAAAAGCCTCAAATATTTCTTCACTCAAAAGGAACTCAACATGCGACAACGACGTTGGCTTGAACTGTTGAAAGATTATGATCATACCATCCAATACCATCCTGGAAAAGCGAACGTGGTAGCTGACGCATTGAGTAGAAGATCATATGCGGGTGCGAGTGCAATATTGTCAACGCAAAGGCCCATTTTGTATGACTTGCAAAGGATGGAGATAGAGATAAAGACTCCAAGGACCCACGTGATGATGGCGAATATACGAGTAGAACCGACTTTAATTGATAAAATTAAAGCTGCTCAAGTTACAGATCCGGAGCTGATGCGTATGAGGAAGAAAGTACAAGAAGGTGCGATGCCGGAAGCAAGAATCGATGAAGAAGGAATACTTTGAGTCAACTCCAGACTTTGTGTTCCTAACGACCCTGATTTAAAGTATAAAATCATGATGGAGGCGCACAACACACCGTTTGCAATCCATCCTGGGAGTACCAAAATGTATCATGATCTTCGACATACATTTTGGTGGGGCAATATGAAGAGAGATATAATACCGCTTATCTCAAGGTGTCTAACGTGTCAACGAGTCAAGGCGAGCATCAAGTACCAAAAGGTCCATTGCAACCACTTGAAATTCCGAATGGAAGTGGGAGCACATTACCATGGATTTTGTTATCGGTCTTCCCAAAGTTTCTCAAGGCATAGATGCGATTTGGGTCATTGTTGATAGATTGACCAAGTCTCGCTTTCATTTCTTACCGATACGAGAAACTTATACACTTGAACGCCTTGCTCAGTATGTACATAAACGAGGTTGTAAGATTGCATGGTATGCCAAGATCCATAGTTTCGATCGAGACCCAAGATTCACTTCATGATTTTGGGTTAGTTTGCAAAAAGTTATGGGCACAGATTTACGATTTAGCTCGGCATATCATCCTCGTATTTGACGGACAATGAGAGGACTATTCAAACTCTTGAAGATCTATTAAGACTCGTGGTCCTTGATTTCAAGGGAAGTTGGGACAAGTTCTTACCATTGGTGGAGTTTTCCTACAACAACAAATTATCAAGCAAGTATCGCATGGCTCCATTCGAGGCGCTGCCATATGGAAGAAAGTGTCGCTCTCCAAAGATGTTTGGGATGAGGTGGGTGAAGCAACATTGTTGGGACCGAGTTGGTACGTATGTATGACTACGGAAAAAGATTCAAACGATCCAAAGAACGTATATAAAAACCTCACAAGATCGACAAAGAGTTATGCCGATCTTCATCGAAAGGACGTAAATTCGATATAGAGATCATGTGTTGTTACGTGTCGCTCCATGGAAAGGAGTTACTTAGATTTGGAAAGAGAGGAAAGCTCAATCCTCGATTCATCGGCCCATTTTAATCCTCGATCGAGTAGGAACTGTGGCCTATAGACTCGTTTTACCGCCATGTATGTCTCGTGTTCATAACATTTTTCACATATCCATGCTACGTAAATATGTGGAAGACCCGAACCACATTATCGAAGTTAGAACCGGACAAAATAGTGGAAGATTTGACGTATGAAGAGGTTCCTGCTCAAATCTTGATAAGAAGGAACATATTCTACGCACCAAGGTTATACCTCAAGTCAAAGTTTTGTGGAGAAACCACGATGTTGAGGAAATGACTTGGGAGTTAGAATCAAATGAAATCAAGGTATCCTTACCTCTTCGACATACCAGTATCGCACTTAATTTCGAGGGCTAAATTTCTTAAGAAGGGAGGTCAGAAGACCCCAACTTTTTGAATAAAAATGAATTTTCTATAATTATCATTTTTGAATATTATGGAATGAATTTAATATAATGTTATAGTTGTGAGTAATATTTATAAATTTTGCAAAGTATGCAAGTTGTCATATAATATTCGATTGGCCTGGGAATATTCGCTTTTAAATGTGAAATATTCGTACGATGGCACAATCATCAGGTGGACCCATAACAATGTAATTATTGTTGATCGAGAAAAATGACAAAAATACTTTTATGAAAATAACTACGAAGTTTTACCATTAATACTGTTGAACTACTCTAGTAGTAAAAGTACAAGAATACGCGCGGGTTGCATAAGAAGTAGACATGGTATTGATGCTTATGTGATAAGTCACTCGCTTTTGTTTTATTGGTATTATTAATGTAATAATACGTAAAATCTTTTTATATAAAAAAGTAATACTTTTATAAAGTTATTCTATAAATAGAATATATTATATTCTATTATGCATAAGTCAAGATAAAGTGTCGCATAGTGTTTTGCATAGTAAAATCTTTTTTATATATAAAATGTAATACTTTTTATAAATTTATATGTTTTATTAGATAATAATTAAAATATATTATATTTTATTATGTATAGTGTTTGCATAAGGCTCACATAGTAGTTTGCACAATAGTAAAATCTTTTATAAAGTTATTCGCTTTTATTAGATTATAAATAGAATATATTATATTTTATTTAAAAGATTTTGCTTTAAATATGGACCGTCGATTAAAGTAAATCAATATGGACCGCTCATGGATTAGTTATTATGCATTCCATTTTCCTATAAATAAAGCTCATTCCTTCATTATTTTCTTACTTTCAATTCAACTCTAGAGAGAGAAAAACTGTAGAGAGAGACTATAGAGAGATAAGAAAAGTATTCTCGCTACTTAACTACTTTTATATTCAGCTTTTTTTACTAAGTAATGGGTGTTATTCTTTCTTATTCATGAAGAGAACTGCTGTTATTCCATTTCTTATTATTCTCGTTGGAATAACTCGTATACGCTATCTACCCTATACTTGGTGACATTCTTCTATTATTCTCATTGAACATCCTGTCGTGTGTGTTTTTACATCGGACCGGTTTCGCTTTTATTATTATTCCGCTGGAACATCCTGTCTGTGTGTTTTACACTTGACCGGTTCCGCCTTTATTATTATTCTGCTGGAACATCCTGCTCAGTGTTTTTACACCGACCGGTTCCGCTTTTATTATTCTCGTTGGAACATCCTCGCTTGCAAAAATTTTGCCCGACCTAGTTCCGTTATTATTATTCTATTGAATAACTCGTATATGCGCAAGTACCGCATGCATGGTGATTTCTTTTGTTATTCCATTCTTTATTATACTCAAATGGTTAAATTTTTTGACTTCTATACTCCATGAAATTAGTAGAATATCCTCGATATTTGCGCTTCATCCAAAGATCTTTTCATGGAAATATTCTTCTCGATCATTCTTGAATTTTACTCTACAAAACAAAGATCATGTTGATAATTTGGACGTTAATAATTCCCGGATAAAATAATTCTTGAACTTGTTTTATTGAATTCTTATATCATTGTCATCATCCTCATGTTTATATTTTATTGAAAAGTCATCTGTGGCCTCAGAAGTGCATGTATGGACTTGGTATGATTATGACCAGGGATTATTCGGTAGTAAATCATGACCGTAATGTTACAAATGATGTGGTAAAAGTTCTCATTGGACCGTAGTGCATCGATGGACGCTTGTTGGCATGATCATTACCATTGATGAATACACAAATATCCTCGCCCAGAAGTGCATGGAATTTGTGGTCGTGACCCTAATGAATATCCTCGTCGTAGTAGTGGTGGATGATGTGGATTATTTATTGTCGAGTCTCAAATGATAAAAGTGATGAAAAACTTTTAAATCATAAAAGATAGTAGATTCTATTCTCTACTTGACTTTTTAATGGATTGTTTGATCCACCGCAGCTTAAACTTGATGTTGTTATATTTTATCGCTTTAACATCGTTGAAGGCTAACGATAATTTATTCTCGCATTATCTTAGTCATAATATTTCTTATCGGGCTAGTTGAGCTCACCCTTTCTTTCACCGTTCTTCGTGAAATGAGAACATAAAGCAGGACTAGTCGGGAAACGGAGTGACGGTCCGCAGGATAAGATTAATAGTCCTCACTATTCGTCGTGAAAAAAGTGTGTTAATAATTGTAATGAGGACTCCTTTTGAGTTTGTATAATCTCTAGTAGAAAATAATTATTTAAACTCACAGTTATGTTTTGTCGTATTATACACGACAGTTGTTGTAACGACCCCAAAATAGGTCCATTCAATCCAACCCATTTTGAGTCGCCAAATACATGGTACAGAAAACAACTACAACTTTATTACAACAATTGTAGTGCAAAATACAACAACACATATACTGTGAGTTTGGATACAAATATATACCAAATGTGACACATGTCCCAACCGTGGACAACACCTCACAAAGACACCTTACATAAAGGTATAGTCAAAGACCTGCTTTTAAAACTAAAATCTTTGGGAAGTGCTCAAGAAAAACTTCGTATACGGGGAGGCCATGCGTCTAGGTTATGATAGATATCATATGTCCAGAGAATTATCCTTAGTTAACCTAATAGACCCCAAAGAAAAACTAGAAGATTACTCTCATATTCTTCCCAATGATGAGTCTTCTCTTGACATATCATTATCTCTACTGCCTCTAATTGAGAGTTATATTTCAAATAGACTCCAAGATCATATAGATAGTCTTTGGTAGATATACTCAAAGTAGTGGATGAGCACAACTCTGCTTTATGATGACTCGAGGTTGTATGTCATTAAACATCTTGTATAATAGTAACAAAACACCCTTCCAAAGTTGAATTCACCTCACCCTCAACATCTATAGACCACCGCTCTATTCCCCTCGTTATTCCCCGTCATCCCAAATACACTTTTATTACACGAAAGGAATTGTGAAGCAAAAGGATGAAACCTGAACTAGCTCGAGAAAGAATATCATGACTAAAGATAAATAAATTATCAATAGCCTTCAACAAAGAATAAATCGTAGATTTAGAACATATGGTAGATGATAAAACTTTTCAACCATAGTTGCAAAGTGAACGAAGCAATCCATTAGAAGAGTCAAATAGACTATAAAGTCTATTATCTTCTCCATGTTAAAATCCACCAACAATGTTTTATCCTCGTAACATCAATCAACAATTACGGTCCACAATCATATGAATAACTCATAATCATAATTGTAGTTTTAAATTCTCTTCTCATCCAGATTTAAGATAATTTTCATCACCTATCTTTACCTCAAAACATCAAAGATCACTTACACATCAAATCACATTTCTTGTTCATAATCATACTAATAATTTCATCTTTGCACTACTACTACCAAAGATATTCATTTGTATCACCAAATTAGTCATGTTCATCTCAACACATGTTCATCTTTGCACCATCGGCCAAAGATATTCAACAACATGTCATCTTTGCACTACTACCAAAGATATTCATCAATAATTCATCTTTGCACTACAGTGCAAAGATATTCATCAATAATTCATCTTTACACTACAGCCAAAGATATTCATCAACAGCTTCATATTTGCACTATAGGCCAAATATATTATTATCTCAAAGAAATATAATCAAAACATCTAGATTTAATCTCAAGAATAATATTCATAAATCAACTATAATTTGGTTAGAAAAAAGAAATCAATTTTGTCGTGAATAAGTACTAGTGAATAAGAACTCGTGAATAAACTCATGAATAAGAATCGTGAATAAAACTCCATGCATGAAAAAAAGGTAGAAATTCCACAATAAAATCCATACCAATATTTCTGTATAATGATATTGAAAGAATAATATTTCTTAAGCTTATAAACAATTTATTTTAATTGTTTACACTTTACTAAATAATGCATTTAATCATTCTAAAATGCCAAACTCATAAGATTTCATCACCAATAACCAAAACCCTCATCAAAAATCTGCATATACCTCATATAGGATTCTCAAGCCATAAAATCTTATTTTCCAATTTTCTTACTTCACACGACATATTTAATTCATTTACTCATAACTAGTCCATTTTCATGAAAAATACCAAATCAGTTCCAAAAATATTTCTTTTCTGAGATTTAGCAGAATATAGTCTCATATTGAACATATATTTTTCTCAGAATTTTTAAAATTCATTTACTATTTTTCATATGGCCAAAACCGCCGAATATTAAAACATTTATCATAAATTGTACTTTTAACCAAAAATTCTGAAATTTATAGAATATACCCATGTTATATATATGTACTCCCAATAAAAATTTCATCAATTTTGGAGTTAACCACAAGGAGTTATAAGAGGTTACTTTTAAAATAGTCTTTTCCCGTAAAATTCATAACTCTTAATCTATACATCCAAAAATCGCCATTTTTGGACACAATCAACAAAACTCATCAAATTATCATTTCAAATTTTTCCAGAATTTTTGAAGGTCTGCAAAGTTACGAAACATGAAAAATATAACAACCCTTAAAATCCCTTACAATCCCTTACCTCAAAAGAGCAGTATTTCTGACTGGAATAACGCTGAACGAACTTGCACCGTATAGCAACACTCAAGATACAAGAATACACTTGATAATATAGAGAGAGAAATAGAGAGAAAACTTCAGCTTTACGTGTGATTTTCAATTCTAACTTAAGCTTCTATTTATAGGAAAATGCTAACGCTTGAAAGGAGACTAAAATAATAAAATATTATTTTTCTTTTCTACACACCAACCATCCAAGACCAGCCATCCAAGCATGCCAATTCTGAAAAAATATAGCAGCCCACATGTTATTAACACCAACCAAAGTGGGTCCCACCATATAATTTAATAAAAATCATTTTATTTTCTGAAACTTCAATAATTCATAGAAAATAGTCCGCTTATCGTAAAAAATTGAAACTCATGACTTTCCATGGAAATTCCATTCTCTACAACTTTGCGTAAGAAAAGTTTTCCAAATTCCAAATGTAAATTGACCAAATCAACAAACGAGCGATTTTACAGTCTATAATCAATTTTCGGTCAAGAATTGTGTCCACCGACACCCAAAACATATGTTAAATATTTAATGCCACAAAAATACTCTTCCTCCTCATATACTCATATATCCCACATTCATTATAAAAATATTACCGTTAATATATTATTAAAATAATATATTTGAATGAATTATTTTATCATAAAAAGATAAAATATTAATTTTCAATAGTTGTCACATTAAAAATTTTCTCCATCTATATCCACAATAAATATTTTCTTTATCATAATAATCAATAATTAATTATTCACAAATAATATTACAGACTCACAAAGATCGACAACAAGTAGCCGCTCCTCAGATAGAGGGGCTTTCCAATAAGGATTTCTCCTTACTCGCGCCGCAATTAGGTGACCAAACCTCTCCTTAGATGTAACTTTCTAGACATTGCCAATAATGTTATCTCGATAATATTATTCAAATAATTTGAATTATTGATCCGATAATAGAAAATCTTCGTGCGATGACAATTATCAAAACAATAATAATATATAATATCAACGCAAAGAATTATTGAATCAATAAAATAAAATATTGAATAAGAATTACTTTAATAATTATTGAGTAAAGGCCTTCTTACGTAAGAATCAATAATTTAAAAATACGTGTAATACCGCAATACTCTTTATGCAACAACGCGTATTACTTTTATTTTACCAACCGGTATTCCAACAAAGTGTTAACGATAACGATTACGCCTGCTATTTATAAAAACTTAATTTTGTCGCTTTCTTCATCCGATGCTTATTCTCATTATGGGACCCCACAAATGGTCAAGGCTGTCCGCATTTAATATTCCCCGACGTAAAGAATATTCCACGACCAAACGAATATTCCCCGACAATTGAATATTTTATAACCACTTCATGTTTTTGAAAAATTTCATATATCATCCTTAACTTTAACTTTTATCAATTTAACCATTTACCAATTGTAATTATAAGAAAAATTGAATACTTTTATTTCATAAAAATTCGGGTCTTACAGGTTGTATTAGTAAGTTGTATTTGAATTTTGTACCATGTATCTGACGACCCAAGATGGGTGATGTATACCTAATTTTGGGAGCGTCACAGAAATGTTAAAAAAAAATAAAAAAATTACTCTCCCATTCCATTTGTTCAATTATCAGTCTTTAAAATTTGGATCACCTCTCATTTTATTTATTCTTTCCTATGTTCCTCATTTAACTTCATCTTGATTAATTTAAAATTTTCAAAAATTTTAATTATAATTTAATTTTAAAAATACCAATTTTACGCGTAATAATACTTTCAATAATATTTTTTCATAAATGACTTTTAAAAAAAATCAAATAATGTCTGTTTTTTTCGTGTAAATAGAGCCAAAAATATGCATTTGATGTATGCATCATTTCATTTAACCATTTGGAAACTGAAACTGGAAATTGGAGACATTCTTATCAACTTCCTTCCTTCTATCTAAACCGCCAAACAACTTTAATTTGTGGATTCTTTCCTTTAATAGGAACTAATAAAAAAAACAATAAGAATAAGAGTTTTCTCTTTACTAAATTTATGAGGTTCTTCCCCCACAAATTGGTTATCACTAATACATTATTACAAGGAAAATAAATAGTATGGTCACATCACATAATAATAAAATTTAATTTAGCCAAACACACAAAATTGGAGGTGACATTGAAAAAAAAGCACCTTTTTGGAGAGAATTAATTAATCTTTCCCAAAACTAGGAATCAATGGCAAAGGTTGTTATGGGTGTAGGTGACCCCTTTATCACCCTCAACCACTTGTCCTTTACCTCTGAGAATCCTACACTCAAAACATAAAGAAAGGTGGGTCAAATTATTGGGATAATAAGCATGCAAATTATTTCATGGGGGGTACTGGTTCATATATATGAAGAAAAAGATACCAAACATACCATCGTGTTGTTAAGAGTCCTTCAACTCCTACTGGACCTCGAGCATGAATCTTACTTGTACTTATACCAACCTTTGAACATCACATAATTAATACCAACACGTAAGATCGACAAGGAAATTAAGCTTTTACTCGAATCCAACTAACATCTCATGCATACCTCTGCCCCTAGTCCAAAACGACCTCCATCACAAAATCTTGTGCTTGCATTATGAAAAACTGCAGCACTGCATGCCAAGGTGAATAGCAGCAAACCCATAAGGTACCGTCGACAACTAACAAAACATGTGCCAAAATATGAAGTTACCTGTCAACTTGACCTAAGAAATATTCAGCAACTTGAGCATCTTCTGTGACAATGCACTCAGTGTGGCCACTGCAAAAGAAAACAAAATTAAGTCAAAACCTTCACCTTATAATTAATTTATAAGAATTTACTTACAAACCCAAACAAGAATGGGTAACGTCAACATACCTTCCATGTTTGTGTATATGATTGATGGCAGCATCCACATTATCAACAATTTCAATTGCACAAGCCATTGAGCTGTACTCGTGATGAAATGAATTTACATCTGAAATATCTAACAAAGCACTTGCTCGTGGTCCACCATATATACTAACACCTGCAAAAGATGGATCGAGGTGGTGACGTTGTGGCTCACTTGCTCGATTTGTTTGCTTTTGCCTAATATTACTTCTCTAGAAGAATAGCATGAGAATGTGTTCATCAACCATGCGTGTGCAAGCAGAAATCTGATACGACTCATTACATCAGCAATGAATGGGACAAAGTGTGAGAATTCCAGATTCAAGCCTTACAGTGCTGGACTTGTGAAATTGCACCAACATAAATCAATTACAATGTGTGGGCTTCCTTTTCTATTTAAGATCAAATGTTACAAGTCAACTGCATCAGGCAAACCTTCATGAATACTATAACAAATTATTATAAAGGTTGTATCTTTTAACCTGGCAAGAAATAATGAATCCATACGTCTACACAAAATTCATAGAGTTATAAAAATAAGTCGCACCTTCGTGTTCAAGAGCAATAACAAGCTCTTGAATCCCACCATTAGTTGACAAATCCTGGTGTACAAGAAGTGTTTCCTAAGAGAGATGACAAAAATGACTCAGATAATACTGTAACACACAATTTCAACAATAATATATAGAGACTAAGATGTTGTAAAAGGAATATCTAGATGTGTACATCTGATAACAAGAGATACTCAGAGATAGCAATTAAAATTACCATTGCATTACAGGCTGCAGGATAATCCGTCTTCCCATCCAAGACAATTTTCTTTGCCATATCCATATTGACCAACTTATCAACATAAATATGGCAAATTCCATCTGGGAAGGAAATGGTGAAACTTTAGCCATTTAACTCTAGTTTCTTCCTGTTTCTAATGGAAAATTTGTGGTGCAGAAAGAAATTACTAACTGTTAAAAATATCTCTCACCAGCGTGACCAAGAACAGGTATTTTCGTTGAATTATTTATTTGGGATACAAGTTTGTTGCTGCCTCTAGGGATCACCAGATCTATCACATCATCAAGCTGGAACAAATTAAATCAGTTAAAACGCGTTTTAGTCTGAAGAACCATCAACTATGCCATTACAGTACCCACCTTAAGGAGATCAGGTATCTCCTCTCTTAAAGTCACAAGTCCAATAAGCTTATCTCCAACAGTATCTGGGATGGCACCAGTAATTACCTATAAAAGAAAGTAATATTTGCAATGACACAATGATTTTAAGCTATAAAAGCATCCAAGGGAAAGGAAATACAAACCGTTCAGAATAATTTAGGAATAAGTATTTCTTTAAAAAATCAGACCTTGTGCAAGATTGCATTTGAGCGCCTAGCTTCTTTCCCTCCCTTCAACAGTAGACCATTCCCACTCCGAATTGCCAAAGAGGCTATCTGTTGTTTCAGTTTTGGGGAAAAAAGAAGAATGGTTAAAAAAAAATAGTACCAAAAGTCTTATAAAAAAAAATGATACAGAATATACAGTACCAAAAAACTAAGGTGACGACAATACGATATCCGTGTTAAGTGAAAAATATACAAGAGGATTTAATAATTTAAGGTACTCTTTCTTACCTGAACTAGTGCATCAGGTCGAGACTCAAAAACAATAAGTAAAACACCCAAAGGACATGTTTTCTTCTCCAAGATGAGTCCCTCTGCAAGCTGGACCGAAACATAGTTAGTTGATGTGACAATGTGCCTTGTCATTTTCAATGACGTAATAAACATAAATAATAATAATGATAAAGGCACATTTGTTTCATTTTGCTAATATTTCATATGTAAAATCAGTTACCACAATAGGTAATATATTTGGAAAGCGTGCGTCATAGATATCTATATACGAATCTCAAACACTCACTAACCTGTCACAGTTCCATGTAAACTTCCTTACCTCTGTTTTCTTTAAAATATGACCTATGGGTTCTTCCATATCTGCAAGTGTACGAATAGAATTTGCTAGAGCACAGATCTGCAACATCAAATGAACACTATCAGAATATAGCTAGAATTTTGAGGGTTACTTTCAATTCCTCAAAAGGTGAAATAATAGGTTATTAATTACATAAAATATATGTTATTGATCAAACATGAAAATTCCAGCAATAAACTAGCTATTAATTACTTGCCTTCCCAGGTTTCAAGGCCAAACGAGCTATTAATGACTCATCATATCCTGCTTCCCGTGCAGCAGTAACATCAGCTTCATTCTCATTAGATATTAAACTTTCATTTGCCTCCAGTGCAGCAGCTACATCCAACAAAATTTTCCTCCTATCTTCTGAAGGTAATCCCTGCAATGCAATGCAAATCAATTATATTAGCTTAAATTAAAGTACAAGTTTCAAAAGATTATTTTTGTAATTAAAATGTTCTATCGGTAGTTTGGTACAAGAAACCCAGGGTGTGAGATTTCTAGGAATGTGATGGCATTTACCTGAAGCTGTCTGGAAGAATCTCGTGCTGCAACCGCCATGTCACGTGCACCAACTTCAGTGATTGTGATCCATGAACTTGCATTTTGATGAAAAAGAGTACCAATACGTTCTCCGTTTAGCACCTTTATGATGTTGTCAGCTGCAAAGCCGCTTCCAACATGATGGAAACATATTTAGAGTGTATACATGAAAAGAATGGAAAACTATAGGATCCTAGTACATTACGGATAACAACGGAATTTCACAAGGCTAAAAATTATTGAAGTCTTTTCTCATGTAACTTTCCTGTACAACACCTTAAATTAAGTTGTTAATGTGGCAAACTAATGAGAAAGACATTGACATGTTGTCTAGACAATCCTTATTAATCAACTAGAGATGGAGCAGACCAAGTTCAATATAAGTATGTAACTATATTGTACCAAAAGAAAGAGGATAAAAGACCAACAACACTATGTTGGTGGAACTGATATGTAATTCTGTCATAGAATGTAGTACAAGGAATTTTTGTGTGTGAGATGGAATTGTACCTGGCAACGACAACGGGGGTACCACCATAAGCTGCATTTACAGCAGCTTTTACTTTTGCATCCATTCCCCCTCTGCCCATCCTCGATTTATCTCCAAATGCAATTACACCTTGGTGTTTTTCTTTACAATATGTAGGCAATAGCTTTGAACGTGGATCACAAGGAGGGCCACTATAAAGGCCATCTACATCACTCAACAACACAAGAAGATCAGCTTTTAGTTCCATAGCCAGTAGAGCTGCCAAACTGTCATTATCCCAAAAGATACCAGAAGAATCCTGCAAATGGTGTCATAATCAGAATTAGCAGATTTATTAGAGATGACAAATCATCTAGCATTATCAGAAGAACGAAGTAATCCTATGCCTATAGATTTTATGCATGTGCCTGTCAATTCGGTTATGGGCATGAAATTCCCTTCTAATTATTATTGATCAAGCCTCCAAACTGAGATAATATAGTCAACAATGTCGTAAATTTGGAATTAAAAAAATGACTGAACCTTTTCGACAAGTAAAATAAGGATTGGCAAAGAAAAAGTGACGGTAAGATAATTAGGAAGACTAAAACATGAAAAGCAAAAGAAACAATTATTTCTATCACAAGAGAGATTATTTAGACCAACCAAAAATAAACACATAAGAAATAGGATGAGCGAATGAAATCAGAAAAAAAACATATGCAGTAAAACCAATCATATGCAGAGGCAGGGGCGGATATAGTGAAGTCACATACCTCATATGGAGCTTTTCTGGTACTAATTGCATCATTTTCGTTAAAAATTGGAATACTCCTCAGAGCTAACAAAGAATTCACTGTTTGAGAAAGCTGCACTCTGAAGTCTGCGTTCTTGAAATCATTATCTGTGACTACAAGTTGAGAAGAGGTCACATCCAGCTGAAAAAGAAGAGCACTTTTTAATCACAAACCGAAACTGAACCAGAAAGATCTAGGAGAAGGTATTAACAATTCTAATTTTGTTTAAAACTGCAGTAATGAACATGCTCAACATTTACCTGGCTGAGCAAGGTGTCATAGAGTGCCATGAGGCCATTCTGTCCGACAGATGCACATGCCTTTCCATCAAGTTCAACCTGAGGCTTTTGGAGATCAGCAAAACTGCAAGAGAAATACACAAATTACTTGGTAGACAATGCCCTCTCCTGTTAAAATTTCATGGTTCCATCCTCTAGTAAAAGACTGCCAAGTAGGACTGCCGTATTACATATAGTAGTACATAAATATGCTGCACTTCAGCTTTTATACAAATTTCGGGTAAGTAAAGATATTCAAGATTTCAACTATTTCTTGATGAATAACAAAAAACAGATTCAATTTTCATAGAAACTTGAACCTTATTGTTTGGCTATCAGAAAATATAAATATCAACTATTATAGCAAAAAGAAACAACAAGAACCTGCTATTGATTAGTTTTCTGTATTTAAGCCTTTGGCGACCTGCTCCAACAGCTCCTGAAGTCACTAAAATAATTTCAAAGCCAAGGGAGTTTAACTTTTCAAGCTGCAGGCAGATCAATCAGTACACAAGATTGTCAGCAATATACTTCACCCACAAGGGACATCTTAGATCAATAAAGAGAATAAGAGATTCTCAACAACTCAAGAATACAAGGCATAAATAAGAGCATAAATATGTGATGCCTCATCTTGACTTAATATGTCTTTCCCTATTTTCCCTTTTCCTTTTTATCTTCATTTTTAGTCCGTTCCAAACTTAAGATATACGTTTCTAGTTTTAGACTATAAAGTCACATGACATTCCCAATATGCCATGACGTATAAGGTAGGTAGATTGAGTACTAACATGCCAAACGTACGTACCACATTCTAGCAAATGTTAGGAATATGTTTGGAAAAATAAAATTTTCCTTAAAATTCATCTTTTATAAATGTATATATGATTTTGGAACTGATGAAGTCTTTGTGAAGAAACAAAATATCAAAATCTAGCTAGTTGATTCCTCTGGTTCTAAAAAAGTAGGCAGCGTAAGATACTCAGTTACCTGCTCAAAAATAGCTCCTACTCTGCCGACTGCCAATCTTCCATCACTTCGCGTTACAACAGCTGTTCCTACCTTCAGCGTTTTACATACATACAGATTACTGATAACATCAAATCTCCACATAACATGTTTATCTAAAGAGAAAGATAGCAGTTTCATCTCATGAGATACAGAATTATAAGCAGGTAGACCAATGAAATTCGTTGATATTATCCACACTATCACACAACAGTGTACGAAAACTTTTCTCAAGGAAATTATTTCCGCAGATGCCTGTTTCATCGCAAGTGGTCCTCCTGCTTTTTAAATGTGTTTCATATATATACAAGGCCATTTTTTGAAATTACAGGCCTTATATCATTTTTCAAGTCAATACTATTCTAATAATTAATTATAACAGTTGAAAACTTTTGATATACTTGTTAGAAGCTGCATAATTCTCCAGAAAACAGACAATAAAATGCAAAAACTTGATTTTTCTACAGAAAAAAAAAACATTTACCAGTCACATTTTCGTCTGTGCCCAAATCCTCATCGTCCTAAAATAACTAATTAATTAAAAAACCAAGATATTTGGGAAATGTTAAAATTGTGAGGTATCATCAACTCACATGCATGGAATCTGGATGTGCCAAAGCTTACTTATATAACTATGCACATATATATACATATACATATATCTAAATATATATCCACACTGATATATATATATATATATATATATATATATATATAATTTTATCATTTTGACCGATTGATATGTAAATCAACGTAAAGAAAGCTTGATCCGGTTAGCATGCAAACTTATATTATATTATTAATTTGAAGGCCAGCAATGAAACCTTTACGACAACACGCTTGACGTTCTTTACAAAAGCTCGAGTAGGATCCATGGTTGCAGCTGGATACTGAGTCCACTCGTACGAACTGAGTCTGGGTGGAGGGAGACCGAGTCAGACCCGTGATGGGGTTTCTCTTAGAAGAAGAAGAAGAAGAAGAAGAAGAAGAAGAAAGAGAGAGGGACTGTCTTTTGATTGAAATAGAAGTGCTATATAGCAAATTAAATGATCAAACAATCTAAAAAAGGAAAAGATTTATATTTGGGATAAACATAAAAATATGATTAAATACATTAATTGTTTTTATATTTATTCTATTTTTTTGTCATTATATTTAGGAAATTGATATTTTATATTATTTTTTTATATTTTCACATAAAAAATATCGTTATACATGTATAGCGACGATAAAAATTGCCGCTGACGATTTTTATTTTGACAATATCAATTTCCTATATTTATACATAATATATAAAAATTGAAATTTTATTGCAATGTGTAGAAGGACTCGTCTAACTTTTTTTAAGATAACTGTTAATAATGTATATTATATTTTTCAGATAACTAAAGTGATATTCATGTGATTATTGTTGGAAATGGGATTTGAATGAGAAAATTGACTCGGGTCGGGTCGGGTCGTGGTCGTGACAGACGGGTTCGTGATATATATTTTTTATCATCACAATACTACGTCGTTTTGACGACGGTTACACGCCAACGGATTCTATAAATAAACGGTGTGGGAAACTTTTAAGATATAAAAAAAAAAAAACAAATTTATGTTTCTATCCGTTCATAATCATAATTTTGTTATCATAACAAATTATTAAACTAAGTTACTCATTATAACAGTTTATTTTATTTTGTTGCATGTTTATATGTTTAGGAATATTACATGTTAGTAGATATATAATATTCTGTTTATATATATTCTGTAATTGTAGTAGTGTTTTATGTAAACAGAAAATTGTTTGCATATTAATAGATATTATTCTGTTATTGTTTTCAAATTTATATAACAGTTTATTTTGATTGTTCAGATATATTGTTGTGTTAATATATAATATTCTGCAAAAATAAATTTGTAAATAAAATTTGTTACATCTTGTACAAACAGAAATTTGTTTCTGTCTATTGACAATTGTCTTCCTTGTATAACACAAATGGCATCTACTAGTACCATTCCTGTCGTGAGTATGTCTCATGGAGAAAAGCCTGAAAGGTTCAATGGAACTGATTTCAAGCGTTGGCAACAAAAAATGCTATTCTATCTCACAACATTGAATTTGGCTCGGCTTTACAAGAGAATCATCTACTTTCTTGTTGAAGGAGAAACCGATAAAGAAAAGGTGGTCTGCAGTTGATGCATGAATTATGGAAAGGTCATAGACCTTGCTATAAATACTTACGAGTGTGGGGTGTCTAAAGAAAGGTAATGGTTCCTAAACCTAAAAGGTTAAGATAGACAAAAACAATTGATCGTGTTTTCATTGGTTATGCAAATAATAAAGAAGATGCTTATCGCTTTCTTGTTCATAAATCTGAAATTAACGATATTCATGTTAATACATTTATTGAATCAAGAGATGCATCATTTTTTGAGAATATTTTTCCATATAATGGAAATAATAATTCAAATTCAAACAAAAGACCTTTGGATGCTACTAGTGATAATCCTGAAAATATAGACAAAGAGTCTGTAGTGGATGAACCTAGACGTAACAAAAGGGCAAGGACTTCAACGTCTTTTGGTTCAGATTTTCTAACATTTTTGTTAGAAAACGATCCTCGACGCATAAGGAAGCGATGATCATCTCCGATGCTTCTCATTGGAAAGAAGCAATAAATAAATAAATTGAGTCCATTATGCAAAATCATACATGGGAACCCGTGGATCTTCCACCGGTTCAAAACTCTTAGGTATATAAATGGATCTTCAAAAGAAGATGAAAGTTCGATGGCTCAATTGATAAATACAAAGCAAGGCTTGTTGTTAAAGGCTATAAACAAAAGGAAGGATTGGATTATTTCGACACTTATTCACCTGTTACAAGAATTACATCTATTCGAATGCTAATAACAATAGCATCTTTAAATAGACTTGAAATACATCAAATGGATGTAAAGGCTGCATTCTTAAATGGTGAATTAGATGAAGAAATATATATGGAACAACCTGAAGGTTTCATAGCTCCTGGACAAGAGAGAAAAGTATGCAAACTTGTTAAATCCTTGTATGGATTAAAATAAGCACCAAAACAATGGCATGAGAAATTTGATAATGTTATGTTATCAAATGGATTTAAAATCAATGAGTGTGACAAATGTGTTTATGTCAAAAGTACTCAAAAGAAATATGTCATTATTTGTCTTTATGTGGATGATATGTTAATCATGGGTAGCAACAATGAAGTTATTAACTCAACAAAATGTATGTTGTCAAATAGGTTTGATATGAAAGACTTGGGGATTGCTGATATAATTTTAGGAATCAAGATTTCTAGAACCTCTGATGGAATTATATTATCTCAATCTCATTACATTGAGAAAATAGTTGAAAATTTTAACAAGTATAATATAATTCTAAATAAGACCCCAGTTGATATAAATCTTCATCTAGCTAAAAATATAAGGTGATAGCATATCTCAACTAGAATATTCTCGTATAATAGGCAGTTTAATGTATGTCATGAACTGTACTAGACCAGATATAGCTTATTCGATAAGTAAGCTAAGTAGGTATACGAGTAATCCAGGTAAAGATCACTGGAAAGCAATTTTGAGAGTTTTAGGATACCTAAAATATACTCAAAAATATGAACTGCACTATACAAGATATCCAGCAGTATTGGAAGGATATAGTGATTCTAATTGGATATCTGACAATAAAGACTCAAAATCCACAAGTGGATATGTCTTTACCCTTGGAGGTGCAGCGGTATCTTGAAAATTCTCAAAACAAACTTGTATTGCAAGGTCTACAATGGAATCAGAATTCATTGCTTTAGACAAAGTTTGGAGAAAGAAGTTTGAGTGGCTTCGTAATTTCTTAGAGGATATTCCAAATTGGTCAAGACACTGTGCCGCCTATATATATATACTGATTGTGATAGCCAATCGGTGATTGGAAAGACAGAGTCACTTATATAATCTGTAAGTCACGCCAAATCACGTCATATCTGACGAAGACATAATCTTGTTAGACAATTGCTTTCAAATGGAATTATCTCAATTGACTATGTAAAGTCAAAAGATAATATTATGGATCCGCTTTACGAAAGGTTTAACAAGAGAGCAAGTGGAAAAATCATCGAGGGAATGGGTTTAAAGCCTACTGTTTAAATAAAAGTCGTCATAGTGGCAACCCAACCTAGCTGACTGGAGATCCCAAGATCTAGGTTCAATGGGCAAACCGAACTATGTAGTACTCACTAAAGCACTGAGTAGATAATTACTATAAGACCCCAACTTATTATTAATGAAATTTAATTTTCTATATTTATTATTTTGAAATAGTAAGGGTTGATTTGATTAATGTGGATAGTTATGGGTAAAATACGCAAATATTTCAAAATAAGTAAGTGGTTATAAAATATTCATTGTTGTTTTAGAATATTCGTTTGGTCGTGGAATATTCAATCGCTTCGGGAATATTCGCATTAAATGCGGCCAAGTAGCAAGACCATGTGGGCCCCATAACGGAAAGTGATTGGATGAAGAAAATGACAAAAATAAGTTGTTTAAAAATAACGGTGTAGTTATTCTGGATTACCTTTTAATCGTTGAATACCCGGTGGTTAAAACACAAGAATGTCTGCGTTGTTGCTTGACAAGAAGATACCAGTATTGCACCAATTATTGATTCTTACGTAAGAAGGCACTACTCAATAATGGTTACGATGAATTACTTTATCAATTATTTTATTTTATTGATTCAATAATTGTTGCGTTGATATTTTATATTGTTGTTGTTTCAATAATTGTCATTACACAAGATTTTTCATAATCGAAGCAATAATTCATATTATCCTAATAATATTATTAGATAACATTATTGGCAATGTCTAGAAAGTTCTCGCTAAGGAGAGGTTTGGTCACCTAATTGCGGCTACCAAGAAGGAGAAATTGTTATTGAAAGCCCCTCTTTCCCGAACTGCCTCGGTTGTCAATATTGTGATTCTCAGAATATTATTTGTGAATAATTAATTATTGATTCATATGATGAGGAAAATATTGATTTTATGTGGATATAGATGGAGAAATTTTTTAATGTGACAATTGTTAAAATTAAAATTTTATCTTTTTTGATAAAATAATTCATTTAAATATATTATTATATTTTAATAATATAATAATGGTGATATTTTATAATGAATGTGTGATATATGAGTATCTGAGGAGAAAGAGTATTTTTGTTGCAATAAATGTTTAAAACATGTTAAACATGTCAGTGGACCCCATTTCTTGACTGAAATTTGATTATAGCCTGTAAAATTGCCCGTTTATGGATTTTGATCAATTTATGTTTGGAATTTGGAAAAACTTTCTTCTGCAAAGTTGTAGAGAATTGAATTTCTTATAAAAACTCGCGAGATTCGAACTTTTTGACAAAAGGGCTATTTATTGTGAATTATTGAAGTTCCGAAGTTCCGAAATAATTGATTTTTGGAAGTTTAAAATATTATAATTAAGAAAAACGTTTTTTTAAAAGTTTTGTGAGTTGGTGGGCTAAGGTAAATGTGCTGAAATGAGAATTCAAATGATGCGTATGATTATTTAATAAATATTAATATTTTTATTAAATTTTCTACTTTGGTGTTCTAAGCATTTTCCTATAAATAGGGTGATTAGGTTAGAATTGAAAATCACACCAGAAATTGAAGTTTTCTCTCTCTATATTATCGAGCGCATTCTTGTGAGTATTTTGAGTATACTTGGAGTATTGTTATACGGTGCAAGTTCAAGTTATAGCCTATATCCATATTCCGGTTAAGATCTGCTCTTTTTCAGGAGTTAAGGGATATTATTTTTTTCCGTAATGATATTATTTCTTCAATATCATTATGCTAAAATATTGATCTGAATTTTTTTATCGATTTGGAATTTTTGGTGTCGAGTTACTATTCACGTATACTTGGACTATATTATGTATATCGACACTTATTATTCACGAATACGTACTATTCATCAAAAAAATAAAAATTTTCCTTTTCGTCTAAATTATCTATTGTGGATACTAGCTTTGATTGTATCCATATTTTGATCATTCTTGAATTTTACACCACTATGATTATTTTTGAGGTATTTTGGACATTGATAAAACAAAGTACTAATCCTTAATCCTTAATCCTTATCATTTTGTTTCACCGGATTCGCTTTTTTAAAAATATTTTTCATCATCCTCGGTCTTAAATTATGATATTATTGAATATCTTTGGCCTCAGTAGTGCAAAGATGAATGATTTTTGATGAATATCTTTGGCCCGTAGTGCAAAAGATGAACAGTGTTTAGATGAACATGACCAACTGATGAATATATTTGGCCTGTAGTGCAAAGATGAATATTTGATTCCGGATATATATTGATTGATGTTACAGGGATAAAAGATAGAGCGATGAACTTTTAAATTCATACATAGAAGATAGTAGTTTGCATTCTCTACTTAACTCTTCTAATGAATTATTATTTTCATTATGAATATTGATTTAAAACTTGTTGTCTATTGTATTCTATTAGATTTTTCCTGTTGAAGATTAACGATAATTTGTTGTATATTATCTTAGTCATAATATTCTTTACCGGGCTAGTTGAGCTCACCCTTTTCCTTTTTGTTCCATTTTTCTTCTCGGGGGCGAGAATATAAGCGAAATGCAGTGGGGTATGGAATGAAGGTTCTAGAGAGAGTTGTTTAGTAGTCCTCACCATTTTGTAAAATAATGTATCAATAAATGTGATGAGAATTTATTTGAGTATAGATATTGTCTGAAGATAATATTTGTATTCAAACTCACGCTTTCTTGTTGTAATAATAAAGTTGTAGTTGTTTCTGCACTACGTATTGACAACTCGTAATGGGTGATGTATACCTATTTTGGGGCGTCACGGTTGGTATCGAGCTTAGGATATGATCTCTGGCGGAGATCGGGGAATAGAACTAGGAGGGAGAGACGAGTAAATCCTTCGCTAAGGTGTCCTACCTAAGCTTATTTGTTAGTTGGTCAAGATATAGGGATATTATGTGATATATTGATTTCCTTAATTAACCCTTGTTTTATGACGGATTTGAGAATGTCGAATCGAGAATATTAACATGGAAATGAGACCGTGAAGATGCTCAGTCTCACCAACGAGGAGAATGTGCAACAGTCGTAATGTTCCTCCCGTGAACAACACCACCGAGCAAAAATGAACGAGGGATGTTTAGAAGCTTTTTGCGCTTCATGCAAAATCGACGACGAGGGAGACTCGTGTTCAAAATATTGGAGGAAATGATAACAATTCACGGGTTGTCACAAATGCAAAGCGATTCGAGAGTTGGGACCACCGAATTTAAGGGAAAGATGATCCGATCATAAATGGAAACATGGGTCAAGCAAATTACCAAGATATTCGATGTCTTGGGATGCACGGAGAACAGAAGGTTCCATTCGCCACATTTATGTTCCGTGGCGCGAAGGCGGACTCACCGGTGGGAATCAGTGAAGCGTACCCATCCAAACCACCAAGACTCAAAGATGTCTTGGGAGACGCTTTGAAAACTATTTAATGACAAATACTTTCCCGAAAGTGTTCAAGTATATGAAGGAAGTGGAGTTCATCGACAGAGCAAAACAACATGACGGTGTCTCAATACGGGGCAAAGTTTGCAGAGTTATCCAGGTTTGCACCTCATTTGGTGGAGAATGAGGAACGTATGACGCGGATGTTTCTTAGAGGTTTGAAACCCGACATACGTCGTCGATCTCTCATTTCTCATAAATTTTCTCTCTATTCAGATGTGTAAATGAGGCTCAATTATTAGGCGAGATAACGAGTACTAGTAACCGAGGGACCACAACCAGGATCATACCGGAGATGGCAGTCAACAAAACAACGATAACCAGCGGAGAAAGAAAAAGACGAACAAAAATGGTAACCACTCTGGTGGTAATAATGGCCATGAGAATAGAAGAAGCGAATCGGGAGGAGATTTTAAAAAGAGGAGATTCAACAACGACAATGTGAAAATGGCAGCACCAGCAGCAACTGGTTCCAAGGGAGGGGAACGACCACCGGTCATATACTACAAATGTGGAAAAGAGGGACATATCAGTCCAAACTGCCCACAACAGTTCAAAGTATGCTATAATTGTGGAAAGGAAGGACATATCGCTCGAGATTGTATGGTAGCGAAACCTAGTTCAGCGAGGACGGTGACTCAAAAGACTGTCCCAGAAAAGTTAAAGTCAACGGTTCCTGGAAGAGCGTTTGTTGTGACTGGTCAAAATGCGAGGAACCCAAACGAGGTGATTACGGGTAAGCTATTTATAAATTCTTGCGAAGTTTATACCTTACTTGATACCGGTGCTACCCATTCATTTATCTCTTCTGTTTGTGCTCAACGCTTAAACTTAACTTCGGAGAAATTAGACTTTGACCTATCTCAGGAAACTCCGTTAGAGAAACTTTCATCACATCCACTCGCTTATAAATCTTGTTTGATTCAAGTTTGCACCATCACCTTACCCGTGACCTTATCTCTTTAAAGATACTTGCTTTTGATGTGATTTTAGGGATTGATTGGTTAACTACTCATCATGCCAAAATTGATTGTTTTCGTAAGGTTGTTAGTTTTCATATTCCTAACCAACCTATTGTTCGAATTCAAGCAACTAAACCATTAAATCAATCACTGTCATATCTAATCATAAAGCTATTCGTTTATTGAAAAACGGATGTCAAGCTTTCTTAGCCCATGTTATGGATTTGAATAAAGACACGTCAAATTTGAATAATATTCCTGTTGTTATTGACTTTCCTGACGTATTTCCTAAAGAACTTCCCGGTCTACCCCCAGAACGTGAAGTTGGATTCTTTATTGACCTTGAACCTGGTACAAAGCCCATTTCTAAAACCCCATATCGAATGGCTCCTATTGAACTTCAGGAGTTAAAGGTCCAACTACAGGAGTTGTTGGACATCGGTTTCATTCGTCCTAGTACATTTCCTTGGGGTGCTCCTGTTTTATTTGTAAAGAAGAAAGACGGGAGTATGCGACTTTGTATTGATTATCGAGAATTGAACCATTTCACTATTAAGAATAGGTATCCGCTACCTCATATTGATGACCTGTTTGACCAGTTGCAAGGAGCACAATTCTTTTCAAAAATCGATCTTCGTTCTGGATATCATCAGCTGAAGATTAGAACCGAGGATATTCCAAAGATCGCCTTTAGAACTCTGATGACGGCATTATGAATTCTTAGTCATGTCTTTTAGATTGACTAATGCACTGCGACTTTTCATGGATATGATGAACCGAGTATTCAAGGAATATTTGGATCGGTTTGTTGTTGTCTTTATTGATGACATCCTCATATATTCCAAAAGTCGTGAAGATCATGAGCACCATTTGAAGTCGGTACTACAAAGGCTTCGTGAAAACAAGTTATATGCCAAGTTAAAGAAATGCGAGTTACGGCTTGAGGAAGTAGCATTTCTTGGGCACGTGGTGTCAAAACATGGAGTATCATTGGCCAACCGGCGAAGATTGAAGCAATACAAAGTTGGGAGCAACTCAAGACGGTGGATCAAGACGTAGCTTTACGGCTTAAATGGTTATTATCGGAGATTCGTGGAAGGGTTTTCTCGAATCACTACTCCGTTAACTCAGTTGACTCAGAAGGATACAAAATTCGTTTGGAGCGAGGAATGCAAAAAGAGTTTCCAAGAGCTTAAGAGGAGACTTATTTCGGAACCTGTGCTAACAATACCATCTGGTTTGGATGGATTTTTTATCTACAGCGATGCTTCAGGCAAAGGGTTAGGATGTGTTCTCATGCAACGTGGGAAAGTCATAGCCTATGCCTCGCGACAACTTAAAGAATATGAGAGGAATTATCCTACTCATGATCTAGAGTTAGCGCAATCGTTTTTTTTTCGCTTAAAGATCTGGAGGCACTATCTATCTATCGTGGAGAAAGTGGAAATATATTGCACCATAAAAGCCTCAAATATTTCTTCACGCAAAAGGAACTCAACATGCGGCAGCGGACGTTGGCTTGAGTTATTGAAAGATTATGACCACACTATTCAATACCATCCCGAAAAGCGAACGCGGTAATGGCGCGCGTTGAGTAGAAGATCATATCACGGGAATGAGCCAACTTTAATAGAAAAAGTTAAGGTTGCTCAAGCCACCCAATCGAGTGATCGATGTATGAAGAAGAAAGTACAAGAAGGTGCTATTCCTTAAGCGAGAATTGATGAAGAAGGAATACTTGAGTCCACTCCGCACTTTGTGTTCCTAACGACTGACTTGAAGTACAAGATTATGATGGAGGCACACAATACACCATTTGCAATCCATCTCGAAGTACTAAAATGTATCGTGATCTTCTACATACATTTTGGTGGAACAATATGAAGAGAGAGATTGCAAAGTTTATCTCGATGTGTTTAACTTGTCAACGTGTAAAGCGCGAGCATCTAGTACCTAAGGGTCCGTTGCAACCACTTGAGATTCCGAAATGGAAGTGGGAACACATTACCATGGATTTCGTTCACGGGTCTTCCTACGGTTTCTCAAGGCATCAATGCCATTTGGGTTATTGTTAATAGATTAACCAAGTCTGTTCATTTCTTGCCGATACGGAGAATTATTCCTCGAACGCCTTGCTTTAGTATATATGTAGATGAGATTGTGAGGTTGCATGGCATGCCAAGATCCATAGTTTCGGATCGTGACCCAAGATTCACTTCAAGATTTTGGGTTAGCTTGCAAAAAGCTATGGGTACAATTTACGATTCGATTCGACGCATACCATCCTCAAACAGACGGACAATCGAGAGAGACTATTCAAACTCTTGAAGATCTATTAAGACTCGTGTCCTAGACTTCAAGCGGCGCTTGGGATAAGTATTTACCATTGGTGGAATTCTCCTACAACAACAATTATCGAGCAAGTATAGGTGTGGCTCTATTTGAAGCATTATATACGGACGAAAATGTCGCTTCTCAAAGATGTGTTGGGACGAGGTGGGTGAAGCAACATTGTTGGGACCGAGTTGGTAATGTATGACTACTGGAAAAAGATCCAAATGATTCGACAACGTATACAAACGGTACAAGATCGACAAAATAGTTATGCGGATCTTCATCGAAAGGACGTGAAATTTAGTATAGGGGATCATATATTGTTGCGAGTTGCTCCATGAAAGCTCAATCCACGATTTATTGGTCCATTTCAAATTCTTGACCGAGTAGGAAATGTAGCCTATAGACTCGCGTTACCTCCGAGTATGTCTCGTGTTCATAATGTGTTTCACATATCTGTACTTCATAAATATGTGAAAGACCCGAACCACGTTATAGAGTTAGAACCGGACGAGATAGCCGAAGACTTAACGTACGAAGAGGTACCTGTCAAGATCTTGGATAGGAAGGAGCATGTCTAACGCACAAAGGTCATACCACAAGTTAAAGTTTTGTGGAGGAATCATGCTATAGAGGAGATGACCTGGGAATTACAAACGGAAATGAAAGCAAGGTATCCTCACCTTTTCGAAACACCAGGTAAGCATTTTCCTATAAATAGGGTGCTTAGGTTAGAATTGAAAATCACACCAGAAATTGAAGTTTTCTCTCTCTATATTATCGAGCGTATTCTTGTGAGTATTTTGAGTATACTTTGAGTATTGCTATACGGTGCAAGTTCAAGTTATAGCCTATATCCAGTATTCCAGTTAGAAGTACTGTCTTTCCGAGGTAAGGGATATTATTTTTTTCCGTAATGATATTATTTCTTCAATATCATTATGCTGAAATATTGATCTGAAGTTTTTATCAAATTTAGAACTTTTGGTGTCGGAGTTACTATTCACGTATACGGCACTATTCATGTATACGACACTATTCACGAATACGGCACTATTCATCGAAAAATAAAAATTTTCCTTTTCGTCTAAAATATCTATTATGGATACTAGCTTTGATTGTATCCATGTTTTGATCATTCTTGAATTTTACACCACTATGATTATTTTTGAGGTATTTTTGGACATGGATAAAACAAAGTACTAAATCTTAATCCTTAATCCTTGTCATTTTGTTTCACTTTGGATTCGTTTCTTTAAAATATTTTCATCATCCTCGGTCTTAAATGATGATATTATTGAATATCTTTGGCCTCAGAGTGCAGATGAATGATTTCGATGAATATCTTTGGTCCAGTAGTGCAAAGATGAACAGTGTTTAGATGAACATGACCAATTAATCGATGAATATCTTTGGCTCAGAAGTGCAAAGATGAATATTTGATTCCGATATATATTGATTGATGTTACGAGGATAAAAGATAGACGATGAACTTTTAAATTCATACATGTAAGATAGTAGTTTGCATTCTCTACTTAACTCTTCTAATGAATTATTATTTCATATAATATTGATTTAAAACTTGTTGTCTATTGTATTCTATTAGATTTTTCCTGTTGAAGACTAACGATAATTTGTTGTATATTATCTTAGTCATAATATTCTTTATTGGGCTAGTTGAGCTCACCCTTTTCCTTTTTGTTCCATTTTTCTTCTCGTGAGGCGAGAATATAAGCGAGTACGAGCCTGGGTAAATGGAATGAAGGTTCTAGAGAGAGTTGTTTAGTAGTCCTCACCATTTTTGTAAAATAATGTATCAATAAATGTGATGAAGATTTATTTGAGTATAGATATTGTCTGAAGATAATATTTGTATTCAAACTCACGCTTTCTTGTTGTAATAATAAAGTTGTAGTTGTTTACGTACCATGTATTGACAACTCGTAATGGGTGATGTATACCTATTTTGGGGGCGCCACAATTGGTATCGAGCTTAGGGATATGATCTCAAGCGAGATCGGGAATAGAACTAGGAGGGAGAGAGACGTAAATCCTTATTTAGTGTGTCCTACCTAAGCTTATTTGTTAGTTGGTCAAGATATAGGGATATTATGTGATATATTGATTTCCTTAATTAACCCTTGTTTTATGACAGTATTTGAGAATGTCGACTGAGAATATTAACAGTGGAAATGAGACCGTGAAGATGCCTGTACTCACCAACGAGGAGAATGTGCAACAGGCTGGTAATGTTCCTCCTGTGAACAACACCAACGGCGAGATGATGAACGAGGGATGTTTAGAAGCTTTTTGCGCTTCATGCAAAATCGCATTTAGGAGACTCGTGTTCAAAATATTGGAGGAAATGATAACAATTCACGGGTTGTCACAAACCCAAGCAGCCAAAGAGTTGGGACCACCGAATTTAAGGGAAAGACAGATCCGATCATAGCGGAAACATGGGTCAAGCAAATTACCAAGATATTCGATGTCTTGGGATGCACGGAGGAACAGAAGGTTCCATTCGCCACATTTATGTTCCGTGGCGAAGCGGTATCACCGGTGGGAATCATGAAGCGCACCCATCCAAACCGCACTCAAAGATGTCTTGGGGGAGACGTTTTGAAACTATTTAATGACAAATACTTTCACGAAAGTGTTCGTTATATGAAGGAAGTGGAGTTCATCGATTAGAGCAAAACAACACGACGGTGTCTCAATACGGGCAAAGTTTGCAGAGTTATCCAGGTTTGCACCTCATTTGGTGGAGAATGAGGAACGTATGACGCGGATGTTTCTTAGAGGTTTGAAACCCGACATACGTCAAGATTCTCATTTCTCATAAATTTTCTCTCTATTCGGATGTTGTAAATGTGGCTCAATTATTAGAAATGAGATAACGAGTACGGTCAACCGAGGACCACAACCAGATCATACCGGAGATGGCGGTCAAACAAAACAACGATAACCAAAGGAGAAAGAAAAAGACGGACAAAAATGGTAACCACTCCGGTGGTAATAATGGCCATGAGAATAGAAAGAAGCGAATCGGGAGGAGATTTTAAAAAGAGGAGATTCAACAACGACAATGTGAAAATGGCGCAGACCAAGAAGAATCGGTTCCAAGGAGGGAACGACCACCCATTATATACTACAAATGTGGAAAAGAGGACATATCGGTCAAACCGCCTGACAACAGCTCAAAAGTATGCTATAATTGTGGAAAGGAAGGACATATCGCCGAGATTGTATGGTAATGAAACCTAGTTCAATGAGGATTTGTGACTCAAAAAGATCGTCCCGAAAAAGTTAAAGTCAACGGTTCTCGGAAGAAGCGTTTGTTGTGGATCGGTCAAAAATGCGAGAAACCCAAACGAGGTGATTACGGGTAAGCTATTTATATATTCTTGCGAAGTTTATACCTTACTTGATCTGGGGTCTACCCATTCATTTATCTCTTCCGTTTTGTGCTCAACGCTTAAACTTGACTTCGGAGAAATTAGACTTTGACCTATCTGTGGAAACTCCGTTAGAGAAACTTTCATCACATCCACTCGCTTATAAATCTTGTTTGATTCAAGTTTGCACCATCACCTTACCCGCTGACCTTATCTCTTTAAAGATACTTGCTTTTGATGTGATTTTAGGGATTGATTGGTTAACTACTCATCATGCCAAAATTGATTGTTTTCGTAAGGTTGTTAGTTTTCATATTCCTAACCAACCTATTGTTCAATTCAAGCAACTAAACCATTAAATCAATCACTGTCATATCTAATCATAAAGCTATTCGTTTATTGAAAAACGGATGTCAAGCTTTCTTAGCCCATGTTATGGATTTGAATAAAGACACGTCAAATTTGAATAATATTCCTGTTGTTATTGACTTTCCTGACGTATTTCCTAAAGAACTTCCCGGTCTACCCCCAGAACGTGAAGTTGGATTCTTTATTGACCTTGAACCTGGTACAAAGCCCATTTCTAAAACCCCATATCGAATGGCTCTATTGAACTTCAGAGTTAAAGGTCCAACTACGTGAGTTGTTGGACATCGGTTTCATTCGTCCCCAAGACATTTCCTTGGGGTGCTCTGCTTTTTTTTGTAAAGAAGAAAGACGGAGAGTATGCGACTTTGTATTGATTATCGAGAATTGAACCATTTCACTATTAAGAATAGGTATCCGCTACCTCATATTGATGACCTGTTTGACCAGTTGCAAGGAGCACAATTCTTTTCAAAAATCGATCTTCGTTCTGGATATCATCAGCTGAAGATTAGAACTGAGGATATTCCAAAGACTGCCTTTAGAACTCGGTACGGGCATTATGAATTCTTAGTCATGTCTTTTAGATTGACTAATGCACCTGCGGCTTTCATGGATATGATGAACCGAGTATTCAAGGAATATTTGGATCAGTTTGTTGTTGTCTTTATTGATGACATCCTCATATATTCCAAAAGTCGTGAAGATCATGAGCACCATTTGAAGCTGGTACTACAAAGGCTTCGTGAAAACAAGTTATATGCCAAGTTAAAGAAATGCGAGTTCTGGCTTGAGGAAGTAGCATTTCTTGGGCACGTCAGTCAAAACATGGAGTATCTGCTGACCGCCGAAGATTGAAGCAATACAAAGTTGGGAGCAATCAAGACGGTGGATCAAGTCGTAGCTTTACGGGCTTAGTGGTTATTATCGGAGATTCGTGGAAGGTTTTCTCGAATCACTACTCGCTAACTCAGTTGACTCGTAGGATACAAAATTCGTTTGGAGCGAGGAATGCAAAAAGAGTTTCCAAGAGCTTAAGAGAGACTTATTTGAAACTCGTCTAACAATACCATCTGGTTTGGATGGATTTTTATCTACAATGATGCTTCGTGCAAAGGGTTAGATGTGTTCTCATGCAACGTGGGAAAGTCATAGCCTATGCCTCGCGACAACTTAAAGAATATGAGAGGAATTATCCTACTCATGATCTAGAGTTGGCAGCAGTCGTTTTTTCGCGCTAAAGATCTGGAGGCACTATCTATACGGGGAGAAAATGGAAATATATTCAGACCATAAAAGCCTCAAATATTTCTTCACGCAAAAGGAACTCAACATGCGGCAACGACGTTGGCTTGAGTTATTGAAAGATTATGACCACACTATTCAATACCATCCTGGAAAAGCGAACGTGGTAGCTGACGCGTTGAGTAGAAGATCATATGCAGGAATGAGCCAACTTTAATAGAAAAAGTTAAGGTTGCTCAAGCCACCGACCCGGAGCTGATGCGTATGAAGAAGAAAGTACAAGAAGGTGCTATTCCTAAGCGAGAATTGATGAAGAAGGAATACTTGAGTCCACTCTGCACTTTGTGTTCCTAACGACTCGATTTGAAGTACAAGATTATGATGGAGGCACACAATACACCATTTGCAATCCATCCTCGGAAGTACTAAAATGTATCGTGATCTTCGACATACATTTTGGTGGAACAATATGAAGAGAGATTTGCAAAGTTTATCTCGATGTGTTTAACTTGTCAACGTGTAAAGGCGAAGCATCTAGTACCTAAGGGTCCGTTGCAACCACTTGAGATTCCGAAATGGAAGTGGGAACACATTACCATGGATTTCATTCACGGGTCTTCCTACGGTTTCTCAAGGCATCAATGCCATTTGGGTTATTGTTGATAGATTAACCAAGTCTCTTTCATTTCTTGCCGATACGGGAGAATTATTCCTCGAACGCCTTGCTAGTATATATGTAGATGAGATTGTGAGGTTGCATGGCATGCCAAGATCCATAGTTTCGGATCGTGACCCAAGATTCACTTCAAGATTTTGGGTTAGCTTGCAAAAAGCTATGGGTACAATTTACGATTCGATTCGCATACCATCCTCAAACCGACGGACAATCGAGAGAGACTATTCAAACTCTTGAAGATCTATTAAGACTCGTGTCCCTGAACTTCAAGGGCGCTTGGGATAAGTATTTACCATTGGTGGAATTCTCCTACAACAACAAGCTTATCGTCGCAAGTATAGGTGTGGCTCCATTTGAAGCATTATATGGACGAAAAATGTCGCTTCCGGATGTTGGGACGAGGTGGGTGAAGCAACATTGTTGGGACCGAGTTGAGTACGTATGACTACGTAAAAGATCCAAATGATTCGACAACATATACAAACGGCACAAGATCGACAAAAGAGTTATGCGGATCTTCATCGAAAAGGACGTGAAATTTAGTATAGGGGATCATGTATTGTCATGAAGTTGCTCCATGGAAGGGAGTTACAAGATTTGGGAAGAGAAGAAAGCTCAATCCACGATTTATTGGTCCATTTCAAATTCTTGACCGAGTAGAAATGTAGCCTATAGACTCGCGTTACATTCTCCGAGTATGTCTCGTGTTCATAATTTGTTTCACATATCATGCTTCATAAATATGTGAAAGACCCAACCACGTTATAGAGTTAGAACCGGACGAGATAGCCGAAGACTTAACGTACGAAGAGGTACCTGTCAAGATCTTGGATAGGAAGGAGCATGTCTAACGCACAAAGGTCATACCACAAGTTAAAGTTTTGTGGAGGAATCATGCTATAGAGGAGATGACCTGGGAATTACAAACGGAAATGAAAGCAAGGTATCCTCACCTTTTCGAAACACCAGGTAAGCATTTTCCTATAAATAGGGTGCTTAGGTTAGAATTGAAAATCACACCAGAAATTGAAGTTTTCTCTCTATATTATCGAGCGTATTCTTGTGAGTATTTTGAGTATACTTTGAGTATTGCTATACTCTGTGCAAGTTCAAGTTATAGCCTATATCCAAAGATTCCAGCTAAGCACTTGCCTTTCGAGGTAAGGGATATTATTTTTTTCCGTAATGATATTATTTCTTCAATATCATTATGTCAAATATTGATCTGAAGTTTTTATCAAATTTAGAACTTTTGGTGTCGAGTTACTTATTCACGATACGGCCTTTATTCACGTATACGACACTATTCACGAATCCGGCACTATTCATCGAAAAATAAAAATTTTCCTTTTCGTCTAAAATATCTATTATGGATACTAGCTTTGATTGTATCCATGTTTTGATCATTCTTGAATTTTACACCACTATGATTATTTTTGAGGTATTTTTGGACATGGATAAAACAAAGTACGAATCCTTAATCCTTAATCCTTGTCATTTTGTTTCACTGGATTCGTTTTTAAAATATTTTCATCATCCTCGGTCTTAAATGATGATATTATTGAATATCTTTGGCCTCAGCAAAGATGAATGATTTCGATGAATATCTTTGGTCCAGTAGTGCAAAGATGAGCAGTGTTTAGATGAACATGACCAATCGATGAATATCTTTGGCTCAGTAGTAAAAAGATGAATATTTGATTCCGTATATATATTGATTGATGTTACGAGGATAAAAGATGACGATGAACTTTTAAATTCATACATAGAAGATAGTAGTTTGCATTCTCTACTTAACTCTTCTAATGAATTATTATTTCAATGCGAATATTGATTTAAAACTTGTTGTCTATTGTATTCTATTAGATTTTTCCCTGTTGAAGACTAACGATAATTTGTTGTATATTATCTTAGTCATAATATTCTTTATTGGGCTAGTTGAGCTCACCCTTTTCCTTTTTGTTCCATTTTTCTTCTCGTGAGGCGAGAATATAATGCGAGTACGTTAGCCTGGGTATGGAATGAAGGTTCTAGAGAGAGTTGTTTAGTAGTCCTCACCATTTTTGTAAAATAATGTATCAATAAATGTGATGAAGATTTATTTGAGTATAGATATTGTCTAGAAGATAATATTTGTATTCAAACTCACAGCTTTCTTCAAGCAGTAATAATAAAGTTGTAGTTGTTTTTGTACCATGTATTGACAACTCAGAATGGGTGATGTATACCTATTTTGGGGGCGTCACAATTACTCCTAACCATTCCAAAATGAGACAGTGCACATCTGCCGCGAGAATCAGGATAAGATACATTTTTAATGATTTTTATATCTTAAAATATGTTCAAGTAGGGTATTGCAGGATACTCTTGATAGAAGTCACCTACGTGAATAAGAAGGGGGCCACTTCTGTGAAAATTTTGAAGGCTGAATTCTCTAATATACTCACGGAACCAAGAGGTATTTCAAGGCCAAAATGAACACAAACGTGAGAACCAACTATGTCTGAAGAGATATTTTGTGAATTCTATTGTCTTGGTTTACACGAAAAGCTGACAGTTCAAAGACATCAAGTCTACTGATTAGCCAAGTAAATCCGATAGATTTTAATAGGGTAAGTTCAAAGCCACTAGGCTACTTAACCTGATGAAATATCTTTTCTCATGTACTCGAACTAGTGTTTGCATATTCATAACATAATATTTGTTGCATTTTAATATACATGATATTTTGTTTTTGATTAACAGAATTTTTGTTGCATGTATATATATTTATTTCCAATTTCGTTTAAATATATATATGTGCATATATATTACATGTTAATATATATATTACGGAAATAACAATCCAGTACACAATTTCTTAAGTCAAGTATTTGAATTTAAAGTGGGTTTTTGAATTACTGAAGTCAAGTACACAATTCATGTATCCTGTAATCATCCACATTATTTCTTACTCAAGCGACGATATATTGCATAAATATAATAAAGATGTTATATATTTTATATAAATAGTGTAAAAAGTTATATATTTCGTGTTATATTCATTGAATATGATGCAAATGATTATCAAGACAAATCCTGCAGTATGTTAGTATCACTTCTTCGGTTAATATAATATATTATATATTTATATTCATACTGTTAGAATATATATTATATATATAATATCTTGTATATATATCAGTATATTTATATGTGTACTGTTAGTGCATGAAAGTTATATTTGAATATGATATTGCATGAAAGTTTAATATATGAGTACGTGAAAGTTTAATATTAATATATGGTGCAGTAAGTGTGGTGCATGATACATGCAGAATAATATATAATATATAATATATATGAGTGTAGTAAATATTGCATGGTGCATGTAATTATTATTGGTAATAAAAAAAAAAATTTATCCCGTCCCGTTCTAGAATTTTCGTTCTGAATTTTTTCTGTCCCATCCCGTTCTGGAAAATCCGTTTTCTGCAGTATCCGTCCCGTTTTGTATTGCAAAATTCCGCCCGCTTACTTTTACGCAAGAATCCCGCTTCTGCAGATTCCGCCTTTCCCACCGCTCGCAGCGGTTTTTTTCCTTCGCAAATCTTTTCCCGTTTTCTGGGTAAGTGTATTCATGCACCACTTTCATGCATCATTATTATTAGTAGTAAAGTTCGAGTACATAACATAGAATTTGCGTTCGATGAATTCTTAATTTTGTAATGCTACTAATTAAGAATTGAAATCCGTTTTATCTTGGGAAGCAATTATTCAATTAACCCTTAGCATCTGTGGGGGAATAAATTTGCTTTAAGGAGACTTTGTGAATTCAAAGGACTCAGATTTATTGATTAATATTTTCTGTGTTATATATATATAAAATTATGTTTTATTTTATCATATTTATATATATATTAAATAATACTATATATTACAGATAACAATTATCTTATCCATTTTGAAAATTAAAAATGTGAATTATTATTTTAATACAACTACAATCACTAATTGCAGTACTAAAATCAATAATTAGTTTTACTTTATTTCCCAATAATTATTTGTAATAATATCAATATCCATAATTAATATAAATTAAAATTTATCTTAAAGAAATTGATATGCACGTTGATTTAGACGTGAGTCTTAAAAAAAATATAAATTCCAGCCTTGTGAGATAGTAAAAGATCGAAATTAGATGTGTACTTTCGAAGTGTTGTATAATTTACACCCTTTGTTCTACAAGAATATTTTTATATTAAAATTTTAAAGATATACTTTTATTTCACATATACACCTAAAAATAATAAAATAACTACTCCCTCTGATATTTTTATATGAAAATTTTAAAAATATTAAAGATATACTTTTATTTCACACACACCTAAAAATAATAAAATAATTATTTTCTCTGTTTCAAAATTAAAGATAGATTTTTATTTTTAATCTGTTCCAAAATTAGAGATACATTTAAATTTTAAGACTATAAAGTGACATGATATTCCTAATTTGACATTATTTTTTCACTATCATTTTTAATATCATTCCACGACAACCGAATTTCTAGTTAATATATACTAATGTTATATTTGAAAAATATAAAATTATCTTTAAAAAAGTCATCGTTTTACAAATATATTTCAATTTTGGAGACTATTATAAGTGTTATAATAGTAAAATTATGTTGATAAATCTAACTATCTGACGAACTATTTTAAGTCCTTATTTGTATCCAAGATTAGTATTAATTAATAATATTTAGATATTAAATGTTGTAAAATTAATGTTCCCATAGAATTAATATATATTTAGATAGTTTCAGTTAACAGTTATATATGTTTAGTGTAGCATATAAATCTTAATATATATATATATATATATATATATATATATATATATATATATATATAATTAAAAATTAAAATTAAAAAAGAACAATAAATTAAAGAGTAAGATTTAGGTTATATGTCAAATCAATTAACTAGATATAAAAATCATAGTATCCCTGCTTGTATATTAATTACATGTATAAACTGAAAGAATTAATAACCTCATAACTCAAATAAAAAATAATAATGAGTTGTTGAAGTTTCAAAACCCCTAATAATACCAGCTAGTTATACTACTAATATAGACTTGAACCGCAAGGAAAAGCTAGCAATCACAACCTCCGCGGCCGCCTCAACTGCCACAACCGCCACCGCCACAACCACCACCATGACCGCCTCCACCGCAACCGCCACCATGACCGTAACTGCATGCGGCAATATCTGAGGTCATTGCCAACGTAGAGAGGTAGCTGATATAACCATCACTGCGGGAAACACCACCACCACCACCACGATGATATCTTCGACGAATAGGTTTAGCAATCTTGGTGGTACCTTTGGCCTTATTTTGAGGGTTTTTATTATCATCTGATACGCGACAACTGCCGCACAAGTTACCCATAATTAACCAGATAATCAATTAATCGGAATTCTAAATTGAACGAAAATTAAAGACGATAGCTAGCTTGAGGCTTTAATTGTTGAACTATTAGAAACCAGAGCTAGCGCTACCTACCATTCCTATCCGTTTCCGAAATTGGGTAGGAATTTAGATTGAGATAAATAGCAATGTTTGGCTCACATAAAGTACACATGCGCATATTTGTGGGCATGACCCATGGTATGTATGTGTATGTAAATATTATATGACCCAAAATTATATAATAGTAGTATTATTTTAAAATAAAATAATAATTATGTGACGAGTATCTCTCTTTTATCCTAACCTTCTAATTATTTATAGAGGATGAATCTAAACCATACCTCTTAAATAATATATCCTCTTAAATAACATATTTTTATTAAAATTACGTCGTTTTGGAGATTTTTAAAAAAAAACAAGTGAGACAGCTGGTGACATTTTTATAAATAAAATAAAAACAAGTGAGACCACTTTTTTTAATATTATTTTATTTTTAAAAAAAATCTCCAAAACGACGTAATTTTAATAAAAATATAATACTATTTAAGAGAAATATGTTATTTAAGATGTATGTTTAATTAGATGCATTCTGATTAATTATATATCCGTTCCAGAGAATTATGTACAAGTATTAAAGAAATAAGTGTATAATATTAAATATAAGTATCAATTACCTATTGTATTGAAAAAAGATGGCGCTATTTAAATGTTAAAGCAAATTTGAATGAAAAGGGGATTAAAGGCTTCAATTATTAAACTATATATAAGAAACTAACATTCATATCATATCCGTTCATGGAAAGAGGAATTTAAAATTATATGAAAGGGGGTTGTTTGGCATCTCCAAGCAGGACTAAAAAATCTTGCAACACAAGACATTTTACCTGCAATCTATCATTTTAGATTAGAGGAAATACTATTTGAATGGATAGTGAGTAATTTAGAAATTTATTTTAAACTTGGACAGATTCCATGTCCCATACCCAAACATCACCATTGATATCCCAGGGATCAAAGTTTTACGGCTAGGATGAAAATTTAAGCATACTGACGAACACAAAGGCCGTCACAATTGTAATATAACAAAACAACAGGATTTCGCATGCTATGTACTAACATGGACTTGAAATTAGCACAAACTACAAACTTCTAAGTACTACAAGAATTCTTAATAGAAACTGAATGGAGGACTCCGACTGCAACCCCAAATTATATGAAACTTCTATCTGCAAAGATATATCCATCTTTTTAATATGAATCATAAATGGCAATATTAGTTTCTAGTGCAATTAAAGTTCCGGAAATTTACACGCTAGTGATCTTCATTGATTAGCAGCGGTTACTTGAGATTTTATTCTCTAGAGCATTAACAGCAAGCCCAATTCCAGAAGAATGTACTGCATTTACCTTCACAACAGCCACAATGTCCCTAATCAGAGATAATTTACAATAGTCACAACCAAATCGAAATAGTATAACAAAGCATGAAAAAGAAAGATGTCATCATCTAATACAGGCACAAAGTAAATAGTATAACAAAGCATAAGTGCCCCAATTTATTTAAAATTTGGCTGAAGGGAATAGAGACTCGTATGGTTAACAAAATCGTCAATATGTTTCTTTTTTAGTAAAAAAATTTATACCACAAGACAGGCAAAACCGATCAACTTTTGTTGCAAACACACAAGTTCCAAGCTCTAAGAGAAAAATGCTAAATAAATACTGAGTGCGAACTGTGCACATTTGAACCTAAACCACAGCTGAATCTGCCAGCGTAAGGTCAATTGATATCTTCTTTAAATAAAAGGGTTCAGGTCTGAACAACACCGATGATAAACGGCACATATAAGCGGACAAACCTTCCCAGCACACTCCTCCTTAACAAGATCCTTTCCGGGGGTCGGGGGCGCAGGGGGGCTCAGTAATTTAGTAAGTACATCCCAACACGAAAGTGCCCAAAAATACGTTGGCACTTCACCAGAATAGCCCCACGGCCCACATATAATTACAAATTTCTAAAATCCCTTCAAAGGAATCATCTCATATTCAGTATTCTTGACCACTTCTTTCCACCACTCAACTCCCACCACAAGGCCAATATATATGAAATTGTGAATTACATAATAGCACAAAATCAGTGAGTCATAGGTCACAAGCAGGATAACTAATCTAGTGCAGATGCTGTTAATCAGTGAAGAAGAATGTCATGTCAGTAACACAGACAAGACGGCTCGTGAGAACTGTATCAAGTTCATAGAGCGTAATTAAGGCATGTTCTTATTGCCTTGTGTAAAATGTGGACCTAGCACCCTATGTTACCCTGCATTTCCTCCATGAATTTATACTAACATTTATTGCTTGGTAAGTAAAATTTAGAATAAAAACATAACATGCATACAATTAACATCAAAGTAACTTCAGAATAAAAACCTAATGTGCATACAGATAAACATCATCAGGTTTTTCTGAAAGCATTAATAGAAACTTAGACAAGCATCTCAACATGGAAGATTTTCAAATTCCCAAGCATTCCTAGAATCCAGTAAAAGAAACTTGAATTTACATCAATTTCAGAGAAATAAGTAAAAGTAAAGGGGCGATATTTACCAACACACAGTAGGGTCCACAGAAGTTACAGCTCACTATAATTGCGCCAAACTGCACGGAACTCCTCGCGGAATGTGTTTAGACGAGCTTTCAAGTTGGGCGTTCTAAAACTTGCATGGACAACGGTGGCTGAGAGAGAGACAAGTTAGCAAGACAACCAATAACTGACATACATATTAAGAGATATAACATGACAATATTAATAGAACAAGGAAAGGTAACTATACCAAGAAGGCCAATGGCAAACGCCCATAAAACAGTTAGGAGGCCGCATGACACAAACCAAAGTATGAAACTCACTACATAAATAAACAAAAAATAATCAGTTAGCATCAAAATAACTAATTTTTAGCCATTAAATAGGAAATTTTTGTTTAAAAAATGGATTCAGAGTTCAGCCATACCAGAAGAGAAGACAAAGACAAACGCCCAGCGTGGTCGTCCACATATATATATTGCTCTTTTAGCTGATGGTCGACCTCGAAGAACAGGCCTGGCAATTGCCAGAACTCACATAAGATTCGTTATCAAATACTTCTCAAAAAAAGTATTAGGCAAATTGACTTACGTAAGTGGAGGTCTCATTTTTGCTGCTAAATGTGGAGAAAACTGCCTCACAGTTCTTGTTACCTTTTCACTAAAAGTTCCTGCAAAGCTGTAAGACCTGTCGTTAGTAAAAACATTTGGAAAACTGAGTAAAAAGTAAGCTCAAAAACAAACATTGGGTGGAGTACAGCTGGACTATGCACTAGAAAAAGTTCCCACCAAACGGAATCGAGAACTCAACACTTCTTTTTTCCCAGTAACCAACACATATAAAGTAAAAAGAAAAAGTTTATCTCCCCTAACTGCTTGAATTATATAGTTAGATATATGAAAGTAAGTTCAGGGTAAAAGAATAAGAAGATAAACCAAAGTTGCATTGCTAAATTTTGCCATCAACTTGTCACTTACAATCAATCTTAACATTGTCCCAATCTTTTTCGTGCATCTTGTTGTTGAGAGCATAACCTATTGAATTCATTTCTAAGCTACATTTTTTCAGTGACTAGAAATAACTCAATCTATTTCAAATTTAATACATTTTGCAAAATAATTAAGAAACCAGGCTAACCTCAGGGAGTGTTCAAACAATTCTGAAAAAGAAAAGCATAAAATCCCAAATACCTGACTTACACTTGCTTCCTTCAGCACATCAAGTGTAAACAAAATTAAAATTTTACTCACGGTGGACTTTTCACGCATATTAAGAAGAGGAATAAAATGACAAAATTGCCCATAATAATGTCATTAAATATGGAGAGAGAATTATAATAAGAAAAGTATGAGATATTTAATGCTACGGGCATAATAGGAAAAAATGTGTAAAAGTTTGGTTATTAAAAGAAAGAGGACATTTAACATGAGACAACCCAAAATAGTAATAAGGACTTTTATCCTGGGACGGAGGGAGTATTAACTACTCTGAAGATTAAGAAGAATACAACTAATTACAAAGGTTGCATCATTTTGGATACCATGATAAACTAGATATGCACATGCTACATTACTGTGAATTGATCTACACAAAAATCATCTATCAAATTCTTAAATAAGGAAACATTATTCCAAAGCGTTCATATTAGTAATTAAGTTAAATAATGATCCATTACGGTTGGATGGAGAAATTTGGGAGCAAAAGAAAGGATGAGAATTCATGGTTGGCTTGACAAAGAGGAAAGGGAAGAAAAAGGAGAAAGATGAAACAGATGTAAAATAGCATAACTATATCACATGTTAAAACTAAAATTTCTGGGGATTTCCTTTCTCGTTTCTTATTCAAAATACCTAAACAAGAGTTCTTTTTTGTTTCCATCCTTTTAATTCTTAGTCATCCAAACTAGAGGAGAGATTGCCACAATACTTTTGTTTCCTTTTCCTCTACCTCCTATGTAAAGGTTGAAGCGATCAATATCATAAGGTAGAACAAGGAATAGTCACTTATTAGTCTACTATGGGAACATAATAATCCAACAGGTGCAGGTCAGCATACCTATCATTCAAAAAGGCAACAGTCAAAGCTGTCAATAGGGCAGCAACAATAGCAACCGGCCTCCTGAGAAATCCCAATCCTGTATAAAATAATCAACAGTTAGACATTCATGTATAGTGTATAAATGTAAAGTGAAATTCCTAAAGCTCCCTTACCAAGAATGAACACAATCATGATGAAGTAATTCGTTCGGTAGCTGAAAAATCAAACAAGAAAACATGTAACTAAATGATTTTCTACAGCTGAAATTCCCCTATGTTGTCAAATACTAAGAATTTTGAGGAAATAAAATTAAAGTGTCCATTTCTTCTGTCTTGTTTTTTAGTCTCAATTTCTCAGCAATAACATATAAATACGATCAAAATTGGTTGAGTGATAAAGCACTATTACTAACTAATTTCTACATGTATACGTGAAATAGGAGCGAGATAACAGAGTTTTGGCGATTGCTATTTGATCCTCCTCCTGAAGATAACAAACAAGAAGACTAGTATGAATAATGTGTATTATATTATGATAACCGACTTATGCATACATACGCCTGTCTTATCAAACATTTCTGTATTATTATTCAGTTCAGACTACGCAAATATATATGGAAAAAATATAGGTATGTTATAAAATTCTAGCGAAGTGTATAAAATATACTCTTATAATTGCTCTAATAATAATTTATAAACAAGCAAGAGAGGATAAAATAAAAGAGAAAGATGGAGAAACTCTTCTTATTAATTCTTCAGAGAATTCTTCTATCAAGTTATCTCTTTTCTCCTTCAGGATCAATCCTTATATAGGCAAGGAAAGGAGGATGAGGACAATAAATGAGGGAACATGGAGAGGAATAAAGGGATAAAGGGAGAGGAAAGAAAGCAAAAGAGTAAGTGTTCCTCATAATCGAGGGAATCAATCACTTTACAATACTTCCCCGATTCCCTACTATATGTAAGATTATGTCTCATTAAAAAACCTTATTAAGAAAACCCAAAGGGGAAAAACTTAACGAAGGAAAAAAGAGTACATATCTTTTACATAAATATCTTAATTGATCGCCTCGTTAAAACCTTGTCGAGAAAAATTCATCGGGATAAAAATCGTGACTAAGGAAAAAGAGAGACAGCCTTCCCTCAAAAGGGATTCATTACTCCTCGATGAAATGTTGTCATAAGTCTTTCAATGACACATTCCGATCCTTTTCCAAGTTTTGCAAAAGTTGCATTTGATAGTGACTTTGTGAATAAGCTCACTGAATATCACATGATCGAATTTGGTGCACATCAATATCACCATTCTTTTCAGCTTTCATGTGTGAAGAAGAATTTAGTGAAATGAGCTTTGTTCAATCTCCTCGATGTACCTTCCTCTAAGTCGAGCAATACGTATATCGTTATATTCATATAGAATTGTATGAATGTCTTTGATTGATGTTAATCCACACGACTTTTGAATATGCCAATAATTGATCTCAACCAAACACACTCTCTACTTGCTTCATGTATAATGCGAGAATCTCGAGTGATTTGAAGATGTAGTCATCATGGTTTGCTTTGTGGATTTCCGTGATATAGTCGTGTCACAATATGTAAATACATAACCTGCTTGTGATCTTCCATCAGTGTGGATCTCGATAAATATCCCGTGACTCGGCATATCCAACCAATCATGATTTTGAATTTCTTGGATAAAATAACCCAAGATCTATACTTCCACCTGAGGTATCTAAATATGTGTTTGATCCCATCCCAATGTCTCTTAATCGGAGAAGAATCAGATGTATCTTGCAAAAGAGACAAGCAAGAGAGGATAAAATAAGAGAGAAATACGGAGAAACCTTCAATCTTCTTCCACAGACTTAGGCATGGAACTTCGTGTCCAAGAACTTTTTCTATCAGACTTACGCATGGAGCTTCAAGTCCAAGAACTTCTTCCATTGTACTTTCAGGCATGGAACTTCGTGTCCAAGAACTTCTTCCATTGTACTTAGGCATGGAACTTCAGTCCAAGAACTTCTTCCCCGCTTTCTAGATGTTCAAAAATGGATCTTTATCAACTTCTAAAGATCGAACAACCATCGGGGTAGTCAAAAGATGAGCTTTATCCATATGAAAACGACTGAAAATCTTTTCAGCATATGTGTATTGATGAGCAAAAATTCCAGATGCTAAATGCTCCACTTGTATTCCCAAATAGAATTTTGTCTTTCCAAGATCTTTCATTTCAAATTCATCTTTTAGATAAGTAGCAGTTTCTTGTGAGTTCTTCAGAGTACCTACAAAATTCAAATCATCCACATATACAATAATGATGGAAAAAATCACTTTGTGATATCTTAATAAAAACACATGGACATACATGATCATTTATATATCCATCTTTTATTAAATATTCACTAAGTCGATTATACCACATATGACCGCATCTATTTCAATTTATATAATGAGCATTATAACTCGATTGAATATATGTGATGGGGCTTTTATGATTCAAATGCATTTTCAATCCTTCAGTGATTCTTATGTAAATCTCACTTCAAGTGAGTCATATAGGTATGTCATACAACATCTATCGACGTGTTTCCAAACCTTCCATGGTTTTCATACCTATCACAAAGCTTAAAAGTGACTCTATCCATTACGATCGAGAGTCTCAGATTTGATAATCAATATCGATTTTTGTGAAAAAAACCCTCGAGCTACAAGTCGGCTTTATATCTCACAATTTCATTTTTCTCATTTCGCTTTCGCACAAATACTCATTTGTTTTCAACCGGATTACACCCAATGGTTTTGAACCATCGTCCAAATATATACTTCTCTTTTCAATAGAGATTTTATTTCCAACCGGACTTCACCCAATGTTTGACCATCGGTCCAAATACTTCTCTTTTCAATAGATCAGTAGCTCGCTTTGAATAAAGATCTTTATATTTTGGCCAATCTTTTCTTTTCCGACATTCTTCCACGCTTTGTGGTTCGTGATCCGTGTCGTGAATCAAAGTAATATCTCGATGCTATAGAGAAAGCAAATATATCGTCAATCATGACTTTGCTTCGATCCCATATTTTCTCATCATGTACATATAATTTATCGAGATCTCTTGGTGTTCATCTCTTATCCCTTTACCGAGATTTTGAACCTCTTCTGGGCTATTCCCACTCTTGGAATATGTGTTTTTCTGAGCGATTTGTACTTCTTCCGGGGCTATTTCCACTCTTGAATAAGTGCTACTTCGGAGTGGGTATTCCTTCAGTGATCCCCTTATTTGCTTTTAATTTTGTGGTACATGTTGTCTTTTGCACACCAATCGGCCTTCCACGCTTCCTCGGCGCGTGGTTTAGATTCTTCTATTACCTTATTCACAATTCTCCGTGAATTGATTTTTCAATAGGTATTTCTATCTTCACGGAGTATTCACCGCAGTGTATGTGATTTTATCACTTTTCTTGCATCATTAAATGCATCCGCATTTGATTTGCAATATTTTGTAAATGAATAATTTTTTTGAACTTCAATTTTACATCATCCCGTATGAGGATCAAGTGAATTTAAATTGATGCATTCCATGATATTTCGTAGGGTTTTTTTATTTATTTAAAACTTTCCTCCACCTAATGTTGGAAATACAGATTCATCAAAATGACAATCTACATAACGTAGAAAAAAATCATCTCCGCTAAAGGTTCAAGATATCTAATAATAGAAGGTTAATCAAAACCAACATAAATACCTATTCTTCGTTGGGCTCCCATTTTAGTTCTTTGTGGAGGTGCATCGAATATATACCACACTTTCAAAAACTTGAAAGTGTGATATGTCAGGTGTCTATCCAAGAACTAATTGTAGAAGAGAAAATTTATAAAGAGTCGCTCGTCTTTACCCAATGATGACTTCAAAGATTTAAGAATCGCATGACCCCAAACCGAGGTAGTAAGTTAGCCCTTAACATTAATGGGCGGCAATTAGTCAAGTATCTATTAAAACTATGAAATATCAAAATGCGCTAGACAATGGGTGAATAGGTCCACAAATGTCTCCTTGAATTCCTCTAAGAATTTTGGGACTTCTTTAAAAACTTTTGTTGGTGATGGTCTAACAATTAATTTTCCTCAAGAACACGCAAAGACAAGGAAATTTACTACCGGGGAAAACCTTCTTATTTTTTGAGAGGACGACCAAAAGAATTTTCAATAATACGACACATCATAGAAGTACCGGATGATCGAGTCTTTCATGCCAAAGTATAAAGGATTTGGGATCTATGATTTTTGGAATCACAAGAGTATGAGACTCAATCGCTTCTAATTTTCATAAGATATAATCCTAAGATATTTAATGAGGTTTTTCTAGATATTCTATTTTTCGTAAATAGTAGAATCGATAAGAAGATCTTCATTAAAGATGGTCCGACACACGTAAAAACATAAATAAGAAATATTATTCATGAAAAACACATACCACTTATGTAATCTAAAACTAATAATATTATATATGCAGGGTGTTTAATTAAAACAAAAATTAAACGTTATCCCAAAATATACTTTCGTAAGGTCCAAAGAATATCAATAACCTTTTTCTCATTGTTGGTCATCAGGATCATCAACAATATTCATTTGATGACTAACAAAGTTTGTTTATACCTCTATTACTTTATTTTTTTCGAGACTCGAAATAAATTAACCAGATGCCCTTGCGCATTTACTGTGCACGCCACCAATGCCTTTCATCCCACACCTAAAACAAACATCCGGTTTGTTCTTATATCCGTGTTGCATTTTCTTTATTTTTACCCAACTCGCACACTTGCCACTTCCGTGGCTTAAATTGTCGCTATTTCTAGAATTTGTTGTTACGATGGCCTCGCTTATTCTTTCGCCCCAAGGCTTCTTATTATATGGCCATCTATAGTCACGCTTATTCTCACTTGAATGACGTGCTATTAATATCCTAAGAATGGGGTAACACCTTCGTCATCAGATTGATGGTTTTTCAACAACAATTCATTATTCTTTTCTCGCAATGCGAGGATAAAGCAATAAGTCACCGAATTTTTTGAACTTACTCGCCTATATTATCGTGATGTAATCATGTTGGTGGGATGAAAAGTCGAGAGTGTTTTTTTTTTTTTTTCTTCTAACATTTGGGTTTCAAAAATCGATCTCCACATAAAGACAAAAATAGATGTTTATTCTATAAACATTAGAACTATATTTTGTAATTGTCTTTTCTAACTCATTTGCACTAAGGTGCAATTCTGCATCAAGTGCCCAAACTAAATAGTTGTCTCAAGGAATTTTAAAATTGAAAATTTTATTTTTACCAAGCTTGCCATCTATTCTGGGTTAAAACACAATTCTATTATTTATTAAAACAATAAATAATCGTATGTATGATATAGAAAAAAAATAAATAAATTATGATCACGACTTTCAAAGTGTGATAAAGTGTAAATATAAATAATCTTATATTTATATTATTAACATATTATTTTAGTAAAAAGAATATGTAATCGTTAATGTATATATACAATTATAAAAATATATATATATATACAAAATTACAAATGGATCTTCACCCTAAGACGCAGAGTTTCAGATGTATGCATTATTCTAATGTAATAATAAATAATGAAATAACATAAGAATTTCACCACGCGCGCGATAGATCGATCAAGACGCATAAAAGTTATTCTCAATGTAATAATAAATGCGAATAATAAAGATTTTAACCAGTGTCCGTGTAAAACACACGCATGTGATATTCCAAATGTAATTGTAAATACGTAATAATAAAATGGAACCAGTCCCACAGATAAAGATGAGAGAATATTCCGGCGTAATCGTAAATGCGGAATAATAAATTTGGAACCAGGTCAGGTGAAATTCACACCGACAAGATATTCCGACATAATATTAAATGCGAAAATAATAAAAAGATTTCACCAAGTACAGGGTATGCCACTTATACAAAGTTATGATAGGTATGCCAGATATAAAAGTTATTTCAACAATTTAATAAGCGATAAAAAGTTCCCACCAAGTCTTGTAAGATTAATGCGATAGATGGTACCATTATAAATAATGTAATTTAAATACAATTATAAGAATAAAATTATATTATCGGTGGTATAGCCCAACCAAGAAGATAATAATAAATTGCAAGAATTTAATTTTTACCGCCTCAACTGGTCGAGCTTCAGGTCGATAACGTGTTATAAAATTCTAGCGAAGTGTATAAAATATACTCTTATAATTGCTCTAATAATAATTTATAAACAAGCAAGAGAGGATAAAATAAGAGAGAAAGATGGAGAAACTCTTCTTATTAATTCTTCGTAGAATTCTTCTATCAAGTTATCTCTTTTCTCCTTCGTGATCAATCCTTATATAAAAAGGAAAGGAGGATGAGGACAATAAATGAGGGAATATGGAGAGGGAATAAAGGGATAAAGGGAGAGGAAAAAAAGCAAAAGAGTAATTGTTCCCTCATAATTGAGGGAATCAATCACTTTACAATAGACGATTTCATCCGTTATCATAACTATTCTAGGCTATGACGATCGTTTATCGTCACCATAGCCTAAAAAATCCGTTAGTATAGCCATACTGTATAATACACAGCTATGTATATACATATAGCCCATATACACAGTTGTTAACGGACCAGTCTATTCCTGAACTATTCCATATATATATATAATATATAATATACAGGGCCGGCCCTGAGTTTTTAAGGGCTTAAAGCGACAATAAAAAAAATATGCCTTTTGCTAATTACTATTAAGATAGGCATAAAAAAAACTAAGAACTTTTCTTGAACAAAAGAGCATAAATACGAAAGAATACCAAATATAATAACCGACTATTTCAATATTTTCAAAGCATCATTTATCACATTATCACTAAGTCTGCCATTGAGATTTGGGTCTATTTCATTGGGTAATTTTTTTGTAGGCCTTTAAATTTAAAGTGACGTGGACTGAACTTTTTTATTTGGGTATATATATACATAACAAAAATATCTATTGGGGGCCCTAAAAATTTATTAATTTTATTGGGCCTAAAGCCCGGGCACCTTGGGCTTTAGCCCAGGGCCGGTGCTGATAATATATATCTAACAAAATACAACTCATTTTGAATTTTCAATTCACCCTGATAAATCATCTGGGTCGTCCAAAATTTAGAATAAATATCACCGTCCATGTAGTGCCGGAGGCACATGACACAGCTAGTAATATAATATAGACTAAAAGTCAATTTGTGCCAAATTACAATTTGGTAGTTTACATTTATGTTAAATTACAGATACATTTACACCGGTTATTTACTCATGTTGGTTATCAAACAAATATCCCCAAATCAGTTGAGCTAGGGTTCGCGATCTGAAGGAGAAGTGGAACAATGAGTGATTCGTGATTCTTGAGGGATTCAGAAGACAATGATGTTTATGGAGTGAAGGGTGTCCCAGAATATCGTAAGTGCTTTAAATAATATCTTGAATAATGGACTGGTGTAGTTTAGTGTGTTCTTTTTGTAGTTTATTATGTTCTTTTTGTAATTTATTGACTTCTTTTTGTTGTAAACTGAAATGGTATCCATCATTGAATAGTATAAAGCTGGGTAGTGTACCCTTTTGATGATTAATATATAAGATTATGTAGTTATTACTTTACAATTTTTGGATTTTAGTCAATTAAATATGATGTGGTCCAAACATTTAACCGACAGTGTTTACTTTGTGTTTATGGTTTTGCACGTAACAAGGAATATTTTATAGTCAAATTTTTCCATGGTGGACTCTTTGAAGATAACTCACATAAACAGTATATGGGAGGTACTTTTAATTTTTTTTTATTTCTGTCATCCTGATTACATCTTTTTACTTGACATAGTCAACATGGGGAAGGAGTTGGGATATAAAGTTGGACACCTTAAGTTCCATTATAAGTCACATGCAACTTATATAAAAGAGGGATTATGGGAGTTAGAAAATGATGATGATGTACTGACAATGTGTATGATTATCCCCCTAGTAAGCTAATTAAAATATATGTGAAGGTGATTAGACCTGTGAGAGCAGAAGATGACTTTGAATTACAAAAGGAATGTGATAATAATAATAATAATAATAATGAATGCAGAGATTTGATATCAATTGGGGATGATGAAATAGAGTCAACTGATGAAAGTTATGTGGATAGTTCGGGGGGAAAATTAACTGAGAATGAAGAGGATGATGAAATTGGGGAGGAGGATAAGGGAGATCAAACAGGGGGGACTGAGAGTGATGAATTTGGGGAGGGGGTAGAGAGTGATCGACCGGGGATGAGGATGGGGCGATGGGTGATCGGATCAGGGGGCCGAGGATGGGGAAACTAACAAAGGGAAAGGAAGGGAAGGGTGCAACTGTAACACAGAAAGGCAAAGGAAAATGAGCTGAAAAAGGAACAAGATTTTCCACTAACAAATGGAAGGGAAAACAAACTGCATAAACCCAAACTTCGCAAGAAGAATCACATAAATCAGGATTTTCATGCTCTAACTATAATGACTTTGATGTGGAAATGATGCCTAGGGTTGATGAATTTGATCCTAAACCACCTGACTAAGAACATAAAGGGTATTAATAATTTAGGGAATGTGTCATAAAGGATCCTAAGTTTGAATTAAGAATGACATTTACCAATGTCACTGAAGTGAGGGCAGCAATCAGAAATCATGGCATCAAACAAGGAAGGAATATGTATTTCAAGAAGAACCTGTTAAATAAGATCCAAGTAAGGTGTGTGGAGCCATATACATGGTACTTTTATGCTGCAAAGGTGTAAAGAGAGCTCACATTTAAAATCACTAGGTTACAAAAAGTGCATACTTGTTGCACAAAATGAGATAATTATTGTATAAATGCAGAATGGATTGCCAAAAAATATGAAGATGATCTTTGAATGAATCCAACATGGGGATTAGATCAATTTCATACTAAAGTAGTTAAAGATTTTGATAATGGGGTATCAAAGAGCCTAACATACAGAGCTAAGAAAAGAGCAATGAAAAACATTGAAGGGAATGCTAAGAAGGAGTTTGGGGTGGTTTTGGACTATGTTGCAGAGCTTAGAAGAGTCATGTCTGGGAGTACTTGTATCTTGAAGAGAGCAGAACCAGAGCAGGGACAAGACTTAGGCAGATTTTTGAGATTTTATGTATGTCTGCAACCACTAAAAGAATGATTTAAATTGGGGTGTAGACCACTGGTGGGGCTTGATGGATGTTTTCTTAAAGAACCATATGGGGGTCAGTTATTGACTGCAGCTGGTGTTGACCCTAACAATGGGATGTGGCCAGTTGCTTGGGCCATTGTTGAATCTGAGAACATTTAGTCTTGGGTGTGGTTTATGAACTTGCTGATGGAAGATCTTGGTATTGCAAATGATGGAGGCTGGACATTCATTTCAGATAAACAAAAGGTATAAACATCTCTCCATTTATATATATTTTATTCCATCAATTATTACATTGATTGCATGTTTCTGATAAATTATCTTTTTATCCACAGGGTTTGATTAATACTTTAAAAGCTGTGGTCCCAGGTGTTGAATACAAACATTGTGTTATGCATTTATATAGGAACTTTTGGCAAAAATATAAAGGCTATGGATTAAGAAAATTTGTTTGGAATGTTGTCAAAGCTACAAATCCTTATGTCTTTCAAAAGGAAATGGATGTGTTAAAAAAGAAAGATAATAGTGCATATGAATGGTTAGCTCCTAAGCCACCTGCTCAGTGGAGTAGGTCTCATTTTCAGACCATATACAAAAGTGACATGTATATCAATAACCATTGTGAGGTATTTAATAGCAAAAAAATAGTGTTAGGATGAAATTTTTGGAGTCTTTTTGTTCTTTTTTAGGTACATAAAATTTCAGTGTTATGAATGTGTTTGAAGTATGTACGTTGCCTAGGGCTAAGAAGGTGTGGTTGGGATTGTAAATTACAGTGTATGCTACTTTTTGTTAATAGGCATGTTAAGTCAATTGTTTTGAATTGCCTCTGCTTTGTGACATGTACTGGGAATTAAATACTTAATTGAATGGCAATATCAGTTTTGAATTGCCTCTATTTTGAATTGCATTTGCTTTTTGTTAATTGAATGGCAATAGTAGCTTACAGCATTAATGCAAGACTTAATTGAATGGTAATAACAACTTTTTGTTACTTTGTGAAATGTCTCTAGTTTGTGCATTAATGCATGGCTTGCTATTATAGCAGTATGGTTGGTGTGCGAGTGATGTGCAACATATATTATAACTTGCACACCAACCATTTTACTGTAAACTTGCACCAATTCACACATGCACAATAATAAAAATTCAACAGGTTTACAGCATCTTCATTCAAAGAAAGTGCTCATAAATTACAACCAATAAACTTCCCACAAAAGATGTCCAGCAATTACATTACATATTGCTCCTAATTTCTACCACTATATTGCTAGAAATTACAATCTCAAAAATTACATTCTCAGTAATTGCCCACAAAAATTGTCTTTTTTTAGTAAGAGTACTACCAATACATTCACAGTACTACCAATACATACATATCTTATAAATTTACTTGTGGGGAATTTCATCCTTTGTTGAGATTAACATGAAATAAAAAATCACAACCCAAGTTGCAGTCAACAGACCCTTTGCAATCTTTGTCCTAATTTTGCACTCTTTCAGCTCATCTTTCAGAGTTTTGATTTCAGCATCCAAATTCTCTAATCTTCTAATTAATACAAGTATTACTTCCCTTGAACGCTCACACATTGGAGGATCAACCCAAGCGAAGAAATTACAACCACCGTGCCCATCTTCACACCAATTTGGACAACTAAGGAATCTTTTACCAGCATTGTTTAAGCTTCTCCAAGCCGTCTTCATCACTGATTTCTTCATGCACCAGCAATTTCGATCCATGAGCCCTAATTTTCTTGATTGAATTTCTTGGATTTACAATCTAATCGAGCTGCACGTATGCTACTGAATCCATGAGCCCTAATTTTCTTGATCGAATTTCTTGAATTTATAATCTAATCGAGCTGCACGTATGCTACTGAATCACTTTGAGCTTTAGTAGCTTGTTCCAGCTCAATGTTGGAGAAGATAAGAAGGAAAAGACTTAAACACCCCTCCAGATTCACACGTGTGCCTTAGTCGGTCATTTTTGACCGGTTAACTGACAAAAGTGTGCTTTCTGTTACGTTTAATTGAAGTTTATGGTATACTTAGACACGTTTTTTAATTTGGGGTGCAAAAGTCAACATGGGATAAGGTTGATTATCTATTTCTTCGGTTGTGATAAGGTTGGTGTCAGTAATAAGCATGTGAATGATATTCCTATTTATATATGATTTGATTATGATATATATATATATATATGAATGAATATGCAAGTATGCTTGCATCAAGAAAAGATGTAAAGTCCTTTGATAGATAATAGGAACATATGTATAAGGACTTAGAACGAATTGATCAAATGTGTTAGGTTGATCCTACATAAGCAAAACAGCTTTGTAAAGTCCTTAAAAAGAAATAATGTACAAGGACTATAAATGTAGAAAGATTAAGCTTGTTAGGATGATCTTATAATGTAATAGATAGAAACATCTCGATCGCCGAAAGCACCGCACTGTAAATCAAAGTCTGCCAGGAGAGTCAAGAAAAACTCGAGAGCTATCAAGGTAGAATCGTAGTCTGCAAGATAGTAGATCTCAGAGTTCGTAGACTGCCATGAGAGACGAGGAAGGATCGTAGTATGTCGAGAAGAACTTCCTCGGAGCCGTAGTCTGTTGAGGAAGTCATGTTCAAAATCGTAGAGACAGCCTGTCTATGAGCCGACCAAGCATCTGCCGAAGCCAAGTCAAGAATCGTAGACTACACTCGGAGTTGTAGAGTCTACTGATCATATCAGAGGCAGAGATTGTAGTCGAGCAAGATCAAATGAAGACAACAAGCATAACGACAGAAATCGTAGAGTGTCAAGATCTGATCTCGGAGACGTAGTGTCTGCAGATAAATTTTCAATCGTAGAGTCGTAACTAAGGCCTCAACAGATGTGCTCATAATGCCAAGGCAAAATCGTAGAGCAAACACGATTCTCAACAAATGAGCACTCCCATAATATCCAGAGTATGAAGCCTCTGGTCTAAGCTGCAAAGTTACATCCAACCTGAAGGAAACCAGAGAGCACTCAACGAATAACATGTAAGCTAACAGAAGATCTAAGCACCAACCCAATTAGGATTCAGATTGAGTTGTGAAGCCATTCAAGCTGAAGTCTTCCCCAAGTTGATCAGAAGAAAACTTCAATCAAAGTAACTGACTAAGAAAAGTTAGCGAGTGCAGTAGCTGTCAAGTGAACAGAAGACAACGATCCTGGGATTATCCAGGATCGTAGTGTTTGCCAAACAAAGAAAAAACTGATGGAGTATACACCAAGATACTGGTCAGTCTATGAAGAACAAGGCTAAAGTGATTAAGCATTGGGTAAGTCCATTGATGATAAGTGAACGGGAGATCACAAGGAGAAAGTGAGCTGGACACGCCACAAATCAAAGTGTCTTCTTTTCGTAAGAGGCCGAACAAGGAGTCGAAGCCATCAATGTCTCCGAGCGAATGGAGGCAAAATGTAAGTATTGAAGTCTTGCATGAAAGAAGGAAGATGTGTTTGTTGGGAGAATGCATATTATGATTTGATGTTTTAATGTATATGCTCATGATTAGTTGTAAAGTCCTTCAAGTAAGATTTGTACAAGGACTTAGTGATAGATCAAATTTGTTAGGTTGATCTAAGCTCTTAACGTGTATCATTCTTTCATAGAATGTATAGATAGAAAGATCAAAGCTGTTAGGTTGATCTTGAGATGTAATAGATAGGCTTCGAAGAAGTTAAAGTGTATAAATCTGATCAACATTGCAGAAGTCAAGGCAGAAATGTAGAGCTTCAAAGATCGTAGTGTGTCTGCCTTGAAGGGCCTCTTCGGAAATCGTAGAGTGGTCTCAACATTTGCCGAGCAAACTCAACGATTGAAGTGTGCTGAAGGAAACATAGAATTTACAAGTCAAAGATCGTAGAGTGCTCTCAGAAACGTAGAGTTTACAACTCAAGCAAGCAAAGATCGTAGTGTCTGAAAGACTTCAGAGAAATCGTAGTGCTCTCGGTGATAATAGATCGTATCAGTGCACCAAGGCGACAAGTCACCATGATCCTCAATCGTAGAGTATCATCTCGCTTGTATCGTAAAACGCCGAGCCTCATAATTTGTGTGGATATAGGTTCCAACAAAAGAGGAATGGATTCTAAACGCATGCAAGACTCACCAACGGTCCAAAGACATAAGAAATATCCTTAGTATGCAACAAAAGAAGCGTATTGAAGAAGCTAAGGAAAGTACCATTGGTAGGGGGGAAACACCTTTTCGTGTGTTAGTGTGAGAAAGAAGTCTGCAGCAGTTTAGTGGGCCGTAATGCAGATTCGGAAGATGTGCAGAAATGTCTCCATCAAAGAACAGAAAAGTCAAATGCATTTAATGCTTCAACGGATGGATCCAACAGATAGTTTTAAAGATCACATATATGCAAATCAAGTAGATGAGTGCAAGGACATGCAAGCATTGAACAAACAACGTGAACAACTCTCAAAGCTCAACTCTACGATCTGAGAAATTGCAAAGCTTGCTCAGCTACTCAGTTCTTTCGAACAAGTGCTTAAACAAAGAATCGAGAGAAGAAACCATCAAGAACTCAACATCTATCAATCAATCAAGAAGAAGAGTGCCAAGTCTGCTTGGACTTGAAGAGTTCTAAGTGAATCAGTAAGAGAACCCAAGTCTGCTTTGGACTTGAAGAGTTCAAGAGTGAACTAAGAAGTTCCTGCATCTGGCCGTCTGAAGGAATCTGTGTGATTCGTGTTGTAAAAGACATCCTTAGTGGATTTCCTACTCATTGAGTAAAAGATTGGACTAAGAGCTTTAAGTGCTCTGAACCACTTAAAACGACTGTGTCTTTTACATCCATACTATAACTACTATATCTGTCATAACTGCTATAACTGCCTCACTCTTATAACTCCACTACTTTGCAAGAGAGATTAAAACAAACATAAATTCCGCTAAGTTTTAATCATCATTAACTAACAAGTTTAAAACGAAAAGATTTTTTAAATATCTATTCAACCCCCCCTTCTATATAACTATTGTGCCTACTAGGAACTAACAATTGGCATCAAAGCAGGTTCTATTATATAGCATATAAGCTTTAGTAGATCCAATGGCACACGTACCAAGCGAATCTAGAACTGGAGGAGGTAGCAAGCCACCAATGTGCAACAAGGATAAATTTACAAACTGGAAAGTCAGGATGCAAGCATACATGGACTCAATAGATGAAGATCTATTTGAGACCGTTCAAAATGGGCCCTATATTCCAACGAAGCTTGCACCAACCACTGACGATCCAAACAGAATACAAATTAAGGTTAAAGAAGAGTGGATGATTAACGAGAAGAGAGTCATCTAACTTGACAAAAAGGCGAAGAACATCCTGCTCCAATCCTGTAAGACGATCTGCTCAAAAACTTTGTCAACATCAAAACAAATGCAAGGAGGTTTGGGAATAATTGTTGATCATGCATGAAGGAACTGAAGAAGTCAGAGAAAATAAACAATTTCTCCTGACATAACAGTATGAGATGTTTGCTCATGTTCAAGGAGAAAACGTGACTGCCACCTATGAGAAATTCAACGTTCTGCTCAACTCTCTGCAAGCATATGGGAAGATCTATCCTAACAAAGATCTGATCATAAAGTTCATGAGAGCCCTACCGAGCAAGTGGGATGCCAAAACCATCGCTATAAGAGAGTCAAAGAATCTTCACGATGACAATTCAACAACTATATGGGCAATCTCCCCGACATATGAACTGGAGTCGACTCAACGAAATGAAACCCTATCGTAAGAAAAAGAAGGAAGGATAAGGGTGTTGCTCTCAAGGCAACTGAAAGTGTGAGACCCCAGATTTTATGAATAAAGATTTAATTTTCTCGAAATAATTTTTTTAATATTATGGTGTGGATTTGATATAATGTTATAGTTGTGGGTAGTATTTATAAATTTTGTAAAGTATGCAAGTTGTTGTATAATATTCGATTGGTTGGGGAATATTCTTTTTGTTTGGGAATATCCGCATTTACGGTATAATCATTGTGGACCCCACAACGGAATTATTGTTTGATTGAAAAAATGACAAAATATTTTATAAAAATAACGGCGGAAGTTTTACCGTTAATACCGTTGAACTACTCGGTAGTAAAATACAATGAATACACGTGGTTGCATAAGAAGACACCACGGTATTGATTATTGATGCTTACGTGATAAGTCACTCAGCTTTTGTTTTATTGGTATTATTAATGTAATAAAATGTAAAAAACTTTTTATATAAAATGTAATACTTTTATAAAGTTATTCTACAAATAGAATATATTATATTATATTATGATAGTGTTTTGCATAGTAAAATCTTTTTATATAAAATGTAATACTTTTATAAAGTTCTATAAATAGAATATATTATATTTTATTATGCATAGTGTCAAGATAAAGGTCTCAAGATAGTATTTTGCATAGTAAAATCTTTTTATATCAAATGTAATACTTTTATAAAGTTATTCGCTTTTATTAGATTATAAATAGAATATATTATATTTTATTTAAAAGATTTTGCTTTAAATATGGATCGTCGATTAAAATAAATCAATCTGGACCGCTCATGAATTAGTTACTTATCAGAATTCATTCTTCTATAAATAAAGCTCATTCATTCATTATTTCTTACGAATTCACTTAAACTCTGTAGAGAGAAACTATAGATAGAGTTCTTCTTCATAATCTTGAGCATATTTCTTTTAGAGTTTAAGAAAGCTTTGAGCGTAGTACAAGTTTTCTTCGAGTATATCCTCGCCCTACCAGTTGGAATACTTTTCTTTCAAAGGTAGGAAATATTATTTGTTGTACCCGTAAGGATATTATTCTTTTGTATTCAAGAAGAGAACTTCATTATTCCATTTCTTTATTGTTCGTTGAATAACTCAGATATCGCCTGCCACTACCCTATACTTGGTGACATTCTTCTATTATTCTCTTTATTATTTCGCTTAATATCCCGCTCTGCGTATATACGCCTGGACCGGTTCTATTTTTTATTATTCCATCTTTATTATTCTCGCTTTAATATCCTGTTTGTGCTATATCTGTGGGACCGGTTCCATCATTTATTATTCCGCATTTATTATTTTGTTGGAACATCCCGCTTGCAGTGTGAATTTCACCGACCGGTTCCGTTATTATTATTCAGCTAGAATAACCGCTCTATCGCGAAGTACCGCATGCACGGTGATATCTTTTGTTATTCCATTCGGTATTATATACTCAACATTAAAATTTTGACTTCTATACTCCATGAAATTAGTGGAATATCCTCGATATTTTGCGCTTCATCCAAAGATTTTTCATGGAAATATTCTTCCGAGCATTCTTGAATTTTATTCTACAAAGAAGTATCATGTTGACAATTTGGATGTTATTGGTTCCTAGACAAATTAATTCTTGAACTTGTTTAATTGAATTCTTATATCATTGTCATCATCCTCACGCTTATGTTATGTTGAAAGTCATATGTGGCCCCAGTGCATAGATGGACTTGGTATGATTATGACCGTGGGATTATTCGGTATAATCATGACCGTAATATTACAAATGATGTGAAAATTAAAAGTCCTCATTGTCTGGTGTAGTGCATTGATGGACAGCTTTTTGGTATGATTATGGCTATGGATTCTCTTCTACCAAGGGAGCAAAGATGAATTATTTTATGGCATGATCAGACTGTTGATGAAAACACGATTATCTTTGGCCCGAAGGTATGGATAATTCGTGGTCGTGATATTAAAGAATATCCTCGGCCTATAAAGTGCAAGGATGATTTAATGATGTGGATTATTTATCGAAATGAGTCTCAAATGATAAAAGTGATGAAAAACTTTTAAATCATAAAAGATAGTAGTATTCTCTACTTGACTCTTCTAATAGATTGCTTGTTCACCCGCAGCTTAAACTTGATGTTGTTATATTTTGTCGCTTAACACATCGTTGAAGGCTAACGATAAATTATTCTCGCATTATCTTAGTCATAATATTTCTTCTTCGGGCTAGTTGAGCTCACCTTTTCTTTTTTTTCGTTTCTTCGTGAAATGAGAACATAAGCAGGACTAGTCGAGGAACAGAGTGACTATCCCGAGGATAAGATTAGTAGTCCTCACTATTCTGTGAAATAGTGTAATAATAAATGTAATGAGGACTCCATTGAGTGTGGATATTGTCTAGATGACAATATTTGTATTAAAACTCACATCATATATTTTGTCGTATTTTACACGACAGCTGTATTATTAGTTTGTATTTGAATTTTGTACCATGTATCTGGCGACTCAAGATGGGTGATGTATACCTAATTTTGGGGGCGTCACAGAAAGTGCATCAAAAGTCAACATTGAGATTGACTCTGATTATGATGAGGACGATGATGAAGACCTAGCTATGCTGGTGAAAGATTAAGAAGGTTCATGCGTCAAGGCAAACCCAGCAAGCCAAAGAAAGTCAATAATTACAGCAGCCAGGAGCAAATGAATGATCTATACAACAGCAAGAAGCCTGGCCACTTCATTGCCAACTGCAATAAACCTCTAAGAGAAGAACTAAAGAAGAAAACACATGCAAAGAAGGAATACAAAGGCAACAAAAGGCCTTAGAAGAGAGACAAAGGCCTGGTAGCTGGAGGATCGTGGAGTGATTCAGACAATGACTCCAATGTTGACTCCGGAGATGATGAAGAACCACAAATGGATAATCTGTGCCTAATGGCCAAACATGCAAAGGACAAACAAAACCTCAACATACATGATGTAAGTCTCGATGAGGTATTTGACTTCAACTCACCTAATGTAGACATAAATGATTTAAGAACTGCTCTGCATAGCATAACCACTGATCTACATCAATACATGAAGTGGTTCAAAGTTTTGTCTAAAGATCACTCACTTCTTCAAGAGGAGAAGAAGAAAATTTAAGAAGAGCTTGAAACAGCCCTTCTAAGTACTAATCTTCTCTCCAAGCTTGAGGCTGAGAATGAGACCTTAAAACAGACAAACACACTCAATGCACAAAGATAGTCTAATCTAACCTCTAAAATTGAGGAACTAGAAAAGACTTTCTCTGCTTGGAACAAATCCTCATCATCCATGGACTTCCTACTCTCTAGTCAGAGAAGTACATTCAATAGAACAGGCTTAGGCTTTGGGGAATCCATTTCAGAGCCATGTGTGGAAAAGACAAAGGAAACTAGCACTAGTAATGCATCAAGTTGTAGTAGAAGCATTACCTTTGTGAAATCTTCACAGAAGGAAGAACAAGTTCAACCTTGTCCTACTGTCTCCATTCATACTCAAAGGAGTAAATGATCTCATGCTGGCCTGGGATTCATAAAAGAGAAGAGTAACCTAACCTCTACTCACCAACCTCGAAGAATCATAGAGTCAAGCAAGACCAACTCTACGAATCAACTAGGAAGGTACAGTAGAGGTAAGACACACTCATCACTATTTATGAAATCCAAGGACACGTGGAAGAATAAGAATCAGTTTAACAGAAGAACAACTAAAGAACCACACAAGTCCAAATGGAGGATGAATCATCATACACACACAGGCATGCATCATACTAGATGTTTTATATGAAATAAATATGGTCACAAGGCTGCCAAGTGTTATTATAATTCCATGCATGTAAGACCTAAGATTAAACAGATTTGGGTTCCCAAAGGCACTAACAAAGAAGGACCCATGCAAATATGGGTACCAAAATGAAGGTTCAATGTTTTGACAGGAAAAGAGCTCCATGATCACTACATGGTATCTGGACAGTGGATGCTCAAGGCACATGACAGGGAACAAAGCCCTTTTATCTAACTACATAGAGAAGGAGGGTCTCTCACTCATCTTTGGAGACAACGGCTCGGGCAAGACAAGAGGATATGGCTCACCGGCAATGGTGCAAAGATCATTCAAAGAAAGTAGCATATATGGAAGGTCACCAACACAACCTTCTAAGCATCAGTCAACTCTGCGATAAGGGTCATCAAGTAACATTCCTCAACAACCAATGTCAAGTTAGAGATTTGAATATATCTGTTGTCAAGCTAACCGGGACAAGAGAAGGAAATGTCTACACAGTGAATCTTGGTCAACTAAGCTCAGACGAGACAATATGTTTTCTGGTAAAAGCATCTGAAGAAATGAGCTGGCTATAGCATAGACAGTTGTCACACTTAAACTTCAAAAGTATATCCAAACTGGCATCAAAAGATCTTGTTGCTGGCCTACCTAAGTTCAACTTCGTAAAAGAGAGGCCATGCAATGCTTGTCAGTTTGGAAAGTAAACCAGAAGCTCATTCAAGAGCAAAACTGCCAACTCTATCGACAAGCCCCTGCAGTTGCTCCACATGGATCTATTTGGGCCAATCCCAACAACTAGTCTAGGAGGAAAAAGATACTCTCTAGTTATAGTTGACGACTACACCAGATTCACATGGGTATTCTTTCTAACTTCAAAGGATGAAACAAGCTCCCAATTAATCAAGATATTCAGACTGATGATGAACGAGAAAGGAGAGAAAATCAAGGCCATAAGGAGTGATCATGGCAGAGAATTTGACTTCTCAGAAATAGACCAGTTCTGCTCAGACAATGGCATCAGTTATAACTTTTCAGCTCCACGAACTCCTCAACAAAATAGAGTAAATTTAAAAAAACGAGAGCCTCGATAGAGGTTTGGAAGAACTCTACTAGCGAACCTTTCTCATCCGCTCAATACTTCAAGCGTAAGTCGTCAACACCGCATGCTACACGCAGTAATAGATCACCGATACACTCTACGATCAAGAGGACGCCTACTTAACCGTGGAAAGGAAGAAAGCCAAATGTCGCCTACTTTATCGCTTTTCTACCGCATGCTACATTCTCAATAATGGAAAGCAGAACCTGACAAAATTTCAGCCCAAGTCAGATGAAGGAATCTTTCTTGGATATGCCACAGACAATAAGGCCTATAGAGTGTTCAACAAGAAGACATTGAGTGTTGAAGTCTCGATCCATATCATCTTTGATGAAATGTACTTAGACAACATAAGAAAGCTTGAAGACACTACGATCGATAAAGTAGACACTACGAATGAAATCGTCGAGCCCAACACTACGATCGTAGTGCCGATATAAAGGTAATCGTTGAGCAACAAAATGAGATCGTAGAGAGGTCTATGCAAGACAATGAACCTCCACACCAAGAAGAAGAAATAGATCTTGAAGACTTAAGACAAGAAGGCATCATTACATATGTCCCAACTGGTAACAGATAGGCCAGATATCACACTCAGAATCTAATCATTGGAGATCCGAGTGCTAGAGTCAAAACAAGAGCTGCCACTCAAAATGAATACTTTTATCTAAGTTTTCTATCTCAAATAGAACCAAAGAAGATAGAGGATGCTAAGGAAGACTCTAGTTGGATATAATCCATGCAGGAATAACTCAACCAATTTGAACGAAACAAAGTATGGAGATTGGTACCAAGACCAAAGAGTCATCCTATCATTGGAACCAAGTGGGTCTTCAGAAACAAAATGGATGAAGATGGAGTTATAACCAGGAACAAGGCAAGATTAGTGGCAAAGGGCTACTCTCAAGAAGAAGGCATTGACTACGATGAGACATTTGCACCTGTTGCCAGACTAGAATCCATCATAATCTTTCTTGCCTTTGCTGCTCACATGAAGTTCAAAGTCTTTCAGATGGATGTCAAAAGTGCATTCCTAAATAGAGAACTCCAAGAAGAAGTCTATGTAGAGCAACCTCCAGGTTTCATCAATCCATCTCTTTCCAATTATGTTTATAGATTAGACAAAGCCTTATATGGTCTTAAAAAATCACCTAGAGCATGGTATGAAACACTAACTAACTTCTTAAATGAAAATGGGTTCACTAGAGGTAGAGTAGATACCACACTGTTTCTTAGAAAGCATAAAGACAAAGTCTTATTAGTTCAAATATATGTTGATGATATTATTTTTGTTCTACCGACGAAAAGTTATGCAAGAGATTCTAAAGTCGATGCAGAGCAAGTTTGAAATGAAGCATGATGGGTGAGTTTAATTTCTTCCTCGACTGCAAGAAAGCGCATCGATGAAGGAACTTTCATAAACCAAGCCAAGTACATCAAAGACTTACTCAAAAAGTATGGTATGGAATCAACCTCTCCCATGAAAACACCAATTGCTCCTGCAACCAAGCTTGATAAAGATGAAAAGGTAAAAGTATTGATATAACTCAATACAGTAGGTATGATAGGTTTTCTTTTATATCTAATCGCCAAGATAGACCGTATATAATGTTTGCAACATGCATATGTCTATATATATTTCAAAGCTAACCCTAAAGAGTCACATTTATCTCGTCAGAAAGAGGATCTTCGTATCTTAAGGGTACACCTTACTTGGGGCTTTGGTACCCCAAGGAATCCTCATTCAACTAACAGATACACAGATGCCGATTTTGCAGGATGCAAAATAGATAGAAAGAGTACCAAAGGACACTTGTCAATTGCTTTAGAAAGCAGACTTGTGTCCCGGGTTTAGCAAAAAAGCAAAACTCAAAGGTTCTACTTCAACCGCAAAAAGTTTGAATACATTGTTTGCTTTGGCAAATTTCTTGTGTTCGTGATCCTATGGATGAAAAATCAATTAATCGACTATGGGTTTGATTTCAAATCTATTCCCATTCACCGTGATAAACACAAGTTCCATAAGAATAACTCATAATCTCAAGTTATGCATTCTAGATCTAAGCATATAGAGATAAGGTATCACTTCATTAAGGATCATGTACAGAATGGAACTATATCTTTACAATATATCCCTACTAAAAATCAACTTGCTGATGTTTTTACAAAACCTCTAGATGAATCCAGATTTAATAAGTTAATAAGTGAGCTAAGCATGCTAAATCTACAACCATAAAATATATGCTCTAGATTGTGCTAACCATAACAGATACAAAGGTTGAACTCAAAATCATAGACATGATCAAGGGAAGTCCACAATCGTAGAGCTGAAGAGGCAAAACCACCTCAACGATCGTAGCAAAGACTCAACCATCGTAGAGCAGACTCAACGATGATAAAATCCTCATCAACAAAGCAAGAGTGCATCATGTGATGATAAGCTTCAAAACACAGCAATCCCTCTGATAAGCGCCTCAGGAACAAACCTAACCCTTGACTCATTCCAAGAGGTTGGCCCTTCCTGAGTTGCCTTAAAAGAATGCTATGTCAAAAACTCATCACAAGGATCCGGTCAGACTCGACGATCGTAGATCAGACTCGATAAATGCAAAGCACTCAAAGATCACAAAACTGCCTCAACGATCGCAGTCCTCCCTAAGGACACCTCAGCTCTGCAGGAGCCAAGGGCAAATTAGTACAATCCCTATCAGTTAAAACCGAAGAGCCAAACAAAAGATGACACCTGTCCCACTAAGCAAAAAGGAGAGAGGAAAGTTGCAAGTACAAATTGAAATCATTTTTTTTTGAAATCAGAAGTTCGAAATATTATCTCTCTCATCCTCTCTCAAAGCAGAAACCCTAAATCAGAAGAAAGTTCTTTTCTATCTCACTTCCAACTGCAAAGTCGATGGCGGCATCCAGTGTTATCTCAGGCTACAGACTCTGTTTTGATGAGTTCAAAACAGCTCAACCCAAGTTCCATAAGACTCGCCCATCAAGAAGGCGTGTCTCAAGAAGCCTTGAAAGACGTATACATTGATTTATCCAATGTTAGTGAAAGAGTTCTACAGGAATGGAGTATTTGAAAACGACATCATCACTACGATAGTAAGGGATGTCGTAATCAGATTGAAGACCGAAGACATCAACCTCGCCCTAGGTCTCAAAAATGAAGGGCATACATTCTTATATAGCATAGACTTCCAAGAGGGACTTAGAAGAATGCATCACAAGAAACTCCCCTCTGTGAAAGGGTACAAGAAGAAGGAGTTCCCACAGAGGTATGAATTTCTAGCCGATATAGTTGGGAAATGTATATACTGCAAGAGCTCAGGTCACGACTCTGTGAATGAAGTTCAACTTAAACTCATGACTGCCATGAGTTATGGAATACAACTCAATTATGGAGCCCTATTGCTCGATTGGATTAGTAAGTGGCTCGTCAACTCAAAGAAGTCAAAAAACCCTCAGAAGATGCTATACGGGCGATTCATAAGTATCATTCTACAATCAACCCTGGGTGACAAAATTGGGGATAAAGAAGGAGAAGCTATTAACCCAAATAGACGAATGACCCAGAAATTGTTTGAAAATTAGAAGAGAAATCCAGCTGAGTATGCTCGAATGATGACCGAATCCAGTGGAAGAACTGGGGATCTGAAGGACTCAGGTCATCCAGGAAACATGTCTGTGGTCAGGGAGATCGAAGAAGAAGAAGAAACCAACAAAGAAGAACCCTCTGTCCTTACTAGAAAGAGCAAGGGCAAGAGGAAGCTAAAGGCTAGACTGGTAGAAGAGCCTCAAGGATCTACCACTTATATACTTGTAGAGTCCTCTGATATAGAGACTCTGAGGATGCTAAGAAGAAAGCAGCAGCAAGATGAAGCAGATGAGGATCAGGCTACCATATCCCGCATCCTCAAGAAGAAAAAAAAGTTGGTCATAAGTCCAAAAGGCCATCAACACCTCAATCAGAGACTCTCTATTGTTCAGAGACCGCACTCAAGCATGGCAGAAGCGAAAGTCACCGCTTCAAGCATAGTGGCTGATGAACAGGACAACACTGAGGTTCAAGAAAGTCCTGATGTTGTGGCTAAGCCTAGTAAATCAAGGAGAAAGCTGGTCAAGATGTACATTCATAAGAATGAAAAAGTGCTCAAGGAGGAAGATAAGAGCATGGTTTCCCAAGAGGATGAAGGCTCCAAATTTAGAGGGGAGATCCCTGAGATTCTCAGGATAGAGAATACACCAGCTAAGGGGGAGATGCCTGAAGCTCAAGAAGATGCTCCAATTGAGGGGGAGTTTATGAGCTTACAAGAAGATGATCAAGTTAAGGGGAGCCTCAAGATATCTCCATGGCAGAAGAAGTTGTCCCTGCCAGAAATGAAGAGGAACCAGTAAAAGATCATTTAGAGCCCATTTAGATAATGGAGTCCTCCAACGAAGACAGAGAAGAGGAAGAAGATGATGATGACCTTCAGATCACTGGTGTGGGCAGAGATGGGTATAGAAGTTATCTCTACAATCAGATATTCTCATACCTACCCATGGTGCCATATCATCAAGCCCAAATCCTAAACTCTTGGGATCACATGTTCTGGAGCTTCAAAGAGTATCCAGCCATCTCAGTATTGGCTCATGGATTTCCAGGGAGATTCAATTTTGCCAAGAAATTGCTTACCAACAACTCTTCCTCAAAGGATAAACTTGAGGTACTGTCTATCCCAAACCTCTTCAGAGTTAATCACTTACCATCATCCTCATTTAGCTATTTTTATGAATTCCCACGATGGTTGGAAGTGATACTTCATCCACTAAATCAATTTCCAGTTGCAGAATCCCAAAATTCTGTAACTGAGGAACCAAATGCAGTCAACTTATTTTGCTCCCACAAACCACCAACTTTACGATCCCTGACTCTAGTCCCATCGTAGAGTCCCAAATAGAAATCGTAGAGCCACATATTCCAAACATAGAAACCCCTCCATCAGACATACCATCCTCCTCCTCCAATGACTATTTTAGTCTTGATCTTGCTCTCTACTCTCTGCAAGATCAATCCTAGAAAATATCCCCTCCATTCAACAATCCTCAAACCAATGACACTCTTCCAAATCTGCCCACAAAAGATGACTTGAAAGAAGTGTCCAAGAACATGGTCAAGAACATTGAAGAAAGCCTGGACACTCACTCAGACCTCATTCATCTCCGGCTGAATCAAATGATAAATGCTGCAAATAATATCCCTGACACTCTAAATGCTGAGCTTACAAAGAAGCTGAGGGAAATTATCCACTAAATTCTTTAAAAGCATGAAGGATGTAGATGAGATTCATTTCAGATAAATACCAAGCAAAGAGAGAGGTCGTTTTGAAATGCGTAAAAATCAAGAAGTCCAAAATAAGCTCATGCTGGAGAACATCATAAACCTGAAAGCTTCAGTCAAAGAATTCCAAAAAGCTTATATGAATCAGGAACAGCAGAATGACATTGTTCTCACTTCCCTTCGAAACAAAGAAGCTAGATCTGAAATACAGATCAAGGAAAGTCGAGAGGACATTGCTCAGACACAAAGCCAACTAAACGAGCTTATCCAAGGAGTAAATCGACTTTCTGCAGACATTCAAACCCTTGATGCTGACATAAAGGGGGAGAATAAAGGGAAAGGAGTTCAAGGAGCACAGAGAGATCAGGGCAGAGGCAGAGGAGGTCAAGGAAACCAAAAAAGGGGAAGAGGAAAATTTTCACGAAGCCCTCCTCAGAAGATGGGCCCCACCATCGACTCCACGATCAAGCAATCGCACTCAACGATCCGATCAAGAGAAGTCTTGATGGCTCACCTTTTAAGAAGTCAAGGGCCAACTACCAAATTCACCAAATGTGACCACCACAGCCCAAGAATGCCAATTGGAGATTCAACATTCATGAATAGGCATGATCACAACCCAATAGTAAGTCCAAGTGAGCTGGAAGAGATAACCAGAAGGGACGAAGCTAGCAGGAAAAGAAGGGCTGAGGAGTATGCCAATCCTCCAAGAAAAAGGTCAAAGAAATAGAGATAAGTTGGAACTTTAAATTCTTATTGATGTAAAGCTAAACTGCAATATTTCTTGAACATCAATAAATTCATGCTTATTCTCTAGAAATTTCAGCTGTTCACTGAAATACTAAGTCATGTTTAAATTTCCTGCAAATGCATCTAGACACTAATAATCATGACAACAAATCTCCTTGGTTATGTCAATATCAAATATGGGGAGATTGTTGGGAAAATGCATATTATGATTTGATGTTTTAATGTATATGCTCATGATTAGTTGTAAAGTCCTTCAAGTAAGATATGTACAAGGACTTAGTGATAGATCAAATTTGTTAGGTTGATCTAAGCTCTTAACGTGTATCATTCTTTCATAGAATGTATAGATAGAAAGATCAAAGCTGTTAGGTTGATATTGAGATGTAATAGATAGGCTTCGACGAAGTCAGAATGTATAAATTTGATCAATATTGCAGAAGTCAAGGCAGAAATATAGAGCTTCAAAGATCGTAGTGTGCCTGTCTTGAAGGGCCTCTTCGGAAATCGTAGAGTGGTCTCAACGTTTGCCGAGCAAACTCAACGATCGTAGTGTGCTGAATGAAACATAGAGTTTACAAGTCAACGATCGTAGAGTGCTCTCGAAAACGTAGAGTTTACAACTCAAGCAAGCAAAGATCGTAGTGTGCAAAGACTTCAGAGAAATCATAGTGCTTTCACCGATAAAGATCGTACCGAGCACAAAGGCGACAAATCACCATGATCTGAATCGTAGAGTATCATCTGTCTTGTGTCAGAAAATGTCGAGCCTCATAATTTGTGTGGAGATAGGTTCTAACAAAAGAGGAATGGATTCTAAATACTGCAGTACTCACCAGTCCCAAAGACATAAGAAATATCCTTAGTATGCATGCAAAAGAAAGAAGCGTACAAGAAGAAGCTAAGAAAAAGTACCATTGGTAGGGAAAACACCTTTTCAAAAGTTAAGTGAGAAAGTAGTCTGCAGCAATCGGTGAGCGTAATGCGCCTCGGAAGATGTGCAGAAATGTCTCCATCAAATAATAGAAAAGTCAAATGCATTTAATGCTTCAATAGATGGATCCAACAGATAGTTTTAAAGATCACATATATACAAATCAAGCAGATGAGTGCAAGGACATGCAAGCATTGAACAAATAACGTGAACAACTCTCAAAGCTCAAATGTGACGCCCCCAAAATTAGGTATACATCACCCATCTTGGGTCGCCAGATACATGGTACAGAATTCAAATACAACTTACTAATACAACTGTCGTGTACAATACGACAAAACATAAACCGTGAGTTTGAATATAAATATTATCTACTAGAGATTATACAAACTCAAAAGGAGTCATCATTACAATTATTATCACACTATTTCGCACGAATAGTGAGGACTACTAATGCTATCATCTCGACCATCACTCCGCTCCCCGACTCGTCCCCAAATATATTCTCATTTCAAGAGAGAAAAAAGGAAAGAAAGGGTGAGCTCAACTAGCCCAGTAAGAAATATTATGACTAAGATAATGCAGAATAAATTATCATTAGTCTCCAACAATGTTAAACTGATAAAATATAAAAGACATCAAGTTTAACTGCAGTGGAACAAGCAATCCATTAAAAGAGTCAAGTAGAAAATAAAATCTATTATCTTTTATAATTAAAAAGGTTTTTCATCATCATTATCGCCGAGACTCAAATTTCAATAAATAATCAAGATCATTAAATCATCCTCGCACTACGTGCCAAGGATATTCTTTAAGATCACGACCACGAATTATCTATGCACTACGCCCAAAGATAATCGTGTTTTCATCAACAGGCCCCGATCATGCCATAAAACAATTCATCTTTGCTCCTTGGCAAGAGAATCCATAGCCATAATCATACCAAAAAAGCGCCCATCAACGCACTACGCCAATGAGGACTTTTAATTTTCACATCATTTGTAACATTAAGATAATGATTATACCGAATAATCCTCGGTCATAATCATACCAAGTCCATCTACGCACTACATGTGCCATGATGACTTTCAAAAAAATAAACATGAGGATGATGACAATGATATAAGAATTCAATAAAATAAGTTCAAGAATTAATTTATCTAGAACCGATAACGCCCAAATTGTCAACATGATAATCGCTTTTAGAGACTAAAATTCAAGAGTGCTCGTAAGAATATTTCCATAAAAAGATATCGGATGAAGCGCAAATATCAAGGATATTCCACTAATTTCATGGAGTATGAAGTCAAAACTTTAACCAACCGAAAGTGTAATAAAGAATGGAATAACAAAAGAAATCACCACGCATGCGGATTGCAGATGTGGAAAGTTATTCCAATAGAATAATAATAATCTAACCAGTCGTGAAATTCACAATCGATAAGATGTTCCAATGTAATAATAAATGCGAGAATAATAAATGATGGAACCGATCCGCACAGATAGAATGAGCATGTGATATTCCGGCGAGATTAATAAAGACGGAATAATAAAAAATGGAACTAGGTCCCACAGATAAGATGCATGAGATATTCTCGACGTAATAATAAAGATGTAATAATAATAAAGAATGTCACCAAGTATAGGTAGCTTGCGATATATAGGTTATTCCAACGTAACAATAAAGAAATGGAATAATGTAAGTTCTCTTCTTGAATACAAAAGAATAATATCCCTTACGAGTACAACAAATAATATCCCTACCGTAAAATAATACTTGATATAATAGTAGTGAAGTAAAGAGAAAACTTTTCTTCTATCTCTATAGTCTCTCTCTATAGTTTCTCTCTCAGAGTTCAAAGAATTAAGTAATAAAATAATGAAGGAATGAGCTTTATTTATAGGAGAATGGAATGCATAAGAATTAATCCATGAACGGTCCATATTGATTTACTTTAATCTGATGGTCCATATTTAAAGAAAAATCTTTTAAATAAAATATAATATATTCTATTTATATAAAAAGATTTTTACTATGTAAACACTATATCTTGACTATGCAAACACTATATATAATAAAATATAATATATTCTATTTATAGAATAACTTTAATAAAGTATTCTGCTTTTATATAAAAAGATTTTACTATGCAAAACACTATGCATAATAGAATATAATATATTCTATTTATAGAATAACTTTAATAAAGTATTTTGTTTTATATAAAAGATGTTTCGCTTTTATTACGTTAATAATACTGAATAAAACAAAACTTATCAATTAACAATAATTGAATCAAATAATGTGAGATACTACGCAAAGAACTATTGTAACAATAATTGAACAAAACCGGTGACTTCTCACATAAATATCAATAATCAATACCGCAAGCTACTACTATGCAACAACGCCAGACATCGACTTTTACTACTACCGAGTAGTTCAACAAGATCAACCAGTAAAACTTCCGCCGTTATTTTCAATAAAATATTTTTGTCGCTTTCTCAATCGACGATAATAATTCCGTTGTAGGGGTCCACCAATGATTGTGCCGTCGCATTTAATATTTCCCTGTTTTAAAACGAATATTCCCCACCAATCGAATATAATATGACAACTTGCATACTTTGCAAAATTTATAAATATTACCCACAACTATAACATTATCTCAAATTCACACCATAATATAAAAAATTATTTCTAGAAAATTAATTCTTTATTCATAAAACTGGGGTTTTCACAATCTCCCTCCTTATGGAATTTTGCCTCAAAATTTACGTGACGCACTGTATGCCGAATAAAAGAGATACCTTGACTTCATTTTAGATTCTAACTTTTGAGGTATAACCCTCGAGTGTTGGATACGATTCTTCTTATCCAAGATTTTAACACGAGATCTCATACGTTAAATCATCCGCTATCTCGTCCGATTCTAAATTAATAATGTGGTTCGGTCATCCACATGTTTACGTAACATTGATGCGTTAAAAATGTTATGAGCACGCGCGACATACTTGGCGGTAAACGAGTTTATAAGCCACGCCCTACTCAATCGATGATTTCAAATGGGCCAATTAAATCGAGGGTTGAGATTTCCTCTTCAAAGAACTCTTGCTTCTAGAATAATGCCCTCTTGAACCTTCTTCTTCACATTCATCGATTCGTACGTAGCTTGGCTTGGCGTTTTAACTTTATCGATTAAAGTCGATTTTACTCAGATATTCGTTATCTTCACGTGGGTCCCTAGAGTCTTTAACTCTATCTTCATCATTTGCAAGTCATACGAAATGAGTCTTTGTGTTAACAACATCGCACTTATAAACGCATACGATCTTCTACTCAACACGTCAGCTACCACGTTCGCTCTTCCACGATGATATTGAATGGTACGATCGTAATATTCAATAGCTCGAGTCAACGCTTTAGGCGCATGTTACGCTTCGTTTTAGTTGAAGAAATATTTTGAGGGTTTAAGAAATGGGTTTTGTCTTGGTGTCAATACAAAATTCGATTTCACGCCTAGGGTAGGCTAAGAAGTCTTCGTGAATACGCCAAGAGATTTATTAATGATAGAAATATCATTCAAAATCATTATTTCATCCAAGACTTGGATAAGACGTCACATTGATACCAACTGTGACTTCTATCCCTAACCTAGATAAAGACCTCACAATGATACCTATCAACTTGTCATCGCTCATTCACGACATCGCCTACTGAAGTCCGGCCGGTTCGCAGCATTCCACACATAAAGGAAGTCATCAACAAAAGGATCTCGGGGACTCTTTACTTATGGCTTGATATGACAATGATTGAATTAGTGGTTTAGTTGCTTGAATTCGCATAATAGGTTGGTTAGGAATATGAAAGCTAACAACCTTACGAAAACATGATGAGTAGTTAACCAATCGCTTAAAAAACCACATCAAAGGCAAGTATTTTCAAAGAGATAAGATCGACAGTAACGTGAAAGTGTCGATTTGAATCAAACAAGATTTATAAACAATGGAGGTAACGAAGGTTTCTCCTAATGGAGTTTCAATAGATAAATCAAAGTTTAACTTCTCCTGAGGAGTTAAGTACAAACATTGAACACAACTAGGTGAAATAAAAGAGTGAGTAAAACCGTGATCTAACACTCAGATAGACTTCGTAAGAGTTTATGACTAACATACCCGTGATAATTTTATTCAGGTTCCTTGTCATGAAAAAACGCTCTTTCTTAAACTACCTACTTTAGCTTGTGCAGGGACATCCTTTGGCATCACTATCCCAAATTGGACTTGACTTCACCATACGACAAAATCGAGCTAGGTGACCTTCTCTTCCATAATTAAAACACGTTTTAGATTGTTGCGTACAGTTTGGACGGATGTGTCCCTCCTGTCCACATTTGAAACATACGACCGGTGGTCATTCTTTTTCCTTTGAAACGGGTCTTTGGTCTTAAGCGCCTTTACGCCATTGTTGAACCTTCTCTTCTTGAAATGTCCATTCTTATTGTTTTGGCCATGATTATCACCGAAGTGGTTACCATTTCTGGCATGTTGATTCCCTTTATGCTTATTGTCACCGCTTTGATAACTGTTATCACCGGTATTATCATTTTACCGGCTACTCTCTTTTGGTGTGGTTAACTCATTATCGCGCTCCAATAACTGAGCCCTATTAACAACATCTGAATACAAACACAGTTTATGAGAGAAAAGATATTGTCGTATCTCAGGTTTCAAACCTCTTAAAAACATCCGCGTCATTCTCTATTCATTATCAACCAAGTGGGACGCAAATTGGGACAAATCGGCAAACTTGGCTTCGTACTGCGACACGGTCATGTTGTTTTGCTCTAACTTGATAAATTCCACCTCCTTCATGTGACGAATGCTTTCGGGAAAGTACTTGTCATTGAACAGCTCTTGAAACTTCTCCCAAGACATCTTGAGTGCGTCAGGCTGGGTACGTTTTACAGATTCCCACCAGTGATCCGCCTCTTCACGCAACATAAAGGTGAGCAAAAGTCTCGGAGCATCCCAAGACATCAAATATCTTGGTGATCTGCTTTAACCACGTCTCCGCCTTAAGTGGTTCTGGCTTTCCCAAAAACTCCGGTGGTCCCAGCTCCTTGAATTGCTTAGCGGTGACCAACCGTGGGTTGCCATTGTTTCCTCCTGCATTATGAACAAGAGCCGTCTTCGCCTGATGTTGTATGAATTCTAAAAAGCTCTTAAACGTACCGTTGTTCGTCAATTGATCAGTGTTGTTGTTTACAAGAGATTATCGCTATCCTGTTGCACATTGTCCTGATTATTGATTTGTGGAGAATCAACAGTCTCCTGTGTTCCATTGCTATTCTCAACATTCTCGAATGCCATTTTTAAACACTGCCACAAAACAAGGGTTAATTGACATGCAACATATTATCACTATACTCTGACCGACCAATCAAATACCAAATAAACTTAGGTAGGTCATACTAGCGAAAGAATTCTCCGTCTCTCCCCTCCTAGTTCTAGTCTCACATCTTAGCCAAGGATCATATCCCTAAGCTTTGATATCAACTGTGACGCCCCCAAAATTAGGTATACATCACCCATCTTGGGTCACCAGATACATGGTACAGAATTCAAATACAACTTACTAATACAACTGTCGTGTACAATACGACAAAACATAAAATGTGAGTTTGAATACAAATATTATCTACTAGAGATTATACAAACTCAAAAGGAGTCCTCATTACAATTATTATCACACAATTTCACGAATATAGTGAGGACTACTAATGCTATCCTCCGACCATCACTCCGCTTCCGACTCGTCCAAATTTATATTCTCATTTCACAAGAGAAAAAGTGAAAGAAAGGGTGAGCTCAACTAGCCTAGTAAGAAATATTATGACTAAGATAATGCGAATAAATTATCATTAGTCTCCAACAATGTTAAACCGATAAAATATAATAGACATCAAGTTTAATCTGCGGTGAACAACCAATCCATTAAAAGAGTCAAGTAGAAAATAAAATCTACTATCTTTTATAATTAAAAGGTTTTTCATCATCATTATCGCCGAGACTCACTTCAATAAATAATCCACATCATTAAATCATCCCCGCACTACGTGCCGAGGATATTCTTTAGTATCACGACCACGAATTATCCATGCACTACGCCCAAAGATAATCGTGTTTTCATCAACTATCCCGATCATGCCATAAAATAATTCATCTTTGCTCCTTGGTCAAGAGAATCCATAGCCATAATCATACCAAAATTGTCCATCAATGCACTACGGGCCAATGAGGACTTTTAATTTTCACATCATTTGTAACATTACGGTGATGATTATACCGAATAATCCCTGGTCATAATCATACCAAGTCCATCTATGCACTACAGGCCACAGATGACTTTCAAAAAAATAAACATGAGGATGATGATAATGATATAAGAATTCAATAAAACAAGTTCAAGAATTAATTTATCTGGGAACTGATAACGTCCAAATTGTCAACATGATACTGCTTTATAGACTAAAATTCAAGAGTGCTCAGAAGAATATTTCCATGAAAAGATACTGGATGAAGCGCAAATATCAAGGATATTCCATTCATTTCATGGAGTATGAAGTCAAAACTTTAACCAACTGAGTGTAATAAAGAATGTAATAACAAAAGAAATCACCATACATGCGGTAATTCGCATAGACAGGTTATTCCAATAGAATAATAATAACGGAACCAGGTCAGGTGAAATTCACACCGACAGGATGTTCAACAGAATAATAAATGTGGAATAATAAATGATGGAACCAGTCCCATGATATATGCATGCATGAGATATTCCGATGTAATAATAATAGAATGTCACCAAGTATAGGGTAGCAGCATATCAAAGTTATTTCAACAAAACAATAAATAAATGGAATAATGTTCTTCTTCTTGAATACAAAAGAATAATATCCCTTACGAAAGTACAACAAATAATATCCCTTACCGTAAAATAATACTTGATATAAGAGTAGTGAAGTAAGCGAGAAAACTTTTCTTCTCTCTCTCTATAGTCTCTCTATAGTTTCTCTCTAGAGTTCAAAGAATTAAAAAGAAAATAATGAAGGAATGAGCTTCTATTTATAGGAAAATAGAATGCATAATAACTAATCCATGAACGGTCCATATTGATTTACTTTAATCGACGGTCCATATTTAAAGAAAAATCTTTTAAATAAAATATAATATATTCTATTTATATAAAAAGATTTTTACTATACAAATACTATCGCGGCACTATGCAAACACTATGCATAATAAAATATAATATATTCTATTTATAGAATAACTTTAATAAAGTATTCTGCTTTATATAAAAAGATTTTACTATGCAAAACACTATGCGATAATAGAATATAATATATTCTATTTATAGAATAACTTTAATAAAGTATTCTATTTTATATAAAAAGATGTTTCTGTTTTATTACGTTAATAATACAAATAAAACAAAACTTATAAATCAACAATAATTAAATTAAATAATGTGAGATACTATGCAGCAACTATTGTAACAATAATTGAACAAAACTGAGTGACTTCTCACATAAATATCAATAATTAATACCTTGTCTACTACTTATCAATAACGCGTACATCTTGTACTTTTACTACCGAAAGTAGTTCAACAAGATCAACGATAAAACTTCCGCCGTTATTTTTAATAAAATATTTTTTTCGCTTTCTCAATCGACAATAATTCCGCCAGGGGTCCACCATGATTGTGTCGTCGCATTTAATATTTCCTGTTTAAAACGAATATTCCCCGACCAATCGAATATAATATGACAACTTGCATACTTTGCAAAATTTTTAAATATTACCCACAACTATAACATTATCTCAAATTCACAAAATAATATAAAAAAAATTATTTTGAGAAAATTAATTCTTTATTCATAAAATTTGGGGTTTCACATCAACTCTACGATCTGAGAAATTGCAAAGCTTGCTCAATTTTACTCGATTCTTTCTTTCAACAAGTACTTAAACAACAACCGAGTAGCAACCCATCAAGAACTCAACATCTATCAATCAATCAAGAAGAGTACCAAGTCTGTTGGACTTGAAGAGTTCTAAGTGAATCAGTAAGAGAACCAAGTCTCACGGACTTGAAGAGTTCAAGAGTGAACTAAGAAGTTCCTAGATCTGCAGTCTAGAAGGAATCAGTGATTCGTAAAGTTGTAAAAGACATCCTTAGTGGATTTCTACTGCGTTGAGTAGAAGAGTGGACTAGAGAGCTTTAAGTGCCTGAACCACTTAAAACGCATCGTGTCTTTTACATTCATATTATAACCGCTATATCTCGCCATAACTCGCTATAATCGCCTCACTCTCATAACTCCACTACTTTGCAAGAGAGATGAAAACAAACATAAATTCGCTAAGTTTTAATCATCATTAACTAACAAGTTTAAAACGAAAAGATTTTTTAAATATCTATTCAACCCCCCCTTCTAGATAACTATTGTGCTCAAGTAGAACTAACATGCTAAATCATTAGCAATACAAAATAAACGAGAAAAATATTTGAAAATAAAATGAACTATTCAACCCCCCTTCTAGATCTATTGTGTGCCTACTGGAAACTAACAGTTGGTTATATATATCTTTGGTTGTGATAAAGATGGTTATTTATATCTTCAGTTGTAATAAGGTCGGTTATTTATCTATCTTCGATTGTGATACGGTTGGTTATCTATATCTTCAGTTGTGATAAGGATGATTATTTATATTTTCGGTTATAATAAGGTCGGTTATTTATCTATCTTCGGTAGTGATAAGGGCGATTATTTATCTTAGAATTGAATAGAGGACTGGGGCGGCAATATTGAGAGCCAAAAGTTTTGGTTCGGCGTATAGTATTTGGGTGTGATAGTTTGTATTCGGCACATACAGATCTTTTATTGGTATAAATTTGTATACTTTCTTACTTTAAATTCCTTATAAATACGAGATTGGGGAACCATGTTGTAATGTAATTATTTGGGTCTAGCCAAGGTGTAACCCAATTTATTTAATGGTCCAGATCTAGTGTTGCCCCATATACGTTTATTTTGACAGCTTGCTCAAATAGTGGGATAATACTTACTAAAGTAAGCTGTTTTAGTGATTTCATCATGCGTACAAAATTTGACGTTAACACAAGTTTTGACCAATTGTTAGATGAATGCTTTTCTCTATATCAAAAATTTTCATCCACACTCATGTTTCGAGATTGTAATAAAACTATCTTACAAGCTCGTATGAATTTTCTTTTGACAAATTGTATTTTTAGATTGAAAAGATTCCATCTTAACTCTATCATATATATAATTCGAATTTTTAATGAAATATTTCTTTAACTTCTTAGTCCTAAAGTATTTAAGAAGAATTAAGGATGTATTTCTTCTTTAAAGACTTGGAGCCAAAACAAATGAGTTTGATGTTTATCCCATATGGGATAAAGGAAGCAAAATGAGGGACATTTTAGGTCTATTTGGTCAGCCATATGGAGATGAAATGGGATCTTCATTCATTACAAATAATGATAATTGCATTATTGTTTATTTCTTTACACGTGTGACTTTCATCCGTCACAATAGATACATTGTTGTTTATTAAACTACTTGCCTTATGTGAACTCATTGACTATATGAATGTTATGTGACTAAATGCAAAGTATGAAATTTATGAAGTATGTGTTACCTATACAACATGAAGTTTATTTTATTTTATTCGATAATCTATCTAACAAAATACAATTGATTTTGAATTTCCCGCTCACCTTAATAAATCATCTGGGCTGTCTAAAATTTGGAATAAATTTCACCGTTCATATAGTGCCGGAGGCACATGACACATCTAGTATTCTACAAAGCTTAATAATAAGCTAAGTAAAATTTTTCGATCGTTACAGGCACGCAACACCAGTTAGCAGAATGATGCAGAAATGAGATTTTAAATTTTTTACCCAGAATCTCTTTAAAACAAAAAAGAAATAGAAAAAAAACACTTTTAACTAAAATTAAAATGAAAGATTAGTTCATAGTTAAAAGCTAAAATGCAAAAGTTGAGTATGACTACTCGTATTTCATATTATTAGTCTTAAAAATCAAGATGTTAAAACTTGAAGATCAAATAAGATGATTTTTAAGCTTAAGCTTAAAGAAGATATACAAAATTGGAGAAAAGAGAGAAAAAAAAGAAGTAAATAAAGTTGAATATAGATACACCCTGGGATAAGTACAAAACAAAAGTGAATTATGAATATTAAGTAGTTCAAGTTCATCCAATCCAGTGACAGCCACCACATTGGCTGCTACCACCAACAATCAACTGTACACGCACGGGCACGGCACATTATATAAACCCTCATCAACCAAACAATAATAATAATCTTTTAATCCTTCTCTCTAACCTCAAATCAATTATTAGCTTTTTTTAATAGAAAATTAAACCTCAATTATTAAAATTTAATCACCCCCATCAAATCATCTTAAAAATTCATCCGAATTTTCAACTTCTGTTCATTCTTCAGCTGGATTGTTTCTGGTTCAGTTCTCAATTTCAGGCTTCAATTGGGGTTGGTTTTTTACTTTTTCAATTTAGGGTTGGTCGATAATGGCTCAGTCATCGACGAACCGAGTTCGAGTAGTTGGGGATTATTTGGTGTGGAGACAAATCGGGTTTGGTTCCTTCTCGGTGGTGTGGCACGCCAAGCACAGAGTCCATGACACCGAGGTGGCGATCAAAGAGATCGTTACTGGACGATTAAGCAAGAAATTGGAAGAGAGTCTCATGTCGGAAATTGATATATTGAGGAATATTAATCATCCTAATATCATTCAATTATACGATATGATTCAGGTATTTATTTCTAAGTACTTTTTTTTTGGGTGCAAATTTCAAGTACTTATATTTCATGTATGCTGAACTAACAATCTGGGAAACTGAGGAAAACGACTGAAACTTTGAATTATTCGATTTTTAAGTTGGTATTTTAAATATAAAGAAAGTTAAAAAATTTGAGAAAAATAGTTATTTTTTCTGAAGAAATGAAAACCAAATCACATTAGTCCTGTGCAGAATTAATTAGGTAGAATTGGGTTATAATTTAATCATAACTGAAAGAAAGGTATGAACATAAAATAGTTTATGTTTAATGCTGACTGATTTAACAATTGGAGAAATTCACATGATAGTCTAGCAGTTTGATTAGCTTCTTCAAACAACTTTTATGTTCCATTACTTTCCTTTGTCTGGATAAGTTGATGGCCTTATGTCTATGGCATTTTTAAACATGATGGTTACTTGGGTCAGGACCTTTGCTTGTCTGTGTTTACTTTTGTTTACGTGTTCATTCGGATGGAAGTAATGCACTGTGCCCACCCATATTATTTACTTTTAAAACTTTTTGTTTTGCTTGTGTGCATGAACCGATGAGATGCCAAGACATGTTGAGTATTTTGTTGCTCTTTATATGGGGGAATTATTTGATTACAAATTCTCATATATATGGCACTTAGGAACCAGGAAAAATACATCTTGTATTGGAATATTGTGAAGGGGGTGATCTTTCCAAGTTTATTCAAAGACGTCATGGAAGAATCCCAGAAGCCACAGCAAAACACTTTATGCTGCAGCTTGGTATTTGTCAATCTTTTCAATTTTCTGTACTTTTAACTCTCACATTTTGCCATGCCAATAATTTTTATACGTTTTCTATTCTACAGCATCTGGTCTTAAAATCCTTCGCAATAATAATCTAATACATCGAGATCTGAAGCCACAGGTTTGTTTCAGTATTCCAAGTGTTACATTTGACCATTTGAATTAATTAAGTGACTTTTGGTTCGTTGATATTTAGAATTTTCTTATAAGATATACAATTTGAAATCTTTGTATATCTTTTGTTTTTCTACATCTTGTTTCTCTAGTCAAAGGCAAAGCTATTTTTGAAGAGCCATGTGGCGAATATACAAATATTGAAGTTTTACTCCGTCTGACTCCCACTTTGTAGGTTAACGTTAAGTCATTAGTTTTTATTTGATGGTAAAAACAACTTTGAAAACTATTGAATGGATTATGCAAAGCAAGTGGTTTAGTTCATTAACAATTCTAATTTCATATTCACTTGCTCCCTTCAACTATACCATCTAGCATCCTTTGTGAAAGCGTCAACTTTTTCTCACACTAATTAGGTTGTTCATTGGTTTCATCACTTGTTATCATCTTGCATATCTTGATGTTTATAAGTTTCAATCTTATGCATGTCTTCCTGAAGTTAGGAATCTGGTTGCTATAAAACAGTTCTTTGCGTCATGGAAATAGCAACGCGTAAAAAAGAAAAACAGTTCTTTTTGAACTTGATGAATACTCATAGACTGCAGACCAACTCTTAGTACAAAAGTCAATATATTTTATGTTCAGGAGATCATATATCGGTTTTTATCTGTAATGAGTTACACTTCTCCAGGAATGGCTGAAAGTATTTTGGTGAAAAAGGGTTTGTATTTCAGATATCTTCTTAATGCAAATAGGTGGGTAAGCGCATTTGATAATAATGTATTCCAAATGATGTACCTTATTTTTGATACAGAATCTCCTTCTATCAACAAATGCTGACAACTCAGTTCTAAAAATTGCAGATTTTGGGTTTGCAAGGTATAATTATATTACCAACATTGTATATTTTTCCTGTCTTCATTAATGACGTGTATTTGCACCTTGGTAATATTATTGTTTTGTGCTCAGTGTGTGCATGTGTGTCATGCAGAATATTGTTATTTAGCTACTTCCTGCTTTTACCTACTTGTCAGTCCTTTATACAAGTATTATTTGGCTGAGTGATCGTAAAGGTGTTATGTCCTAAACTAATTTATCTTTGATTATCTAGTATTTAAACTCTTTGATTTTTAAGTGAAAATTTTCACGACTTCCTAACTTAGGTCTATTCTTATTTGATATGTAATCCTCTTTTTATATATTAATAAACTAAAAATTAAACTAACGAAGTTGTTTTCTTGATTATAACTGTAATACTAGTAAATAGTATATATACAGATTTAAACTATCGATTGGGGTTGGCATTCTTATCAGTTTATGACAGTTGCAATTTTTTATATTGACATTTAAATTCAAGGGGTGAAAGAAATGACAAAGGCCTTGGGGAATGACCTAAAGGCCAGTGGTTCTAATCCTCATAGTAGGGGCCAAAATTCCAATTACTGCATTTATGTTTCCCCAAGATTTCGATTTCAAATTTCAAGAATTGAGGCTTATTTTCACAAAACTTTCCTCTTTGTTTAAGAACCTTATACCTTTTATTTATTAGTTTTTTTTCTTTCTTACTTTTTTCTTCTCTTGCTTGACTAGGCTAATTGCACCTACTGCTTGAACTTTGATGATCAAACTTAAACTTTCTTTTGGTAGATCATTACAACCTAGAAACCTTGCTGAAACATTATGTGGTTCACCGCTCTACATGGCTCCAGAAATAATGCAACTGCAGAAGTATGATGCGAAGGTGACAGTACTTTCGGATAAACATATTCCTCTAATTTCTTTTTCTACTTTTTTTTATTTTCCATAAAATCCCAATAACCTTGAACTATAAACACAGGCAGATCTCTGGAGTGTTGGTGCCATTTTATTTCAGCTTGTAACAGGGAAAACTCCATTTACGGGAAACAATCAAATACAGGTTTGCTCGCTTTATTGAACTATAACATCGCATGTAGTTCTATATATTACCTGGTTTTAGTACATTTAACCTGTGATATTTATTGTTTCAAGTCCATGTATGAATACTATAGCCTAGATTGTATTTCCCACTTTTATTCTCATTGACTTGGTTCAGAATTTCTTTTCTCATTTTTGACGCAGTTGCTCCAGAACATAATGAGGTCAACTGAATTGTATTTTCCTTCAGATATAACGGATTTGAGTTCTGATTGCATAGATCTGTGTCGAAAATTGCTTCGGCGTAATCCAGGTATTCTACTAATGTATCTTGATATTGGCAAAGTCAAAGAAACAGAGACGGACTCATTATAAAATCCAAAAGCATAACTTTCTTCTTGAGCATGAAGAAGTCCTCTTTTTTTGAACTTCTAATGCATGAAGTCAGATCTTACATATGGTACTGGTTACTTTTTCACCAGAATGTGTCCCTAAATATGTATTCTGCATGTTTATATGCCTACCAAGTAATATTCAAGTGCTCTTAATGTTTCAGAATGCCGTTATCTGCACAAAAATATGTTTTAGGCTGGTATAATTTAGATCACCTGTCTGGTAATTGGTGAAAGGTATCAGTTAAGCTGTATTTCTCCCTGCCAATGGCAGATGCAGATACTTTCTCCAGTTGGGGCATCACAAAGCAATCACCAATTTAATTGTAAGAAAATAAATAATGTTAAATAATCAAATATATGTATGCAACGTTTCTTACGTAAAAAATATTGAAACTTGAAAGAATAAACTTTGATAAGATACTTACCAAGAAACAATATTATACAAATAATAAATAGTACATAATGTTTTAGAAGTATAAATGAATAATGAAACTCAATTTATTATCTTGTCTTTGATTATTTTGTTTTTCTTAAATAAAAGAAAACCTATACAAATTGATAAAGCAACTACTTAAGAGGGTTATTTGGGAAAAACTATCAAATAATAGAGCTTCAACATAAGTTTTAGATTCCAGGGGCTTCATCAGTAACAAAATATTGGAATTTGACCCCTTGAATTTATTTTTTGACAAGTAACCCAAGATTTATACTTGTCTCATTTTATCTCCTAAAATATAAATGTATTCCCTTATCCTACAAAATTTCTGAAAATTTTCAATGGGCTCTACAGACCCCACCTGCTCCTAATTCTCTGTCCTCCCACAGCTCCCCATTAAATAGTTAATCTGACTGAATTCACTGCAAAGGTGTCATTACAAGGTTTCATAATTAGCTATTGTAATTCCTATAGATCACAATTATGCCACATTATACAGTTTTGGCATCAATGATACCATTTACAACTTCATTGGAGAAAAGATAAACCAGTGAAGGAACAATAGAGGCATGAGAGCTTGGATTGTCTGTCAACAACTTCAATAAATATTTTATTCTGAATTTGTTAGGCTTCTCTTTGGGAAATATATATGTAAATGTTTACCAATATTTTTGTATCTACAGTGGAAAGATTGACATTCGAAGAGTTCTTTAACCACCCATTTCTTTCTCAAAAGCAACCAGATGAAATGTCGAGGTAAACTAAGTGTCAAATATTAGATTATTTATAATTATTTATTGTACATCTCATTCTTCTTGCTAAAATGTTTAATTCACTTTGTGTGGTATTCAAGTTCTCAAGAAGATCTACCTTTCACTCTCGATGATGATTCCAGTGGTCCTGATGGAAGTCCATCCCATGTTAGAAGGTCTCCATTAAGATCTACATATGGATTTTCTCTGGATACAAGAGCCAATAGGAAGGAAGTGTATGATGCCTCAAGCAATATAGATATTTCTTCCAAGTATAGTAGCGCTAGCCGTAAACCACAGCTTTCAGGTTTTACATTTAGCAACAGTAGACCGTCAGAAGGATATTTAAATGAATCTCTGAAATCGATGGACCATGGAGCAGAAAATATTCGGTCAGAAGGTACCTCAACTTCTATTTTTTTTCCATAAAGTATTTTTCTAAATATTATATGTTCATCAGATGTTTCTCTAAAATATTCCTTATGATTATCTTATCTTCGTGCATTCAACAGTTGTGGATTCACTGGAGTTGATTGATGAGGATTATGTTCTTGTGTCTAGTCCCCCTGTGGATGTGTCATCTTCAACAAGTGCTCCATCCAAATTAGGGGGCCCACCTCTAACATCTGGGAATAATATTAACTCAACAGTAAGCGCCCCGGTGCCAATCATTGTTGCAGCAACCAGTAAAGAGGGCCATATTTGTAGTTTGGGAAGTCACAGCACTGCTCCCTCTGGGACTTCACTAGGATCCTTGGATATAAGAGATGCTTCAGAGCGACCATCAACTGACTGCATGACAAGGATCAAGTCACTGCAGAGCTTTGCATCTACCATCACAGAATTAGTGAACGATAAGGTAATCATTGCACTCTTGCTTATGCAATAACCCATTGTTCTGGTTTTTGCATAACTTACGGTGGCATATGTTTTCTCTGCTGATTTGACATTTATAAGTGCTATTAAATTGTATACACCTGCCAAAAATTATTTATTGCATCTATTCTTTAAAAAGGTTGAGGCTGGAAAGCAACTCGAAGCATTCACAATTCAGCTTGTGATTCTTGCAATATGGAAACAAGCACTGGATATTTGTCATACACAAGCTGCATCAGCTATTGAAGGAAGTCCAACCCAAGAAACCATGAGACCAAGAGAAATCACTAACAAGAATCATGCTAGTCCTGATATCCGAGAACGTCTTGATACTGCTAACTCTCAGCTCCCACAAGATGTTTGCTCTCAGATTGAAAGGGCATTTCTCCTTGAAATTGCAAATGCTGAGGAACTTTCCAAGGTTATCGAGTCCGGTATGGCTTTAAGAAGTATTATTACCAGTTAATGTTGGAATGGTTGTCTGCTTATTCATTATATTTTTTACAACGTGATGCCAATGTACTCCGGCTTTTGTAGTTGTAAGATGTAGGTTTTCAACATAACTGTTTTATAACCATTAGTAATTAGTAAAACCTACTTTTTTCTGTTTGTCTCGTAAAGAAGTTTGTGATTAAATTTCAGATGCTAAATTCCTTGAGAGTAATAAATGTTGTTTCCTGTATATATGAACTGCTGAACGCATATATTTATCTCCATAAGCTCTAGCGCTCACGGTTCAGTTCTGGAGGGATAGACAGATTGATTTTAGTTCTGTTATGATTCAGGAAATATAGAAATGCCAGACGCAATGGAAACAATATATCAGTCTGCTCTTGCTTTCGGCAGAAATGGGGCAGTAAGTATTTTCTAATTCTCGTTTTTAAACGTGATGGCATGTGTTCATCAATTACAGAGAATGTAGTGAACTAATTGGCAAAAGATGTGTTGTTCATATGCATTTCAATATCTACCTACACAGTCTTGAATTTCTTGCTACACAACTGGTCATGTTAAAACATGGAAACTCGAGGGAAGACAGATGTTTTATAGTCATCTTAACTTTTAGCTAGGCTCCCTTTGGAATTGTCTTAGATGTTTACAGGAATTATTAATTACTCACTCCTACTTTCCACAAGAAGTGTCCCATTTGTCAAATACTCTCTTTTTATGATAGTAGTATAAAATGAGACAATGTCCCATGTATTCCATCATAATTTTATTATCACGTCACTACTACTAAACTTATTTTTTTATGGCTAAACATGGAACAAAAATACATCCTTAATATTTGCAAAATTTGTAAAAGGGACTCTTTTGTGGAACGGACTGAAGGGATTATTATCGTGAATCAGACATTCATTTGAATTGTATATATATTTTGGCAGGTTGACGAGTGCATGGGCAACACAGAAACTGCAGCAGTATTCTATTCAAAAGCAGTGCGCTTGTTGGTCTTTCTTCTTGTAGAAGGGCCCTCCCTCATTATAAACCCTCCCTTCTCTCTCACAAAGTCAGACCGTTATAGGTTGCAGACGTATATTGATGTCCTTAACAACAGGCAAAGCCATTCAAGATCTCAAAGGATGGCTCTTCTCAAGTGTGAGGATCAACATTCCCCGCCTTGAATATGAAGATAGCTGTGAATACCAGTTACTGATAACTCCCCATGTTTACTATGTAAAATTATTCCTGTACATATATTCTTTGAGGGACCATGGACCGTTAACAGAGTTGATATGTATATGTGGGATTGGGCGATTGTTAATATTCCAGGGGATTAAAAAGAGTTTAAAACGTTTCATGTTAATGTCTACTTTGTTTCGAGGTTGATGGAATTGTAATATTCTTGAAATTACTTATAGTGAACTCTAAAATTTTAAGGTATTGCTGTACTTTTGTTGATGAAATTGTTCACTTGCTATCCATCTTTTCATTTTATTATTTTTTGACAGTGAGTGGATCTAGAAGGTTATTTTATATATATATATATTTTTTAAGATATTAATATTACCTTTGAACTATATAGGAAGGTTTTTAGTAAAGCTAGATTAATATTTAAATTTATTTTAGCCATTTAATAATTCTATTCTCCAATTAATATGCTCTCAAAGGTGAGTTTCAAGTTTTTCTCTGTTCCTTGCTTGGTTAGTCTGCAAGATCTTTTTTGTTATTATCTTGCTAGTGAACAAAGGGTTATATTTATGGAAATTTTATTTGTCAGTAAATTATCACAACTGATAAACTGAATCAGAATATAAGATATATATATAAGGCTATAGCTATACTAGTGTTGCTGAGTATGCCCTTGATCCTTTCGGTGAATATATGTGTGTGTGTGTGTGTGTGAGTGTGTGTGTGTTTCAGTTTGTAGAGAGGTTAATAAATGAACAAAGTGGTGCAAGCTGAATTGAATTACCTTTGTTGTTTTAGTGAAACTTTAAGGAAGCATACACATTGAATATATATAGGTCACAAACAGATTCAACAACAACTTTTATGATGATACAATCGTGTCAATGAATAAATATCCTTTGAAATCTGATTCCTAAACATATATATTGGATGGGGGTACACTCAAGTGTGATGAGACAATGTTATTAATACTTTACATACAAAATTATGTTTCATGGCAGCAACCACAAAATCCACCACGATATGCCTCAAAAGTACTACAAAAACTATATTCTACCTAGTACCTACCTTCATATCTTGACCAAAACTGTCCCTGCCTCTTCCTTACATGTCTAGGGACTTAACTGATGGTGGCAAGGTGACATCAGATGCAACGGCAATTAACTCTTAGAACGACCGATCTGACAGAAGTTTCTTCAGTGTCTCGTATGTCATGAAAACAATTCCTACACCTGGAACAACTTTGTAATATTCAGGCAGAATTCCTCTATATAAGCCTCGCAGACCTTCACTCTGGATGATGTGCCCAAAAGTTCCAAATAAGCCAGTTTTATATACCCGGGCTCGACCTGCAGCACCTTCCAACTGCATCCTTCGCCTCACAAGATCCAAAGGGAATGTTGCTGCAAAAGTAACAAGAGAATGATAGAAAATCAAGCAAAAATAAAGACCAAAGTTTGTTCTTCATGTTTAACCTTTTTGTTTCATAGTAATATACAAAAGCGAGATAGGTGACTGCAGAGTATGGATCATGCTTGGCAGCCATGTGAACTACATTTTTACTACTAATTTAAAACAAAGAAATACGGACACTAAATTATTATACACCAGAAAAGGCAGAACACAGAGAGCAGGTACCAAATCTCCAATTTAGGTAAGAGAGGGGGCTTATGTTGTAGATCACATCTAGTACCTGTCGAAGATGCAATGCCTGAAAGGCTGCCACAAGCAAGGCTGACCATGACAGTCGAATCATTTGACCTAATAAACAATCAACAAGTTGCTTTTAGGAACACAAACGAGTATCAATGATATGGTTGATCAACACAGTATAGAGAATTCACCTTTGAGAATGCCAGTATGATCTCAGAGTCTCATAAACAGAAAAGCTTATTGCTATACTAGGTCCTACTCCCTGCATCAAGCAGCAGTAGCTCAATGTCAATTGGGGTTTTGGAATGGACCGACAAAGATTATGAGCTAAAAAATTACCAGTAATGTAGCTCCCATCCCTTTATAGAGGCCAAAAAAGCCCTCGTCTCTGCATATTGTACGAAGTGCATGCCCAATACCTTGATAGTATATTGCACTCCTCTACATAGTTCGAGCTAAAAGAGTCAAGACAAAAGCTCAAACGAATACGCATAGATAATCCATTACAAGCTATTACAAAATTTAAACTTTAAATATACTTTCTACTAATGTCATAAATCATCGCTCTATAATTAATCATTCAGTGTGCTGATATACAAACAAGGACGGACTAACAACCAAAGCTTGAAAAAAGTTGATCAATAAGGTTATCAGCCATATCCATAAATTCATGGTAGAAAATGCTTTTAAATTCTACCCAGCCACCTCAAAGAAAATAAACATCTAATTAGATAAACCATGATGTCACGTTGAGTATGCTTGTTTACCTGCGCTGCAAGACGAGTTCTGATAAGATCGAGCGGATATGTGACAGAAGCAGCTGTTATTCCCGCTAATCCACCACTAACAAAATGCACAAAAATATCTGCACTGGCATTTCCCGAGTGACTTTCTAAGCCAGTAAATGATTTCAAAAACTGCAAAAACAATGAAAGAACAAGATGAATGGTTATATATGTAAGCAGTATACAGGAATATAATATTGCAATTCTAAAAATACTGCAGTTTTATAAATAAACTAAAAAACACATTTGCTCTCACACTTTTGTAGCGCTCATAGGCATAGAAGTTAACAGCAGTATAAGGAAGACGATGAGCAATTGTAACAAGATTTCCTTTCCAAAATGCTCTAAATCCTTCTTCTTGAACAATACGTAAGCCTTCACGCCATATACAAGGCTTGCTCAATAATGCAACATCAGAGTGCATACCTTGCACCTAAAGAATAGCATTAGGTCATACTTTTTTCAACCAAGAACAACATTATAATCATAACCCATAAGTGAGAAATGGGAAAAACAATGAATGCAAAAAGCCAACCAGTCAAACCTATAAACATATAGGTGAAATGTTTAATTCGTAACGGTTACAAAACATTTGTTAAGCTAAGAGCAATTTTTATATGGTGTAACTGCCACAGTTGAGGAATTAAACAAGTGTAAGAAGTCTAGGTTTTATATTAAAATTATATGTAAATGTCATAGATAATGGTTGCACAAGTAAGATCTCAATACTAATTTTTGACTCCTCCATGTTTACCAAAAGAGAAGTCTGCATTCTTACTGGACAAAGGGTTAGTGAAAGTGTAGAAGCATCTATCTCAAGGAAAAGGAAAGGGAGCCTGGGGTCTGAATCTGATGCAGGAACAAACTAGTACCCAACATTTAAAATTTCCCTACATGAAATTCATGATAGAATACTTAAAAAATAAAACTTGTTTGTTTCCTTTAGTGCAGAAGATATAAAAGAAGCACAAAAATTAGGAATCTTTTTCTGAAAATCCAATCAAACTTTAACTGCAAAAGAAATAAGACCTGAAAGAGAATGGTGAGGCGGGCAAGTGGAGCTGTACAGGTCTTGCTAAAAGCACCAGCAATGCCGCCGGCAAGGAGCTGCGGCACAGTACCTATCTGAGACTGCGGTGGTTGGTGGTTGTGCTGCTGCTGGTGGTGATTATGCTGTTGTAAGTACTTTCTCGCACCTCCATGGCCAGACACCCCTACCCTAGCCTCCATTTCCAATCACCTCTTCCCCCCTTAAAATAGGTGATTTTCCCCAATTCCTTTCTGTAAGCTATGGAACCTTAAAAGCAATCGAAATCATGTCATGTTGAAACTGAAGAATTAATATTACAGGCTTTCTTTTCTTCTTTTTTTTGTGTTGCGATTCTTCAGAGAATTGGAAGAATAGAGAACAGAGAAACCCTAGGGCAAAACCCTAATATCAAATGTGAAACACACAGCCTGAATAAAATTGGGACCCTTTCAATTACTTGTATGGGAATATTCTCCTCTTCTTCTTTTTTATTCGTCATAATTTTTCCGCCGGCCTTTAACCAAATATGGAGGCCCAAACCATCGGTCTATAGCCTCCTACATTACTAAACAATAAACACCACACAGCCCAATCCATTAATTATAGTCCAAATTTTCCATCATCATCAGCTAAAATGACAAAATATAGTTTCATTATCAGTTACTAGTCTCCACGTGTTTATTCATTTTTAAATATTAATAATTTTAAATAATTAATTATAAATAAATAAATTTAAAATAATGAAAAGAAAAATATATGAATAGAGGTATGTGTGGGTAAGTGGGAGTAGTATATAAGAGTAGTGGAGAGTTTATTAATAGAGATTACAAGACTTGTGATAATAATTTATAAGCGTTTAAGATATGTAAAAATTATTGTAAGAACTCTTAAGCTTTTAAAAAATTGATATTTATATATGTTAAAATGATATTTTCACATTAGATGTAAAATTCACTCACTATTTATGTCAGAGGGTTCACCTCCAATCAGAGCCGTTCATGAGATTTTGGTGGCCTAGGACAAAAAATGAAAACGAGTCACTTTTCGAAACATTATCTTCACCCAAAAATAAAGGGAAAAAAAATACAAGTTATATCTAAAAAAGTGCATTTCTAGAACTTAAAACATAATAGGTCGACTACAATAAAATATATGAGAACTTTGACTATAACAAAATATATGTGAAGTTCGACTAAATAAATTGACAACAACAAAATATATGAAAATACATTCATTAAAATATACTTATTATAATATTCCTAGAGTCAAAATCTTCACTCAAATGAACAAAATCATATATATATATATATATATATATATATATATATATATATATATATATATATATATGATCGGGATCGAATCAATCACCATTTATCTTATTCATTAAATGCTACACCCCTTTTTTAGCGGATGGTTTAGGATTAAATACAATCATTATCTATACTTTTAGCGACGCTTATATGTTGTCCGTCATAAAAGTATAGATTTACAATTGTATGATCAAACCGCTGCCTGTAAGGAGGTGATCTGAGTAAAGAAGAAGCAGATGATCTGATCTCAATCACTATATATATATATATATATATATATATATATATATATATAAAACCGCTCTTATCGGGGGGGCTTAGGGCCGCTCATTTCTGGGGCTCAAATCCTTAGCTACTATATTATATTAGCACAAATATATGATCAATAAACCTCAAATTATTTATATCCAATTTTTTCTATAAGCATGCAATTAGACCTGATAATATATTTGGTTAACTGTTGGATCAACCCATATTAACTGGAACCAAATGAGTTGGTTAACTGTTTTTATAACCCTGTTTGTTACGTGTATCCAAAAAGACACATAAATCACTGCATTTTATAAAAAATTCAGTTCCAATAAATCACATTAATTATTTTGTAATCAAAAACAAAAAAAAAAAAAAAATTCGGAAAAAGGCCAGTCCCACTAGAAGGACTCTTCATTGAAATATACTTATTCTAATAATACTAGAGTCAAAATCTTCAATCAAATGAATAAAATCATATATATATAAAAAAAAAAAAAAAAAATTTAAGGCCCCTCTTATCGGGGGGGCTTAGGGCGGCTCATTTCTGGGGCTCAAATCCTTAGCTACTTATATTATATTAGCACAAATATATGACCAATAAACCTCAAATTATTTATATCAAATTTTTTCTATAAGCATTTAACATATTAAAAAGAAATGGATTGGATGAGAATTCTGTATGAAAGCCTAAATGGATGATTGAAATGTCCACAAATATGATAATCAAGTCGAATTGCAACTAATGTGAAACTCTATCACCTCTTAATTCTTTTCTATCTCATAAATTCACATAAGAATGTAAATAAATCAATGGTCAGTATTGAGTTGTTCACAAAATTTATCAAGTATAAAATAAAATTTAATTAAAGCTCAATTAGCAAACCGAATCGAGCACGAAAATTTTGAATCGTTTCAAACAAATATAATCTGAATATCAATAAAAAATTACAATTTAAAAAGAATAATTTATTAAGCTTTAAAATTAATCATATTTGAATCATTTATATTTCAAACTTTTAGTCGAACGAACACGAATCAAACTCAAACTGTTTGCTCATTTAACAATCTTACTAGAAATGCATATCAAAATTTATGAACTGCTCAACAAGAATTTCCAAAGACGAACAAAGTGTATCTAGAAATTATGCAACTTCATTTGTTATCATACGAAAACTGCTAAACTTGGAATGGACGGGATGTGGTACATACAGGCAGGACCGTTATTGACCCAGTGACGTCATTAATATGTAATAAATAATAAATAAATAATTATATTAATTATTATTATATATTGTATATAATATTTAGTAAATATGTAAAATTAATCAATTTATCTACAAAAAAAAAACTAAACATCTCTAAGATACATTCAAATTCCGAAATTCAACCACAAGTTCAAGTGTTTGATTAAATGAATGCAAAAATATGTAAAATACCAAACAAAGTCTCAACTAAATTACTAAAATAAAATAAAATTCGTAATTTTTTTTTTAATCTTTAAGGAGAGAACCGGTCAAACCCGTGAACCGGTCCTTTGGTCAACCAGGTTCAACCAGCCGATTCACCTGGATTACGAACGATTTTTGAGCGTAGTGATTTAGTGGTCTAAACCGGATAGGTATATATATATATATATATATATATATATATATATATATATATATATATATATATATATATATATATATATATATAGTGAGATCGAAAACATTCTCCTTAAATAGCATTCCGCTTAAATAGCATTCTTTTATCAAAAGCGGCGTAATTTTGAAGAGACGCGGTGACATTTTTATAAATACAATGCCACATCGTATTTACAAAAATACCACCGCGTCCCTCCAAAACTACGTCGTTTTGATAAAAAAAATACTATTTAAAACGAAATGTTATTTAAAGAGAATGCTTTTGATCTGACAGATATATATATATATATATATATATATATATATATATATATATATATATATAGTCGAGGATCGGTAAGGACTCCTTACTTTGTTAAAATCTGACTTTTTTTTTTTTTTGATTTTTTTGGTTTTTTTTTAAATAACTAAAATTTTTTTTAATATTTTATGGAATTGAAATTTTTTCATAATACATGTTTTGGATGTGATTTGGATCACGATAACAAAAGCAGTGCATGCGATACTGCGCAGATTGTACTACCATTTTTTAGTATAGGTATTCAAATCACGTCCAAAACATTATATTATGAAAAAATATCAATTCCATAAAATATTAAATTTATTTTTTTAGTTGTTTTAAAAAAAAAAAAAAAAAAAAAATCCGCATTTTAATAAAATAAGAAATCCTCACCGATCGGTTCTATATATATATATATATATATATATATATATATATATATATATATATATCCCCAACCACTGAAAACAAACTTCAAAAAAAATCTGCCATGTACATTGCCTTCTCATCCATTTTTTTTACATTAACTCGAGTGATTATTATTTTCATCCATGCAGATTACTACATACGTACAAAAGGTTTCAACTAACCATTCATTAAACATATATACTCGAATTTTGAGGCAACTTTTCCAATTCCTTTGGACAATTTACCTGCAATGGACAAGCAAAAACAAGGTAAATATAAGAAGAAAGTGGCCGATGGTTATATGATAAAATCATCATAAGTCATAACCAATCTCAAACACTACAAAACTAAAATTTTGAAGTATCAACTGCGTCACATGTCAGGATTTAATGACCCACTCTTTACTAGAAGACAGTACCCCTGAAAAGATATTCCCTTGAACCAACTTAAAAGTAAATAATTAAAGTGTTGTATTTACACTAAGACACAGCTGCCCCATCATATCATAAAAAAGCAAAAGCTGAAATGATGATTTCTACAGAAAGCAAAGCAAAGCAGCCCATGCAAAGAGCACGTTATACAAGCACTTGCAATAATTGTATTCGTGGGATTTAGCCATTAGATCATTATACTTTGATTAGCCTGTTATATATTCTTTCTCAAGATGCAAACCTTCAACAGCATCTTTTAAAACTAAAGCGATTATATTTTTCATAAATATATATGTACACAGTTCAATAATGTAATACTTCCTCCGTTCCTTAATATATAGGTCGTTTTAGACATGTGCACAATAATTAAGAAAATAGTTGAAAAGCATTAACTATAGTATCAATTGTCTATAATACCCTTCACCTCACTTATCTCATAAATATGGATCAAAAGATTAAGTAGAGTAATAAGGGACAATTTGAAAAAAATAGTAATTAATTCTCCTACAAATAATTAGGAATATAAAAAAAAATCAAAAACGACCTACATATAGGAATGGAGGAAGTATTATGATAGTACCTTCTAAAACCAAAATAGTGCAAGCCAATTAAATGACTTGCTGGTTGGATTCAGGTGGTTGGAATGCTGACAATCCAATTCCTTATATAATTCAATCATATGACTGATGCCAAGACAGCTCTTCGAAAAATATCTTCACCCAACAAAATCATGCAAAAGTTGCCCACCAATATAATCTCTTCCAAATTGTCTGTTTTGTGCTTCAAAACTACCCATTACAAACCCCTCATTACTTGCATCAAGACCAAAACGCCGAGCTGCATTCATAGCAAAGGGCTCGGATATACCCATCCCATTATTCTGATGGAGGCCCAGTGTTAGGGAAACACCACCACTTCCAACTACACCCTTCATGCCAATACCCATATGTGGATGGTGTGATGTATTTCCATACAATAAATTCATAGGTTCTTCCCCGGCCATAAGATTATTAGAGTAGTCATCTCTAGTGCGTTTAGATGAGAGATCTTGAACCCTTTGGGTCGAAGTAGAAGGGTTTTGAGATGCATGTGAGTTGGCTGCAGGCAAATGATCATTAATCCTGTCGGCATTTTGTTCCTCCCTTTGTGAAGGTTTTTGCCCTTGCCTTGTTTCCAGAGTATGAATTTCTTCCACCATAGGCTTCCAAAGTCTTACTCTTGCATTGATAAACCAGTTGGAGACCTGGTCCATGCACAGAACTTTTCATTTAGGTTCCGTCAAAATGTCAAAATTTCATATTCAAACAAACAAATATTAATGGAAGTACTGAAAAAGTTAAATATAACTAATTTGATGTAGAATGACAAAGGGGCACGGTGCACGTGTCGGAATTTACAAGCAATGAGCTATTGCATACCTGATTTCGTGAAAGACCAGTCTGCTTAGCCAACATTAGTTTGTCTGCGTCAGTAGGGTACCTGTGACAATATTATAGCAATAAAGTCATAATAGTTTGTAAGAACACGTAAATGAAGTTCATAGCTGAAACACATTCTCAAGGACTACATGAGTAATAACCTCTAGAAGACCACAAATTTCACTTTTAACTGTTGGTTGATGTATTAGAACCACTTACGGGTGAAGAAAGTGCTCAAACAACCATGCCCTCAGCACAGTTACAGCGCGCTCAGGTAGGCCTCTTTGGGGTCGCCAAACAGGTTGATGTTCAGTAAATCCTACATTTTGAATAGGCTTTTGGCCATAAAGACTTCTGTCGGAGTTCCCAGCCCTTGGAATTTCATCTTTCCCATAGTTTATTTGGCCATACGATTTAATCGTAAATTGCAGCTGGTCAGTAATTGCATTCTTTAAGTACCGAAAGTGTTTAGACATTGCCCTTAAAGCCAAGTTTGCGAACGGAGCTGCATTACTAAGTCCGGCAACGGATTCAAATGATGCCACAACTGCCTGCATCTGTTGGTAGTACTGCTTGTACCTCCTGTAAACCTAGTGAAATTGGAAAGGCTAAGAACACAGGGGGATACTAAAACACATCAATACTACTAATAGTTGGACAAACCTGTTATAAATGAGGTGCAGATGCTAGTTGTTTTAAAATAAAAAATTGCTTAATGCTAGTAGACATAAGTTATGCTAATCAACTATTTCATTAAAACCCAATCAAGGGGAAATTAATGGCCGAACTTCTTCGTAGCAAAAAACAGGCCTTTAGGTCTGAAAGACAATTGACTTGCATGAAAGTTGAACAAACCATTCATTCGACACTATCCTAATAATAACTCATGAAAGCATTGTGTTTTCATTTCATCTGGTTACCCAAACAAATTTCCTGAATGTGCAAATTATACACTCAACTACAGTAAATATCTTCACCAAGAGATTGAATTAGAACAAACAATTGAACAAGTCTTGTTTTATTGTGTTATTGCATTTCATGCCTTTTGATGCACCGTCTTGGTGCATATGTTCGCCACTTTTTACAAGCAATCATTATTTGATTGGACCGAGCAATAACCCCCTGTCGATACAAAAAGGATCCACCATCCAAATTGGCCCGAAGGTCTGCATACATTTTCTTTATCACTGCTCTAGCATATAGATTGTGTTTTCCCATGCATTATGCTTTGCCAAGCTACCTAATCCCAGCTCATTGCTCCAAATGAAAAAAAAGGGGGAGGAAAAGAACTAAATTGAGAAGAAAAGTGACATTGAATGTCTTGTACATTTTGATCTCATCTTCATTAGGCTAATGATACCATCATGCATATTTCCATGCACAGTACTTTTCTCAAGTATAAATGTGATACATCTTATCAAATAGATTCCTTCAATAACTTTTTATGCACACTATACCCCTTAGCTTAGTGGCATTGCATGCAATAACCCATTACACCTCTCTTTCTATAGCTGTCAGGCACTTTATGGCACCAATCTTTATGAATATATTCCCTCAAATCACCTTTTCCAAAAAAGATGATTCTGTAATCTCTCTAACAGCCTCTATTGCCAAAAAATTAAGCATCTAATCACATTAAATGAAGTTTAGAACAATAAAAAACTAGAAAGAAAGAAAAAATTATACTATTTTTTGCAAGCCAATCATTCATGAAGCACCACAACTTGCATGTTGGTACAAATTACTTCAATGACTAGCCAACATTCAAGTATTATCCATCTACTATAAAGTACTACCTCTGTCCTCAATAAAATTGAGGAACTGGAGAAAAAAATAGAGTCAAAAGTTAAAAAGCCGGGCCCAGTGATAGTACTTCATCTTCTTAAAATAATATTTTAATAAATATTTTTAGCACATTATTAAATAAAAAAGTAATACTTTTATATTAAATACAATAGTAGCATTTATTCTGGACCCACAAGTAAATTAATACAGAGTTAACATCCATAATTTACCTAAAAATGTGTGTTAGCCACAATAGAGTAATAGGTTGATGCATATTTAGAATGACCAAAATAAATTATTTCAAAGACAAGAAATTATTAGTAATATTTTTAACTACCTCTAGAAATTAGATACATATTTCTTCTAGTCCGTTCAGAAGTTATTAATATTTTTAACAACCTCTAGAAATTCTATATTAATTTACAAAATTATCTTTAAAAGTTGTCTTTTTAAAATATAACTTTAATTTTGGGAACTCCACGACTAAAACAAAGTTTAAATGAAAGATCAAACCTGTGTTTTGGTGCAGCTTAATTATACAAATACGAGTAAATTATAACCAACTCTGCATATATAATACCTCATCTAGCATGGAAAGTAGCTTTGATTTCTTCCTCCCGTGTTCGCCGTAGCTACGCGGATCATCATCGGGAACTTCATTTCTACTCAAACAATCCAACGAAGGAGGAGGATCTAACAAAGCTGAATCTCCTGTAATTTTCTCCACATAATTAATCCCGCAACCCACGTCACAAAGCTCTTCCAACATTTGCTGTGCCGGTTTCAAGAATCTCGATCCCTTCAAAATCGAAGCATAACCCGTAAACGGCCCTAAAGGAACAGCACTGCTCGATAAATCATACGGCTGCTGGTCATACTTCTGCAGCTGATTTAGCGGTGAAGGAACAGAGTAGTTTTGATGGGTTTGCTGGGAGGAGAGAGAAAGTGATAAACCTTGGCCACTAGACAAAACCCCGGATCCATTATTAAAGGACTGATCAAGAACCCTAAGGTTTTGAGGAGAGAGGAGAAACGGGTTGTTATTTAAATCGTGAATAGAGCTAGGGTTTATGTGGAGAGAGGATTGGGGATCCATGTATAGATGGTGGGTAGTTGAAGATGAAGAAGATGAAATATAACCCATTAAATTCATGCGTTCTTCTTTAATACAATTTGGGTTTGTTTTGGAGTTTTCGGGGAGTGGGTTTTGGTGGTTGTGCTGATGGAAGTTGGCGCAGGTTAGCAAATCGGAGGAGGAAATAAGGGAGGGATCGTAGAGAGGGAGTAAGCCTGCGCAGGGGTGGAGGTTGTCTACGCACCCAGCCACTCTGAGCTTATCTCTTCTGCTTTGTTGTGGGACATGGTATGGTGAATCAAAACCTTCAGCCATGAGTAAGAGTAGGACTGGACTAATAAGACTATCACTAACCTATCTTTTTTTTTCTTTTTTCTTTTTCCTTCTTTCTCTCTTCCTTTTTGTTTGCTGAGAACAGAAAAGAAGGAAAGGAAATATACTCCCAAGAGGAGAGAGAAAATGGGATGGATGGAGTGATGGATTTGATGGCGAGTGAAGGGAAGGAGGGATGAAGAGGAGAGAGAAAGTGGGAGGACAAATTACAGTGAAAGGTTGAGGAGATGTGGTGATGATGAAATGAAAGGCTATTATGATCTTCTGAGCTACTAGTACTATACGTGCAGTATTGCTTAAATCTTGCAAAACAAATTAAAATATATACTATACCTATACTATACGGCAGGAACATAGAGACGTTTGAATATATTTTGATATATGACTACAGTTAAACCGTATTTATAGTTTAAAAAAATCGTACTAAATTGTCGTCGGTATAAGATCTGAACCATCATCATAATTTAGAACCGTCGCTATATATATTATTTTTCTTTATTCCTATAATTTTAAATAAATTATTGTTTTATCTTTTTTAATATTAATTTTATATCTTTTTATTTTTTTTTTAATTTATAAAATTCATATTTTATGTCACAAAATTTAACCCTAATAGTTATACGATCACAAAGGATGATTAAAAAAATAATATAAAATAAGGTGTAAATTATAGTTGGTGAATATTTCGTTATATATGGATAATCTCAATAGTTATAATTAATAAATTATAATTCATATTATGTTTTTTTATTTTCTGTTATTAACATTATTAAAAAAATAGAAAACTCAACGCACAATTACACTTTTAGATTATACTCTGTGACGCCCCCAAAATTAAGTATACATCACCCATCTTGGGTCGTCAGATACATGATACAAAATTCAAATATAACTTACTAATACAACTGTCGTGTACAATACGACAAAACATAACTATGAGTTTAAATACAATTATTGTTTACTATAGATTATACAAACTCAAAAGGAGTTCTCATTACAATTAAAAGAGTCAAGTAGAGAATAAAATCTACTATCTTTTATGATTTAAAAGGTTTTTCATAACTTTTATCATTTGGGACTCGACAATAAATAAATAATCCACATCATCGAATCACCCATACCTACTACGGCCAAGGATATTCTTTAAGATCACGACCACAAATTATCCATGCACTACATCCAAGGACATTCGTGTATTCATTAATGGTCATGATCATGCCAACAACCATCCCATCAATACACTACTGCCAATGATAACTTTTACCACATCATTTGTAACATTACGGTCATGATTACAATCGAATAATCCTCAGTCATAATCATACCAAGTCCATCTAGCCACAAATGACTTTCAACATAATATAAACATGAGGATGATGACAATGATATAAGAATTCAATAAAAACAAGTTCAAGAATTAATTTATCCAGAACTAATAATATCCAAATTGTCAACACGATCTTTGTTTTGTAGAGTAAAATTCAAGAATGATCGTAAGAATATTTTCATGAAAAGATCTCGGATGAAGCCTTGAAATATCGAGGATATTCTACTAATTTCATGGAGTATAGAAGTCAAAACTTTAACCAACCGAGTATAATAAAAATGGAATAACAAAAGAAATCACCATGCATGCGGTGCTTGCATGTATGTGTTATTCCAATGAATAATAATAATCGGAACCAGTCGTGCAAAATTTGCACCGGCGGGATGTTCCAAATAATAATAAAGATTTTAACCAGTGCGGTGTAAAACACACGCATGGATGTTCCAACAGAATAATAATAAAGACGGAACCAGTCCGGTGTAAAACACACGCATACGTGGATGTTCCAATGAATAATATAAGAATGTCACCAAGTATAGGGTAAATCACAGATACAAAGTTATTCCAATGAATAATAAGCAATGGAATAATAACAACAGCTTCTCTTCATGAATAAGAAAGAATAACACCCTTACATTAGTAGTAGATTGAATCTTTGCGAAGAGTGTAGTAACAAAATATTCTTCTTCTTTCTCTTTATTCTCTCTATACTTTCTCTCTCTATATAATTGAATGAATTAAGTGAAAAATAATGAAGCACTAGGCCTCTATTTATAGAAGATTTCTAGCTTAGCACTTGAAATGTGAAAAGGCAAGTGGCTTAACGACTGGTGATGTGAAAAAAAAAGTGGTTTGACACCTGTAATGTGAAACGACAAGTGGTTTGACGCCTGTAATGTGAAACGACAATTGGTTCGACGCCTGTAATATGAAACGGCAAGTGGTTTGACGTCTGGTAAAGGTAATTACTATTGACGAAGGTAATTACTATTGACGAAAAAGACTCTTAGATGATGACATATGGCCCCCCCATAAAATAACCAAACTTACCACAAACGTGTCATAATAGACTCTTTATATACATCAAGGATTGAATAAATATTGTAAGACCCCAACTTTTTATAAATGAAATTTAATTTTCTCTATTTATTATTTTGAAATAGTAAGGGTTGAATTGATTAATGTGGTTAGTTATGGGTAAAATGCGCAAATATTTTAAATAAGCGGTGGTTATAAAATATTCATTGTTGTTTGGGAATATTCGTTTGTCGTTAAATATTCTTCTTTGTCGGGGAATATTAAATGCAATACCTAGCGATCTTTTGTGGGCCTCATAACGGAAAAAAGCGATTGGATGAAGAAAATGACAAGTATAAGTTGTTTATAAATAACTTGGTAGCTTGTTATTCAAGTTATCTTTGTTGGAATACCCGGTGGTTAAAATACGATAATATGCGTTGTTGCACGTGATGATTGCGCAGTATTGCACCAATTATTGATTCTTACGTAAAGAAAGCACTACTCAATAATTATTACGATAGATTCTTGTTCGATATTTTATTTTATTGATTCAATAATTGCTGCGTTGATATTTTATATTCTTTGTTGTTTCAATAATTGTCACTATACAAAGATTTTTCCATTATCGAAGCAATAATTCATATTATCCGAATAATATTATTAGAAAACATTATTGGCAATGTCTAGAAAGTTACAGATAAGGAGAGGTTTGGTCACCTAATTGCGGCGTCGATGGGGAAATTCTTATTGAAAGCCCCTTTCCTGGAGAACTACCGTTGCAAGTATTGTTATTCTCAGAATATTATTTGTGAATAATTAATTATTGATTAATATAATGAGAAAAATATTGATTTTATGTGGATATAGATGGAGAAAATTTTTAAAGTGACAATTGTTGAAAAATGATATTTTATCTTTTCTGATAAAATAATTTATTATTATATTTTAATAATATAATAATGGTGATATTTTACAATGAATGTGGGATATATGAGTATATGAGGAGAAAGAGTATTTTTGTTCCATTAAATGATTAACACATGTTTTGTGTGTCGGTGGACCCCATTTCTTGACTGAAATTTGATTATAGTCTATAAAATCGCCTTGCTTTATGAATTTCCTACCAATTTACTGTTTTGAATTTGGAAAAACTTTCTTCTGCAAAGTTGTAGAGAATTGAATTTCCTATAACAATTTGTAAGAATCGAATTTTCTGATAAAAGGGCTATTTATTATGAATTATTGAAGTTCTGAAGTTCCAAAATAATTGATTTTTGGAAGTTTTAATTATTTTTAATATAAAAAACGTTTTTGTCATTAATTGTGGGTCTTGCATGTGATGTCAATTGCTAAATTCAGATCAAGGAAGGTTGGCGTAGAAATTTTAATATATATATTAATATTTTATTAAATTTTCTGCTTTGGTGTTCTAAGCATTTTCTTATAAATAGGGTGCTTAGGTTAGAATTGAAAATCACACCAGAAACTACAGATTTCTCTCTCTTTTTCTCTTTATATATCGAGCGTATTTTTGTTAGTATTTTAGTAATTTGAGTATTGCTTATACTGGTGCAAGTTCTTTCAAAGACTATATCCAAAGATTCCAACCGTAAGACTATTCTAAATGCAAGGTAAGGGATGTTATTTTCTTCTCAAATGATATTATTTCTTTAATATCATTATGCTGAATATTGGTTGGAACTTTTTATCAAATTTGAAACTTTTTCATGTCGGGGTTACTATTCATGAGTTACTATTCACGAGTTACTATTCATGAGTACTATTCACGAAGCATGATGATGTTTTTTGTGAAATTTTTATCTTTTGGTGTCGGAGTTACTATTCACGTATACAGCACTATTCACGTATACGGCACTATTCACAGAAAAATTAAATTTTGTTTTTTTGTCCAAAATATCTATTATGGATACTAGCTTTGATTGTATCCATGTTTTGATCATTCTTGAATTTTACTCCACTATGATTATTTATGAGGTATTTTTGGACATAAAATAGCTGAAATACAAATTCTTAATATTTATTCTTTTGTTTCACTGGATTCGTTTTATTTAAAATATTTTTCATCATCCTCCGTCCTAAATGATGATATAATTGAATATCTTTGGCTTTGTGTGCGCGTGCAAAGATTAATGATTTCGATGAATATCTTTGGCCCGTAGTGCAAAAGATGAACATGTGTTTAGATGAACATGACCAATCGGTGAATATCTTTGGCTGTAGTGCAAAGATAAATATTTGATTCCGATATATATTGATTGATGTTACGAGGGATAAAAGATGAGCGATGAACTTTTAAATTCATATATAGAAAATAGTAGTTTGCATTCTCTACTTAACTCTTCTAATGAATTATTATTTCATTGCGAATATTGATTTAAAACTTGTTGTCTATTGTACTCTATTAGATTTTTCCCTGTTGAAGACTAACGATAATTTGTTTTATATTATCTTAGTCATAATGTTCTTTTACTGGGCTAGTTGAGCTCACCCTTTTCCTTGTTGTTCCATTTTTCTTCTCGGGAGGCGAGAATGTATGGCAGTCTTAGTCGGGGTGTGGAATGATGGTTCTAGAAGTCGTTTTAGTAGTCCTCACCATTTTTATAAAATAATGTATCAATAATTATACTGAGGACTTATTTGAGTGTGAATATTGTCTAGATGATAATATTTGTATTTAAACTCACAGTTTTTATGTTGTATTAATAAAGTTGTAGTTGTTTCTGTACCATGTATTTTGACGACTCAGAATGGGTGTTGTATTCCTATTTTGGGCGTCCATACTTGGTATCGAGCTTAGGGATATGGTCTCTGGCGGAGATCGAGGAATAGTACTAGGAGAGGAGAGACGAGTAATCCTTCGCTAGTGTGTCATACCTAAGCTTATTTGTTGGTCAGTTGAAGTATATGGTTAATATGTAATATGTTAATTTGTTTAGTTAAACCTTGTTTTATGGCAGTATTTAAGAATGGCAGCTGAGAATATTAACGGTGGAGTTAATGAGACCGTGGAAACACCTTTAATCACCACCCAGGAGAGCGTGCAGCAGGGGAAGGCAATATTTCTCCCAAACAACACCACCGAAGCGACGATGAACGATTTAGATGTTTAGGAGCTTTTTGCGCTCATGCAAAACCGACGAGGAGACTTGTGTGTATGAATACGGTGGAAATGATAAGAACGCTGCTGACTTGTCATGGCCAAACAGTTCAAAGAGTTGGGACCACCGTAATTTAAGGGAAACCGGATCCGATCATGGCGGAAACATGGGTCAAGCAAATTATCAAGATATTCGATGTCTTGGGATGCACGGAGGAACAGAAGGTTTTATTCGCCACCTTTATATTCCTTGGAGGCGGCGATTCTTTCGGTGGGAGTCTCGTGAAACGGACCATCATCGCCTTCAAAGATGTCTTGGGAAACATTTCAAAAACTTTTCAACGAAAAATACTTTCCTGAAAGTATTCGCCATATGAAGGAGGTAGAGTTTATTAGACTAGAACAAAACAACATGACGGTGTCCCAATACGAGGCCAAGTTCGCAGAGTTATCCAGGTTTTCACCTCATTTGGTAGAGAATGAGGAACGAATGACGAGGATGTTTCTGAGAGATTTAAAACCCGAGATTCAAAGAATATCTTATTTCTCATAAATTTTTTATATTCGGATGTTGTCAATGAGGCTCAATTATTAGAAGCGAGATAATGAAAGTACGTTCAACCAAGGGACCGCAACTGTGGTCATCTAAGGGTGGCGGCGATTATCGAGCAATGAAAACCAAATGAGGAGGAAAACATTCGAAAAGCAAGAACCACTCTCTCTGGTGGTAATCGTAGCCATGAAAATAGAAGAAGTAAGTCGGGGGGAGATTTTAAAAAGAAGAGATTCAACAATGACAATGTGAAGATGTCGCACCAAAGAAGAATCGGTTCCAAGGCGGAGAATCTGTAAGACCGGTTTTATGAAATAAAAGTATTCAATTTTTATAATTACTATACATGAGTTTCTATTCACGAGTTACTATTCATGAAGCATGATAATTTTTTTCGTAAAAGGCATTACTCAATAATTGTTACCATAATTACTTGTTCAATATTTTATTTTATTGATTCAATAAATTGCTACATTGATATTTTATATTATTGTTATTTCAATAATTATCACTTACGATGATTTCCCCATTATCGAATCAATAATTCATATTATTTGGATAATATTATTAGATAGCATTATTGGCAATGTCTAAAAAGTTCTGTCAAGGAGAGGTTTGGTCATCTAATTGCACGCCAAGAGAGAGAAATCCTTATTGGAAAGCCCCTCTTTCACAGGAACCGCACTCGTTATCACAAGATTGTGATTCTATAATATTATTTGTGAATAATTAATTATTGATTTATATGATAAGGAAAATATTCATTTTATGTGGTTATAGATGGAGAAAATTTTTAATGTGACAATTGTTGAAAATTGATATTTTATCTTTTCTGATAAAATATATTATTATATTACAGTGATATAATAATGGTGATATTTTTACAATAAATGTGTGATATACGAATAAATGAGGCGGAAGAGTATTTTTGTTACTATAAATGCTAAACACAACACATGTTAAACATGATGGCGTACACAAATTTTGACTGAAATCTGATTATAGCCTGTAAAATCGTCCGTTTGTGGATTTCGGTCAATTTCTGTTTGGAATTTGGAAAAATTTTCTTATACAAAGTTGTAGAGAATGGAATTTCCTATGGAAGGGACATGTGGTTTGAATTTTTCTGATAAAAAGGCTATTTATTATGAATTATTGAAGTTCCAAAGTTCCAGAATAATTGATTTTTGGAAGTTTTAATTGTTTTATTTAAGAAAAACATTTTTTACACTTTGATGGGCCCCACTTGCATGTGTTAAATTGCTAAATTCAGATTCAAAGGTGTGCTAAGGAAATTTTATTATAAATAATATTATTTTAATAAATTTTGTGCTTTGGTGTTCTAAGCAATTTCCTATACTGCTTAGGTTAAAATTGAAAATCACACCAGAAACTGAAGTTTTCTCTCTATTTCTCTCTCTATATTATCGAGTGTATTCTTGTGAGTATTTTGATATCTTGAGTGTTGCTATACTCACGGTGCAAGTTCGTTCAACGTTATTCCAAATGGAAATCTTTTTTTTTTGAGGTAAGGATATTGTCGTTAGTATGTAAGGGTTATTATGTTTTTCAATTTCAAATTTTTCTGAACCTTCAAAAATTCTGGAAAAATTTGAAATGATATTTTGATGAGTTTTGTAGATTGTGTCCAAAAATGGCTATTTTTGAATGTATAGATTAGGAGTTATGGATTTTATGAGAAAAGGCTATTTTAAAAATAACCGCTTATAACTCCTTGTGATTAACTCCAAAATTGATGAAATATTTATTGGGAGTACATCTATATAATATCAGTATACTCCGTAAATTTTGGAATTTTGTATAAAAGTACAATTTATGATAAATGTCTGAATATTCGGTGGTTTTGGCCATGTGAAAAATAGTAAATGAATTTTAAAAATTCCGAGAAAAATATATGTTCAATGTGGGACTATATTATGCTAAATACCAGAAAAGAAATATTTTTGGAACTGATTTGGTATTTTTCATGAAAATATTCTAGTTATGACTAAATGAATTAAATATGTTATGTGAAGTAAGAAATCTGGAAAATAGGATTTTATGGCTTAATAATCCTATATAAGGTATATGCAGATTTTGATGAGGGTTTTGGTTATTTGTGATAAAATCTTATGAGTTTGGCATTTTATAATGATTAAATGCATTAATTAGTAAAGTATAAACAATTAAAATAAATTATTTATAAGTTTAAGAAATGATTAAGATATTGTGATAATATTAATAATATTAGATTATGAGATTATTAAGTGATTTATAACATTTTGATTAAAGTGTTATGAAATCATTGATTTATGAATATTATTCTTGAAATTAAATGCAGTTGTTGATCATATTGTTTTTATTATCATATATAACATTTTTATAATTCTGGTGATGATATTTTTCTTTGACTTAAGTGTAAAGATGGGTAGATTATTGGTATGATCGTGACTATGGGTTCTCTTTGGCCAGTAGTGCAAAGTTGAATTGTTGACTAGTATGATCATGACCATTGAATTTACAATTGAATATTTTTAGCTTAGGTGCAAGGTGAATTGATCAACATGGTTATAATTATTATTTATATAAATTCTGAAATGATTATATATTTCTTTGAGATATGAATATCTTTGGCCCGTAGTGCAAAGATGACTTGTTGAATATCTTTGGCCTGTAGTGCAAAGATGAATTATTGGTGAATATCTTTGGCCCGTAGTGCAAAGATGACTTGTTGAATATCTTTGGCCTGTAGTGCAAAGATGAATTATTGGTGAATATCTTTGGCCTTTGGCCGTAGTGCAAAGATGACTTGTTGAATATCTTTGGCCTGTAGTGCAAAGATGAATTATTAGTGAATATCTTTGGCCCGTAGTGCAAAGATGACTTGTTGAATATCTTTGGCCGCAGTGAAAAGATGACTTGTTGAATATCTTTGGCCTGTAGTGCAAAGATATATTATTGATGAATATCTTTGGCCCGTAGCGCAAAGATGACCTGTTGTTGAATATCTTTGGCCCGTAGTGCAAAGATGGATTTATTAGTATGATTATGAACATGAACTGTGATTTGGTATAACCATGATCTTTGATGTTTCAGGTAAAGACATGTGATGAAAATTATCTTCGTTCTGGATGAGGAAAGGAATTTGGAACCACAAATATGATTATGAGTTATTCATATGATTGTGTACGGGAACTGTTGATTGATGTTACAGGGTTAAAACATTGTTGGTGGACTTTTAACATGGAGAAGATAATAGACTTTATGGTCTATTTGACTCTTCTAATTGATTTCTCGTTCCGCTGCAACTATGGTTGAAAAGTTTTATCATCTACCATATGTTCTAAATCTCTAATTTATTACTGATGAAGGTTATTGATAATTTAATTATCTTTAGTCATGATATTCTTTCTTCGAAGCTAGTTAGTTGTCTCACCCTTTTGCTTCACAATTCTTTTCGTGTAATAAAAGTGTAAATTTGGGTCGTGACGGGGATAACAGGGAATAGAGCGGTGGTCTATAGTTGTTGAGGTTCTCCTAAATAGTATAAAAATAATTTTATTGAGACTTTAGATAAGTGTGTCGTATTATATACGTCATTTGATATTTAATTTTGGTGAACCGAATAGGGTGAGGTGAACTCAACTTTGGAAGGGTGTTTTGCCACTATCATACAAGATGTCTAATGACATACAACCTCGCGTTATCATAAGACGGGATTGTGTAAATCCACTCGCTGAGTATATCTACGAGCACTACCTATATGATCTTGGAGTTTATTTGAAACATAATGTTCAATTGCAGACGGTGGAGATAGTTATATGTCAAGAGAAGACTCACCATTGGAAAGAAGATGATAGTATCTTCTCATTTTTCTTTGGGGTCTATTGGGTCAACCAAGGATAATTCTGTGGGCATATGATATCTATCATAACCTAGACGCATGGCCTCCTATGTACGAAGGTTTCCTTGAGCACTTCCCAAAGATTATAATTTCTAAAACAGTTTTTGACTGTACCTTTATTTAAGATGTCATGGTGACGTGCTACCCAAGTTGGTGTAAAGAGTCACAGTTGATATATATATTTGTATCAAAACTCACAACACATGAGTTGTTGTATTTTGCACGACAATTGTAGTAATAAAGTTGTAGTTGTTTTATGTACCATGTTTTTGGCGACTCAGAATCGGTTGGATGGATTGGACCTATTTTGGGGTCGTCACAAGAACGACCACCGGTCATATGCTATAAGTGCAAAAAAGAAGGACATATAAGCCCAAACTGCCCACACCAGTTTAAGGTATGTTATAACTGTGGAAAGGAAGGGCATATCGCTCGAGATTGCACTGTAGCGAAACCAAGTCCAACGGGGATGGTGACTCAAAAGGTCATCCCGTAAAAGTCAAAGTCAATCGGTTCCTCGGAAGAGCGTTTGTCGTGGTCGGTCAACATCACGAGAGACCCAAACGAGGTGATCACGGGTAAGCTAATCATAAATTCATGCGAAGTTTATACCTTATTAGATACCGGTGCTACCCATTCATTTATCTCTCCTGCTTGTGCTCAACGTTTAAACTTGACTCCAGAGAAATTAGGCTTTGACATATTTACGTAACATGAATATGTGAAAAACGTTATGAACACGAGACATATCTTGGCGGTAAAAGCGAGTCTATAGGCCACGCTTCTACTCGATCGAGGATTAAAATGGGGTGATGAATCGAGGATTGAGTTTTCCTCTCTTTCCAAATCTCGTAACTCCTTTCCATGGAACAACACGCATGAACACATGATCTCCTATATCGAATTCCACGCCCTTTCGATGAAGATCGGATAACTCTTTTTTGTCGATCTTGTGAGATTTTTATACGTTATCGGATCGTTTGAATCTTTTCCATAGTCATACGTACCAACTCGGTCCCAACAACGCTGCTTCACCCACCTCATCCTCGTGATCTTTGGAGAACGACATCGCCTTCCATACAACGCTTGAATGGAGCCATGCAATACTTGCTTGATAACTATTGTTGTAGAAAACTCCACCAATGGTAAGAACTTATCCCAACTTCCTTGAAATCAAGGACACATAGTCTTAATAGATCTTCAAGACTTTGAATAGTCCTCTCCGATCGTCTGGTCTGTCTCGAGGATGATATCTTAGAAAGCTAAATCATAAGTCTGTGCCCATAGCTTTTTGCAAACTAACCCAAAATCGTGAAGTGAATCTTGGGTCTCGATCGGAAACAATGGATACCGCAGATACCATACAGGTCTTACAATCTCGTTTATATACATAACAGCAAAACGTTCAAGTGTATAAGTTTCTTGTATCGGTAAGAAATGAGCAGACTTGGTCAATCTATCAACAATGACCCAAATCGCATCTATGCCCTGAGAAACCATAGGAACATCGGTAACGAAATCCATGGTAATGTGCTCTCACTTCCATTCTGGAATTTCAAGTGGTTGCAATGTACCTTTTGGTACTTGATGCTCCACTTTAACTCGTTAACAAGTTAGACACCTTGAGATAAATAACGTTATCTCTCTCTTCATATTGCTCCACCAAAATGTATGACGAATATCATGATACATTTTGGTACTCCCAGATGGATTACAAACGCGTTGTGTTGTGGCGCTCCATCATGATTTTATACTTTAAATCAGGGTCGTTAGGAACACAAAGTCTGGAGTTGACTCGAAGTATTCCTTCTTCATCGATTCTTGCTTCCGGCATAGCACCTTCTTGCACTTTCTTCCTCATACACATCAGCTCCAGGTCTATAACTTGAGCAACTTTAACTTTATCGATTAAAGTCAATTCTACTCGTATATTCGCCATCATCACAGGGGTCCCTGAAGTCTTTAACTCTATCTACATCCTTTGTAAGTCACACAAAATGGGCCTTTACATTGACAATATCGCACTCGTACTTGCATATGATCTTGTACTCAATGCGTCAGCTACCACGTTCGCTTTTCCAGGATGGTATTGGATGGTATGATCATAATTTTTCAACAATTCAAGCCAACGTCGTTGTCGCATGTTGAGTTCCTTTTGAGTAAAGAAATATTTGAGGTTTTTATGATCTGTAAAGATCTCCACCTTCTCCCCATACAAGTAATGCCTCCAAATCTTTAGTGCGAAGACAACAACTGCCAACTCTAGATCATGAGTAGGATAATTCCTCTCATATTCTTTGAATTGTCTTGAGGCATAGGCTATGACTTTTTTATGTTGCATGAGAACACATCCCAACCCTTTGCCCGAAGCATCACTGTAGATGACAAATCCCTTCGAGCCAGATAGTATTGTCAGAACAGGTGCCGAAATGAGTCTCCTCTTGAGTTCTTGAAAACTCTTCTCACATTCTTCGCTCCAACCGAACTTTGTATCTTTCCGAGTCAGCTGAGTCAATGGAGTAGCGATTCGAGAAAATCCTTCCACGAATCTCCGATAATAACCAGTTAAACCGAGAAAGCTACGTGCTTGATTCTTCGATTTACGTTGCTTCTCAAATTTTGAATTGCTTCAATCTTTGCTGGGTCAACAGATATTCCATGACTTGATATTACATGCCCAAGGAATGCTACTTCCTCAAGCCAAAATTCGCATTTCTTCAACTTGGCATAAAGCTTGTATTTACGAAGCTTTTGGAGTGTCAGCCTCAAGTGTTGCTTATGATCTTCACGGCTTTTGGAATAAATAAGGATGTCATCAATAAAGACGACCACAAAGTGATCCAAATATTCCTTGAATACTCGGCCTTCATATCCATGAAGGCGGCGAGGAGCATTAGTCAATCCAAAGGACATGACTAGGAATTCATAATGCCCGTCTCGAGTTCCGAAAGTCGTCTTTGGAATGTCATCGGTTCTAATCTTCAATTGGTGATATCCTAACGAAGATCAATCTTTGAAAAGAATTTGGCTCCTTGCAATCGGGTCAAACAGTCCTCAATACGTGGCAATGGATACCTATTTTTGATGGTGACATGATTCAACTCCCGATAATCAATACAAAGTCGGATACTCCCATCTTTCTTCTTCACGAATAAAACAGGAGCACCCCAAGGAGAATTACTAGGACAAATAAAGCCAATGTCTAACAATTCCTGCAGTTGGGTCTTTAACTATTGAAGTTCAATATGAGCCATTCGATATGGGGCTTTGGAAATGGGTTTTGTACCAGGTTCAAGTTCGATACAAAATTCAATTTCACGCTCAGGGGGTAGGCCAGGAAGTTCTTCGGGGAATACGTCAGGAAATTTAATAACAATAGAAATATCGTTCAAAACTGACGTATTTTTGTTTAAATCTGTGACATGAGCTAAGAAAGCTTGACATCCGTTTTTCAATAAACGAATAGTTTTATGGCTTGAGATGACCGTGATTGATTTTAATGGTTTGGTCGCTTGAATTCGCATAATAGGTTGATTAGGAATATGAAAGCTAACAACCTTACGGAAACAATCAATTTTTGCATGATGAGTAGTTTAACCAATCAATCCCTAGAATCACGTCAAATGCAAGTATTTTCAATGAAATAAGATCTACAAGTAATGTGAGGGTACCGATTTGAACCAAACAAAACTTATAAACAGTAGATGTAATGAAGGTTTCTCCCAACGGAGTTTCCACAGATAAGTCAAAGTCTAATTTCTCCGGAGTCAAATTTAATCGATGAGCGCAAGTAGGAGAAATAAAAGAATGGGTAGAACCAGTATCAAATAAAGTATAGATTTTGTTAGAGTTTATGATAAGCTTACTCGTGATGACCTCATTGGGGTTCCTTGATTTCTGGGAGGTCACAACAAACGCTCTCCCTTGCACTACCGATTTTGACTTTTCTGGGATTGCCTTTGGTGCCTCCATCCTAGCTGAATTTGTCTTTGGTGAATGACAAAATCTGGCTGAGTGACCTTCTCTTCCATAATTATAACATGCTTTGACTGACATCGCTGCAGCTTTGACCGATGTGCCCTCCCTCCGCATTTGAAACATATGATAGGTGGTCGCTTCTCCTTCCTTAACGACGGTGTTGGTCTTGACGTCTTTCCATCATTGTTGAATCTCCTCTTCTTGAAATGTCCATTCTTATTATTTTGGCCCTGATTACCACCGAAGTGGTTACCAATTCTGGCCTGTTGATTCCCTCCACGCTTGTTGTCACCGCTTCGATAATCGCTTCTCATTTGGTATTATCATTTTGTCAATTTGCTTCTTTTAGTTGCGTTGACTCGTTATCGCTACTCCACTAATCGAGTCCTATTTACAACATCTCAATATAAACACGCTTATGAGAAATAACATGTTAGGCGTATCTCCCGCTTCAAACCTCTTAAAACATCCGTGTCATTCTCTCTTTATTATCCACCAAGTGGGGACGAAACCGGATAACTCATAAATTTAGCCTCGTATTGCGACACGGTCATATTGTTTTGTTCCAACTTGATAAACTCCACCTCCTTCATGTGACATGAATACTTTTGGGAAAGTATTTGTCGTTGAAACGCCTCTTGAACTTCTCCCAAAACATCTTGATGACGGCATGTTGAGTCGTTTTTACCGATTCTACCAAGAATCGCTTCTTGTATGAACATAAAGGCGTGAAAGGAACCTTTTGCTCCTCGTAACATCCCAAGACATCAAATATCTTGGTGATCTACGTTATCCATGCTTTCGCCATAAGTGGGTTTTGGCTCTCCTTAAACTCCGGTGGTCCCAGCTCTCCTTGAATCTGCTTTATGGTGGACCGCCCAAGAGTTTCCAGTGTTTCCACCTGTATTTTGGACAGGAGCCGCTCTCGCCTGTTGTTACATGAATTGCATAAAGCCTCTGAACAATCCATCATTCATCATTTGGTCAGTGTTGTTGTTTGCATAAGGATTGTCGCCTTCCTGATGCACATTATCCTGGTTATTGATATGTGGTGAATCAACGGTCGCATGTGCTCCATTGCTATTCTCAACATTCACGGATGTCATTTTCAGATACTGCCACAAAACAAAGGTTAATTGACATGTAAAATATTATCCCTAAATTCTAACCGACCAATTAAATACCACATAAACTTAGGTAGGTCATATTAGCGAAGGAATTCCCCGTCTCTCCCCTCCTAGTACTATTCTCACATCTTAGCCAGGGATCATATCCCAAAGCTTTGATACCAACTGTGACGCCCAAATTAGGTATACATCACCCATCTTGGGTCGCCGATCGGATGGTACAAAATTCAAATTCAAATACTTACTTAATAATAACTGCTGTGGTACAATAATACGACAAAAACATAACTGTGAGTTTGAATACAATTATTGTCTCACTAGAGATTATACAAACTCGAAAGGAGTCCTCATTACAATTATTAACACACTATTTCACGTAATAGTGAGGACTACTAATGCGATCCTCCTGACCGTCACTCCGCTTCCACGACTAGTCCTGTCGCTATGTTCTCATTTCACGAAAAGAACGGTAAAAAGAAAGGGTGAGCTCAACTAGCCCAAGAAGAAATATTATGACTAAGATAATGCGTAATAAATTATCGTTAGCCTTCAACAGTGTTAAACCGATAAAATATAACAACATCAAGTTTAATCTGCGGTGGAACAAGCAATCCATTAAAAGAGTCAAGTAGAGAATAAAATCTACTATCTTTTATGATTTAAAAGGTTTTTCATAACTTTTATCATTTGGGACTCAAACAATAAATAATCCACATCATCGAATCACCCATGCACTACTACTGGCCAAGGATATTCTTTAGTATCAATGACCACAAATTATCCATGACTACATCCAAGGACATTCGTGTATTCATTAATGGTCATGATCATGCCAACAACTGTCCATCAATACACTACGGGCCAATGATAACTTTTACCACATCATTTGTAACATTACGGTCATGATTACACCGAATAATCCCTGGTCATAATCATACCAAGTCCATCTAGGCCACAAATGACTTTCAACATAATATAAACATGAGGATGATGACAATGATATAAGAATTCAATAAAAACAAGTTCAAGAATTAATTTATCCAGGAACTAATAATGTCCAAATTGTCAACATAATACTGCTTTGTAGAATAAAATTCAAGAATGATCGGAAGAATATTTTCATGAAAAGATCTTTGGATGAAGCCTTGAATATCGAGGATATTCTACTAATTTCATGGAGTATAGAAGTCAAAATTTTAACCAACTAAGTATAATAAAGAATGGAATAACAAAAGAAATCACCATGTATGCGTGATTGCATGTATGACGGTTTATTCCAACAGAATAATAATAACGGAACAAGGTCGTGCAAAATTTACAAGCGAGGATGTTCCAACAGAATAATAAAGATTTTAACCAGTCCTGTAAAACACACATGGGATGTTCCAACGAATAATAATAATAAAGACGGAACCAGTCCTTGTAAAACACACAAACAGGATGTTCCAATGTAATAATAGAAGAATGTCACCAAGTATAGGTAAACCATGCATACATGAGTTATTCCAATGTAATAATAAGCAATGGAATAACAACATTCTCTTCATGAATAAGAAAGAATAACACCCTTACATTAGTAGTAGATTGAATACTGCAAAGAGTGTAAGAATGTGAATACTTTTCTTCTTTTCTCTCATTATTCTCTATACTTTCTCTCTATATAACTTGAATGAATTAAATGAAAATAATGAAACACTAGACCTCTATTTATAAAAGATTTCTAGCTTAGCACTTAAAATGTGAAAAGGCAAGTGGCTTGACGACTGGTGATGTGAAAAGAAAAATGGTTTGACCCCTGTAATGTGAAACGACAAGTGGTTTGACGCCTGTAATGTAAAACGACAATTGGTTCAACGCCTGTAATATGAAACGGCAAGTGGTTTGACGTCTGTTAAAGGTAATTACTATTGACGAAGGTAATTACTATTGACGAAGAGATTCTTAGATGATGACATATGGGCCCCCCCATAAAATAACCAAACTTACCACAAACATCTCATAATAGACTCTTTATATACATCAAGGATTGAATAAATATTATCACAAATTATTTTATTTTTAATCAACACATATTTAATCTTTCAACAATTATTAATCATTTATAACTTGTCGTCATTGATTTACTAATATAACATATTATCTGATGATGATCGATGACAATAATTGAATCAATAATATAAGAGATATGATACTGACCAATTCTCAGAGTGAATAATTGAGTATAAATGAGTGACTTCTCACGTAAGCATCAATAATCAATATCGTGTCTTCTACTACGCAACCACGCCAGATTCTCGTGTACTTTTACTACCGGGTAGTTCAACAGGTTTTAATTCAGAAACACCTCCTCATTTATTATTTTTATAAAGTATTTTTTGTCGCTTTCTCAATTCGATGATAATTCCGCCAGGGGTCCACTTAATGATTGTGCTTGGTCAATTTAATATTCTCCGACAAAAAGAATATTCTCCTACCAAACGAATATTTTATAACAACTTCGCTTACTTTTGCAAAATTTATAAATATTACCCACAACTATAACATTATATCAAATTTACTCCATAATATTCAAAAATAATATTTATAGAAAATTCATCTTTATTTATAAAAGTTGGGGTCTTACAACTAGTCCTTGCTATGTTCTCATTTCAAGAGAGAATAAAATGAAAGAAAGGGTGAGCTTCAATCAAATAGCCGAAGAAGAAATATTATGACTAAGATAATGTATAATAAATTATCGTTAGCCTTCAACAATGTTAAACTGATAAAATATAACAACATCAAGTTTAACTGCAGCGGAACAAGCAATCCATTAAAAGAGTCAAGTAGAGAATAAAATCTAATATCTTTTATGATTTAAAAGGTTTTTCATGACTTTTATCGCTGGAACTCAGCTTAATAAATAATCCACATCATCGAATCACTCTTGCACTACGGCCAAGGATATTCTTTAGTATCGCGACCACAAATTATTCATGCACTACAGCCAAGGACATTCGTGTATTTATTAATGGTCATGATTATGCCAACAACTGTCTATCAATGCACTACGGGCCAATGATAACTTTTACCACATCATTTGTAACATTACGATCATGATTACACCGAATAATAGATTAAGGAGAGACATAATAAAGAAGTACAACAGAAATCAGGGTTTAGTTAATAAAGTGGTACAGGAGAATAAATTACTAGTAATCCCTCCATCCCAAAATAATAGACGTTTTTGAGAGTTTCACAAACATTAAGAATAATTGTAATTTTACTATTTTACCCTTTGATCTCATTTAATTCTCCATTTGTTTCTCCTCATCTTATTCCTCTTCTTTTATCTGTTCTGTCTTTTCATCTCCGCTTGGGAATAAAATCTGATAATTTTCTCTCTCTACCTCTTCATAAAGAAGAATTGCCTTCTGCTCCTAGTCTGCATTACAAAACCACTTAAGATTCTAGTAATTGCCAACTGCAAACTCACTGGTACCATTCCCCAGTGGTTGAGTGTTTCCCGACAGTTGCAATTGTTGGATTTGTCTTGGAACCAATTGGGAGGAACAATTCCATGTTGGTTTGGCAGCTTCGATAAGCTCTTTTACCTGGACTTATCAAATAACTCTTTCATCGGGGAGATTCCAAAAGACCTTACTGGGCTACAGACCTTACTGGTATTTTTCCAAAATAAGGAGAATATTAAGGAGCTCTCACTTGATGACATTCTGGAATCCACACACAGTTTTGATCAAGCAACCATCCGATTCCGACCCACAGAATTCACTCGCCGGCAGTACCCGCCAGAAGCCGGTCACCTCTGAAACCGTCACCGACGGAGATACGAGAAAGTTGTCCGAAAAGAAGAAGAAGATGATGAATTTCTCCGGAGATGGATTCTCAGATCATTTCCATTAAAGTGAGTCCGATCGTCAGAGATGGATTCTCAGATCATTGTTGTTGTCGGATCTCCATTAAATATAGTTCGATCGATCGCCGGAGACTTGTGGGTTGAAAAAGATCAAATCGAACTTTTACTCCATTGATCGATCTGCATTATTGTTGCCGGATCACCATTAAATATAGTCCGATCGATCGCCGGAGATGGATTCTCAGATCATTGTTGTTGCCGGATCTCAAAAACCTTGAAGAAGAAGAAGAAAGCGAACCCTAGCTCTCTCTCTCTTTCACTGGATTTTTTTGAGGTGTGAAGAATGGACTTGAGTTCCAGAAAAAATAGGTGGTAGAGAAGGAAGGGTAAAAATAGAAAACAAATGCTAAAATATTCTTGAGACGGTAGAACGTTAGATATTTTGGAGAAAAAAATACCTTAAAACATCTATTATTTTTTTGGGATGGAGGGAGTATTATTTAAGAGGTGTCAGTTGGTCTTGTGTGTTGACTGACAAAATGATGAGTGATGACCGTATCATTCACTGCTAACCTACGCCCACTTTATCAGTAAATTATATACATACATAGTACAAGAAGCAAGGTATACCTAGATAGATATATACTACTACTACTATTCACCAGTAGCTTGCTGCTTGGCTATGGTCTGTGGCATACATAGATAGTCATGCTAACGTTTTTCTTCTTGGATATCTATATATACACTCAATGTCTTCTAGCTCTGATGCATGTAACTGTATATATATATATATATATATATATATATATATATATATATATATATATATATATATATATATATATACTTGATTCGGATCTTAAATTTATTTTTGATCTAACATACCTTACATATTCTTTTTTTTAGCGACAAATCATGACGATTTGATCTGTTGCTATATATAAAACCGTCATCATAGCTTTTAGTGACGGACAACATATAACGACGGACCAAATCTATAACGACGGACTGAATCGTCGTCCGATTCGCCGCTAAAGGGGTATACAATGTATATTAGATAAAGGATAAACTTAAGATTCGGACCGTGTATATATATATATATATATATATATATATATATGAGTACTAGCATGTCTTTCTAGCTCTATTGCATATAATTGTATCTGTATGTTAGAATTGGTAAAATATAATTTTGGTTTAATAATGGGTTATAAAATATAAATATGGTTGTCTTAATAAATAAAATTATATAATTTATTTTTATTATGAGTTGAGTGAATTGAAATTAAATATTTATAAATTTAATATAGGTCAATTAATTTTTAAATTTCAAGCTTATTATTATTATGATCAAATAAAATAAATTACTTAATATATTAATTTTTTATATTCGTATAATTTCTCTCTCTACAAACTTGTTTTTGTACTCTTTGAAATTTGTTTGTGCTGTTTCGAAATTAGACCAAATTTAGTTGCATGGATTTTAAAAGAATTTCGATTATATTTCTTAGTTATTAATTAACTTTATCAACTTAGTTCGCCGACCCACCAATTTTTAAACCAAATTTTCCGGTATGTATAAATTAACGGAAGTGTATGGCTTATGGCTTATGACTTATGGCTTATAGCTTGGGGGTTGGGCTGGCTGGTGTTGAATTAACGTCACTTAGTCAGTGAGTGAGTCAGAGTCAGGAGAGATCTTTTGCTTGAGAGGAGATGGATCCCCTTCTCGTTCTCTCCGTGTGTTTCTGTCTTGAGGTCCCCCGAGTTTGGCGTCGCTCCATCAAACGGACCTGCACTCACTTTATTCCTTCTTTCCAACTTCCATAAGTTTATATAAATTTATGTGTGTAATAATGACGTAATTTTAATTAATAAAAAAATAATAAAATGTCAAACTAAATATTTATAAAAATAAAAAAATGTCAAAACTATCATTAATAAACTCTTAAACTGACAAAATACACATAGAGCCCTTTCCGACTTATTTTAAAATGTCTTAGAGTTAAAATATAAGTTATTTTAAATTGACTTATAGGTGTAAAAGCGTTGGGTTTTAATTTTACATATAAGTCAAAAATTAAGCAACTTCAAATCAAATATAAAGATTGCTAAAAATGACATTAATAAAAAAAAAAAGCAAAATTGACATTATATTTGGTCAAACTAACTTATTTTAAAATAACTTATAAATCATTTAAAATAAATTACAAATCTTTATTTATTTATTTTACTTGAACATAAACTTATATGTGAAAAAATAAGTGATTGTCAAATAGATATATGACTTATAAGTTGGTCACTGCTGAACAGACTTGTATTTCTCAGTGGTTAATTTAATGTCAGCATCTCTCTCTGTCTCAGGTGTTGCGTGCTTAAATCTCTATCTATGTAATAGTAATAGTAATAGTAAGAATAATAGTATCATCATCAACGATAGTATAATCTCTATCGTCCGATTCAATATTTCCTCATCATCTGAACTGATCAGATCAGATCAGGGCCCTGTTTTGTTACGATACAATCAAACTTACGTCAGCAAAAAGGGCTCCACGCCCAACGAGCTACATATATACGGACAGTACTAGGTTGGTAGCTTAGGTTTATGCATGACACTATTAATTTCCTCAACAATGTAATGTCCATCTTCTTCGCAGTATTTCTCTTCTTTCAAACAAGGTTGGCTGGCTTCATTCAAGGTTGTGAAATCGGGACAGGATACTTTTGTTATTTCATATTTTATTATATTCAATTGGTTAAAATTTTGATTTCTATATTTCATAAAATTAGTAGAATATCCTTGATATTTCAGGCTTCATCCAAAGATCTTTTCAATGAAAATATTCTTCGGCGTTTTGAATATTACTCCACAAAAAGTATCATGTTGACAATTTGGACGTTATTGGTTCCTGGATAAATTAATTCTTGAACTTGTTTTATTGAATTCTTATATCATCCTCATCATCCTCATGTTTATATTATGTTGAAAGTCATATGTGGCCTGTAGTGCATAGATGAACTTGGTATGATTATGACCATGGATTATTCGGTGTAATCATGACCGTAATATTACAAATGATGTAGAAAAAGTCCTCATTGGCCCGTAGTGCATTGACGGACAGTTGTTGGCATGATCATGATCATTAGTGAATACACGAATATCTTTGGTCCGTAGTGCATGGATAATTTGTGGTCGTGATACTAAATAATATACTTGGTTGTAGTGCAGGGGTGATTCAATGATGTGGATTATTTATTAAGCTGAGTCCCAGCGATAAAAGTGATGAAAAACCTTTTAAATTATAAAAGATAGTAGATTTTATTTTCTACTTGACTCTTTTAATGGATTATTTGTTCATTGCAGTTAAACTTAATGTTTGTTATATTGTATCGGTTTAACACTTTATTGAAGACTAAAGATAATTTATTACGCTTTATCTTAGTCATAATATTTCTTCTTTGGGCTAGTTAAACTTTACCCTTTCTTTCACCGTTCTCTTCGAAATGAGAACGTAGCGAGGACTAGTCGGGGAACGGAGTGACGGTCCGGAAGATAGCATTAGTAGTCCTCACTATTATACGTGAAATAGTGTGTTAATAAATGTATTGAGAATTTATTTTGAGTTTTAATCTTTGTCTGAAGACAATGTTTGTATTAAAACTCACAAATTCATGTTGTATATTTAAGATAGTATTTGAATTTTGTACCATGTATTTGACACTTCAAGATGGGTGATGTATACCTATTTTGGGGTGTGTCACATAGTTTATGTTGTATTACATACCATGTATCTGGCGACCCAAGATGGGTGATGTATACCTAATTTTGGGGGCGTCACAATTATTATTATTATTTATTATTATTATTATTATTATTATTTTTATTTTTATTATTATTTTTTTATTATAATAATTATTTTTTTATTATTTTTATTTTTATTAATATTAATATTATTTTTATTATTATAATGATTATTTTATTATTATTATTTTAATAAATTATTAATAATAAAAAAAATAGAAAATCGGTATATACCGGTTCGGTTCGATTTTTTATCGAACTATAAAAATAGCTTTAACCTAAAATTCCAGATCTTAAAAAAAGCGATATATATCGGTTCTTTTTATATGAAAATCAATTTGATTCGATCCGGATTCAAAAATCGAAAAAAGCGATCCAAATGAACAGCCCTAATCTTTCTAGCTCTATTGCATGTAATTGTATCTGTATGTTAGAATTGGCAAAATATAATTTTGGTTTAATTATGGGTTATAAAATATAAATATGGTTGTCTTAATAAATAAAATTATATAATTTATTTTTATTATGAGTTGAGTGAATTGAAATTAAATATTTATAATTTATTTTTTAAATTTCAAGCTTATTATTATTATGACCAAATAAAATAAATTATTTAATATATTAATTTTTTATATTCGTATAATTTCTCTCTCTACAAACTTGTTTTTGTACTCTTTGAAATTTGTTTGTGCTGTTTCGAAATTAGACCAAATTTAGTTGCATGGATTTTAAAAGAATTTCGATTATATTTCTTAGTTATTAATTAACTTTATCAACTTAGTTCGCCGACCCACCAATTTTTAAACCAAATTTTCCGGTATGTATATCTTAACGGAAGTGTATGCCTTATGGCTTATGACTTATGGCTTATGGCTTATAGCTTGGGGCTTGGGCTGGCCGGTGTTGAATTAACGTCACTTAGTCAGTGAGTAAGTCAGAGTCAGGAGAGATCTTTTGCTTGAGAGGAAATGGATTCCCCTCTCGTTCTCTCTGTGTGTTTGTCTGTCTTGAGGTCCCCCGAGTTTGGCGTCGCTCCATCAAACGGACCTGCACTCACTTTATTCCTTCTTTCCAACTTCCATAAAATTATGTGTGTAATAATGACGTAATTTTAATTAATAAAAAAATAATAAAATGTCAAACTAATTATTTATAAAAATAAAAAAATGTCAAAATTATCATTAATAAACTCTTAAACTGACAAAATATACATAGAGCCCTTTCCGCAAAGACTTATTTTAAAATGTGTTAGAGTTAAAATTTAAGTTGTTTTAAATTGACTTGTAAGTGTAAAAGCGTTGGGCTTTAATTTTACTTATAAGTCAAAAATTAAGCAAGTTCAAATCAAATATAAAGATTCCTAAAAATGACATTAATAAAAAAAGGAGCAAAATTGACATTACATTTGGTCAAACTAACTTGTTTTAAAATGACTAATAAATTATTTAAAATAAGTTACAAATCTTTATTTATTTATTTTACTTGAAAATAAACTTATATGTGAAAAAAATAAGTGACTGTCAAAGAGATATATGACTTATAAGTTGGTCACTTGTTTTACCTTTAAAAAATGGATTAACTAGTTATTTCGGCACTTTTGATGGGATAAAAGTTGGAAATATGTAACTTACTTAACATGTCAATTATAATTAGAGGGTGCAAGAAGATATGTTTTGAAGTTTAGGATGCGGCAGTGCTCTAATATATAAACTTTTGGGGTTCCATTTGGGATGCAGTTAGCATGAATTTCCTTAACCAAGACCATCGGTCAGTTAAGTTATATAGTGCCAACACATCATTGCAGCAAAAATTAATGGTCAAGATTCAATTGGGGCGCAAGGCGTCGTTTGGTAAATCTAATTAGAATTATTCGGATGTAGTAATTGGTATAAGGATTATTCGGATGCAGTAATCGGTACAAAATTACTAAAGTAACTTAATCAAATTATTATATTAACTTAACAAATTTTTTTATAAAAAACATCTATTTTTTTTAAATAGATGTTTTTTATAAAAAAATATATTTAAATAGATGTTTAAAAAAAATGATTTTTTTTTTTTAAAAGCGCCACGATTTAGTTTGGCGTTGGTTGAAATTTTTTATTAAGTAACTTTGAAAAAGAAGAAAGTTGGGTAAGTTAAGAGGGAGAGAGAGAGTAAACGCCGGTGAAATTGGTGTTTGATTTTTTTATTTTTTTTTAAAGCAAAGATGTCAGAATGAAAAGAGAGAGAGAGAGTGAACGCCACTTGAATTGACATTTGAAATATTATTATTATTATTTAAAAAAAAGCAAAGATGTGAGAAAGCAAATTTGAGAGAGAGTTGAATGACACTTCAAGTCTACTTTTTTTTAAAAAAAAAAAGGGGTTCCAACGCCAATTCAAGTGGTGTTCAACTCACTCTCTCAAATCAGGGCTGGCCCTGAGTTTTTCAGGGCCTAAAGCGACAAAAAAAAAATGGGCCTTTTGTGAATTGCTATTAAGATAGACGTAAAAAAATTAAGAACTTTTCCTGAACAAAAGAGCATCAATAAGGAAGAATACCAAATATAATAACCGACTATTTCAATATTTTCTTTCTTTTTCTTTTTTCAGATCCAGACATATACTTTTTAGGAGCCATGGTAAATTAAAATTTAAAAATCTGTAAAATTCCAGCATAATCTCGTGATTATCTATAAATTAATTATCAAATAGGGTCTCCTTTATAATTATTAAGAGTCTAACACTACTCCCAAATAATTAAAAAAACTCAAAAAAGATTAAATTTTTCACTTGATTCATAATAGCATAAACAAATTTACTCAATCAGTCATCAAGCCCAATTAAATTAAACAATGCTTCTAAATCTCATTAACAAAACAATTAATTTCGAAACCCTAACAAATAAAATTAATACCTGAAATTAGCTTGAAATTTATGAGAAGAAATACTGGAATAGTATTTAACACTTGAGCCTTCTGATTTAAATATTTTATTTAAGTAATGAAAGGAAGAGAATATTTAAAGGGGGCCCTAAAAATTTGTGGGCCTAAAGCCCAGGAGACTTGGGCTTTAGCCCAGGGCCGGTGCTGTCTCAAATTTACTTTCTCACATCTTTGCTTTTTAAATAATAAAAATAATAATGTTTCAAACGGCAATTCAAGTGGCGTTAAACTCTGTTTGTCATTTTAAAAATAATGTTTCAAATGCCAATTCAAGTATCGTTCACTCTCTCTGTCTTAATTCTGACATCTTTGCTTTAAAAAAAATAAAAAATAAATAATCAAACGCCAATTCCACTTGCGTTTACTCTCTCTCACTCTTAACTTACCCGGCCTTCTTCTTTTTCAAAGTTGCTTAATAAAAAAAAAATTCCAACCAATGTCAGTTAAATTGGTGTTTGCGCCTTTTAAAAAAAATTAATTTTTTTAAAAAAACGTCTACTTAAAATAAAAATTAGAAGCCCCTTGTGCCAATTACTGCATCCGAATAATCCTAATTAAATTTATCAAACGACGCCTTGCGCAGGCCTCAATTAAATCTTGTCCATTAATTTTTGATGCAATGACGTGTTGGCACTATAGGACTTAACTGACCGATGGTCTTGATTAGGGGAAATTCATGCTAACTGCATCCTTGAAGGTTGAAGGAATTTGTATTTCTCAGTGGTTAATTTCATGTCAGCAGTCAGCATCTCTCTCTGTCTTAGGTGTTGCGTGTTTAAATCTCTGTCTATGTAATAGTAATAGTATTAGTCATCAATGCAAAAAAGTGCAGAATTTGTCAATTAGTTGCTCTCCTTTAATTCTGCATCGTCTGATTCATTATTTCCTCATCATCTGAACTGATCAGATCAGATCAGGGCCCTGTTTTGTTACGATGCAATCAAACTTAGCCCCACAAACGACGTCAGCAACAAGGGCTCCACGCCCAACAAGCTACATATATACGGGCAGTACAAGGTTGGTAGCTTAGGTTTATGCATGACACTATTAATTTCCTCAACAATGTAATGTCCATCTTCTTCCCAGTATTTCTCTTTTTCCAAACAAGGTTGGCTGGCTTAATTCAAGGTTGTGAAATCGGGACCGGATTGACGGTTGAATCAGTTAAAATTAAGATTAAATCGGTAGGTTAATCGATAAAATCGGTTAAGTTGACTCAATTAATTGATTTTAATACTGAAATTTTTTATTATTAAAATTAATTATTTTTAGTAATATTGTAACTCAACTTTATTATGTTTTAGTAGTACTTTAAGTTATTAAAAAATGAGATTTTTTTTTAAATTTATTTAATTATTAATAGGGAAAAATATACATATATAGCTGTGTAGTACACAAGATTTTTTTTACCTATAGCGACGGTTCAATTTCATATAGTTATTCTCGATATATAGCATTTGTCGCTATAGCTTTAAAAAAAATTATCGTAATAGATTCACATGTATTACATGCGATTGTGTGTATATATATATATATATATATATATATATATATATATATATATATATATATATATATATAGCCTTTATTAATACTAGTATTTCTTTAACTTTACCTATTCGGGTCTGAAAACATTGGTTGGCTTTATCAGTTAGTACTAGCATTTGGAAAAATTTATCACACTTCAACTTCCAACATCTTGAAACAGACTGTCTAAATTTTTGTACCTTAAAAGTGAAAATATTAGTAGTAAATATTTTGGCTTGGGTTGTAAAGGGTTGACGAGTTTGAATATATAGTACTCCACCCTTGAATTAGGCTTTAGAGGAATAAAATTAATAAAAGAATGTAATAACACCAAATATGACTGCGGGTACGAAAACATTTTAAATAAGTGAAACTGGGTTTTTAAAAGAATTCAGATCTTATATTAAAGTTAAACTTGTTTAATAAACAAATTATTTACTAGTCTCACATACTCTAATCCAATCATTTTTAATTAAAAAATTAATATGAATATAATAATAATATTATAAACAAATTATTTAGTGGTCTCATCGAATCGAGTTAAATTGTTTAATTTATTGAATTTTGCAGAAATTGTCGATTAATATTTTTCAACTAGTTTGATTTAATATTGTTATTATTACAAACAAATTATTTATTAGTCTCACCGGATTGAATCAAATAGACTTTGAACTATTAATCATGTGTTAATAAAATGACTTGAAAGCAGAGACTATTTAATATTATATCTAATTATGTATTATAATATAGTAGAGACTAAAAATATATGGACAAAATTAACCTTCTACTTTGTTTTTAAAAGAACGATATATCTTATATTATCTATCTATACTTAAATTAATGAGAATATAATATTTTTGATATTAGTAATAAGGGTATGATAGTTCAAACGATAAATTTTATCCAATTATTTAAATAAAAGTTATAAAAAGATGAAAACTGATATTGTCATATTATTTTTTAATATTTCCACATGTATGTCTTATATATTAGTTAGTAAAAATTCAACACATCAACACTATCTATATAAGTTTAAACTTTAATTAAAAATAGATATATATTTTGAGTAATGATGATTTTAGTATGTGGAGTCTGCATGTAAAAATATCAAAAAAAAATGTATAAATTTAGATTTCCTAAAAAGATGTATACTTGTGAGGAAGGTTTAACAATTATTGGTATAAATTTGAAGGATAATTTCGTCAGAATATAACAATTTAGACTCATTAATTGTTATAAAAAAAAATAGGAATTAGTTTATAGTGTTATTAAGGGTAATGATGTAAATGAACTGAGTCGAACTGAGTATTGAGTTGTTCAGATTTGGTTCATAAAATTTATCGAGTATAAATTAAGGTTTGATTGAGGTCCATTTACTATCGAGTCGAGCACGATCTTAAATCAAGTCCGAGCAGTTTGAACTTTTCGAACGAATATGATCCGAGTATCAATAGAAAATTACAATTTGAAGATGTTTGAGTAATTTATCGAACTTTAAAATTTATTCATATTTAACTTATTTATATTATTCGAGTCGAGCTCGAATCAAACTTTTAGTCGAGTGAATACGAATCGAGCTCAAACTGTTTGCTCATTTTATAGCATTAATTAAAGGGAGTGGTTAGCATGAAGTTAATTTTAATTAATTGATCAATACAGTGTTGATACACAGGTCGGGAGACAATCTCTCTGTTTACATATTAAAATTGTATTAATTAATTGACCAATTTATTACGAAATTAATTTTATAATAACGGGATCCTTTATTAAGATGCGTACGTACGTTAATAATAATTTCATACCTACTGAAACAGTATGACAAGACTTGGAGGAATAAATGATCACAAATCAATCACGAGCCCCAGAACCAGATGAATGAAGAATCTCTACTATGCTCTCCCCTACCCCCCCCGCCCTCCCCCTACGCCTTCCGCTCCCGCTCGCCCTCGCCCTCCCCCTCGCCCGACGCCCCTCGCCCCTCTCTCTCTCTCTCTCTCTCTCTCTCTCACACACACACACGCACTAGCTTTAAGGAGTATTACTCCTTTTCTTTTTCATTTTTTTCTAATAAAATACTAAGTTTGCATTGGATATAATTTCATATGAATTTCTTAGGTGAAATCTTTTTCACTATTAAATTTTAAAATTTTAATTTATTATTAAACACGTGTCAATTGCCAACTTTCATAGATTATAAAAACATGTACAAATATAAATTATTATAAAAAATTATTGGTATATTTTTACTTTAACGGGTAATTTATTTAATTTTTTACATCAGATGATTGATTAAATTTGAAATTCAGATATGGCACACTCCGAAGGGGGGAGGGTTGAATAAGTGTGGGAGCAAATTATGACCAATTTTTAAATTTTAAATTCAAACTATTGAATATAGCTCTCTCAGATCGAAAAATGCAAACTTCTTTGAATGAATGCAATCTCTAATTGAATTTTTGTTTAAGAAAATATCTTAGTGAATTTATAAGTCAGATAAAATACTTGATGTAAATACACTATCTCAAGATGAAGCAAAAGTTTATATTTTAAATATTACGAAAACTAATTATCTTGAGAAATATTAAAGAAAATCAAGCATTAAAATAACACCAAGATTTTTTACGTAATTCAGCTATTACCCTCTATAATAATAGCCTAGTCCACGTCCAATACCAACTAGTATTGGAGACTCACTTTTATTTCTTTAAAAAACCCTTGTTACAAGATGAGATTCTATCAAATTGAATTACAATAATTCACTTGAAAGCACTTCTGCTCCTCATGCACCAATGCACCCCTTAAGCACCTAAGCTTCCTTGAACACATTTTAACTTTAAACCTTAATCCACTGGATTAAAAACCTTTAGACAACACTTAGTCTAAAAATATAAGATTACAATTATAGAGGTCTAATGATCAAAGCAAATAAATAATTTAACAATGCAAGGCTCAACTAATGTATCTGATGATCAATTAATAATAGAAAGATATTACCGATTTATAGCCCACGGAATATCTTTGAAAATAATCGAATTATAATAAAGACAAATAATTTGAAAATTTTACTGAAAAATAAAATTGCTTTTCAGTATATGAGTGCAATAATTGATTCAAGTGTTGTAATTTTCCAATTGATATCAAACCCTTTTTATAGCCAAAGTATATTCCGTTATTATATAACACGATTCCCGTTGAGAACATATTTTTGTTACCAACAAATAAGTAACGTCTCAACAAATACATCCGCTAATGACTAAGGAATGACCAATCCAATTATCTTAGGAAGTTTTAAAAATGTATTGGACTCTTTCAATAGTAAATCAAATTGAGTCCGAAGTCGGATACAAAAAGTACTTATAGACTTTTTAATTTCCACAAAATTTGCCGCTTAACCGTTATAATGATAATAACGTAACAAGTTCCAACTCTTCAAAGATAATCATGATTCCATATTCCAAGCTTGTACTCATCTAATATATTAACAACTCTGCCGCCATATTGTCTTTTAATTTTTCCAAGATATGTGTTGCACTAGTTTTAGTACACATGGAAAACTAATATGGACAAAACTATTATGCATGCTAATAAAATTAGATTACTTAGAAATAAATAGCATATTTTAGTCATGCATAAAATCACATAAGATGTCCTAGAGCCTTGTATCGAAAAATCAAATATTTGCAATGACCTTACATATTTTTCTTAGAACTCAAATCTTCAAAATCTTTCAACAATGGTCTTTCATCAACTTCCTAAAATTTCACAATAGACAAATTAGTCTGTAATATTAAGTCATCATCAAAACAAAAAGATTAGATTATTAACAAACCAACATTCTCCCCCTTTTTGATGATGACAACACCAAAAATTATAACTCCCCCTGAATTCATGCATATTAACTATTTCAGGAAAAATTTTGTCCAAACCTGCATCTGTTAGTATTATACCAAATACAGTAATTCAACCCATATCATAATATTAAATTAAACAATCAATCTTAACAATTTAAACCATAGTCTTTAAAATAGATCAGATCAAAATAATTCTCCCCCTTTGTCATCAGGCAAAAAGAAAATAGATAAAATCAGTCAATGTCCTCAAGATTAGCCTTCTGTTCATCACGGGTAGTAAAATAAGGACGATGGCGAATGCGATGAAGACGTTCCTCTAAAGAATAATCAGCTGCAAATCGAGGAGGTCGTGGTATAACAGTTGAATGAGGAAGTGTAAGACCCCAACTTATTATAAATAAAATCGAATTTCCTCTAATTATATTTATGAATAATAAGGTATTAACTTGATATAATTCTCTGGTTATGGGTGAAATGTGCAAATTTTGCAAAATATGCAAGTGGTTATAAAATAATCATTGTTGTCGGGAATATTCGTTTGGTCGTGGAATATTCTTGTTGTGTTTGGAGAATATTAGGTATGGCCAATATGCGATCATTTGTGGGCCCATAATGTAATAATATTACCGGAAGAAAGCGACAAGTTTGAATTTTTATAAATAACGGCGTAGTTATTCTGAATTAACACCGTTGGAATACCCGGTGGTTAAACTACGATGTCTGGCGTGGATGCACAGTATTGATGAATTATTGATCCTTACGTAAAAGGCACTACACAATAATTGTTACGATGAATTCTTGCTCAATATTTTATTTTATTGATTCAATAATTCTTTGCGTTGATATTTTATATTATTGTTGTTTCAATAATTGTCAACTTTGCGACAAGATTCCCATTATCGGATCAATAATTCATATTATTTGAATAATATTATTAGATAACATTATTGACAATGTCTAGAAAGTTACATCAATGAGAGGTTTGGTCACCTAATTCGGCCGCCCAATAAGGAAAAATTCTTATTGGAAAGCCCCTTTCTTTCGAGGAGCTACTTTGGTTGTCATAAATGTGATTACGTAATATTATTTGTGAATAATTAATTATTGATTCATATGATAAGAAAATATTTATTTTATGTGGATATAAATGTTGGATATATTTATTGTGATTAAAAATGAAGGAGTTAATGTTGAGGTGTTTTATCAGTATTTTTGTCGGAATGAAGGTATTAAAAATTTAACCAGTATTTTTGAGATATATTGCGTGAGTTATAATTTTTAATCCGACCGTTGGATCGTTGTAATTTTTGGATATGTTATACATATATAAGTTAAGTATATGTCCACAAATTTTGAACAATTAAAAATGAACGTATGATTTGTTATGAATTTTAAGAGGTGACTGATTCAGAAATTAGGTTTATAAATGATTTTGGTGGAAAATTCTAGAATTGGTGGGCCCCACTTGTGGTTGGTGAAGAAATGTGCTGAATTTATTTCAAATATGGTGGGTGGGAATAGTAGCGAGTAAAGCCATCGAGTCACAGTCAAGTCTGCTAACATTTTCCTATAAATAGAGGGCTAAGTTAGAATTGAAAATAATACCAGAAACAAGTTTTCTCTCTTTCTCTCTCTAGATTATTGAGTGTATTTTGTGAGTATTTAGATACTTTGTGAGTTTCTATTCATCAGTACAAGTTTCCTTCAGCCTTATACCGATATTCCGATCAGAAGTACTGATATTTTGAGGTAAGGGGTGTTATATTCTTCTTAAAATGATATCATTATACCGAAATGTTGATATGAACTTTTTATCAAATTTAGAACTTTTTGTGTCTGGGTTACTTATTCACGTGTACTAAGACTATTATTCACGAATCTGAACACTATTCACCGAAAAATGAAATTTTCTTCTTTTTGTCCAAGATGTCTATTATGGTTACTATCTTTGATTGTATCCATGTTTTGATCTTTATTCTTGAATTTTGCTTTAAAATTGGTTATTATGGAGTATTATTGATCTTGGATAAAGCTGTTATATCTGAATCCTTACTATTTGTCCTTCTATTTCACCGGATTCGTTTTTCTTTAAAATATTTTTCATCATCCTCGGTCCTAAATGATGATATTACTAAATATCTTCTACCAGTAGTGCAAAGATAAATGATTAATCGATGAATATCTTTGGCGTAGTCAAAAGATGAGCAGTGTTGAGATGAACATGACCAATTGGTGATACAAATGAATATCTTTGGCTGTTGTTGCAAAGATGAATATTTGATTAAAGATGTATATTGATTGTTGTTACGGGGATAAAATATTGATGATGGACTTTTAAATCTTAGAAGATAGTAGAACTCATTCTCTACTTGATTCTTCTAATGGATTGTTGTTTCATTGCGATTGTTGATCTAAAACTTGTTGGCTATTATATATTATCGATTTTTTTCTGTTGAAGACTAACGATAATTTGTTGTATATTATCTTAGTCATAATATTTTTTCTTGGCCTATTGATTGAGCTCACCCTTTTTCTTTTTGTTCCATTTTCTCGGGAGGTGAGAACATAGCGAGAACTAGTCGGGGTATGGAGTGATGGTTCTAGAAAGATGTTTTAGCAGTCCTCACTATTTACGTAAAATAGTGTTTGAATAATTGTAACGAGGACTTATTTGAGTGTGGATATTGTCTAGAAGACAATATTTGTATTTAAACTCACATTATGTGTTGTGCGTATTTTGCCGACAATTGTATTATTGAAGTTGTAGTTTGCTTTCTGTACCATGTATTTGACGACTCAGAATGGGTGTTGTATACCTATTTTGGGGGCGTCACAGGAAGTGTCATGTCAAGAAAATCACCCTTGTATTCTGCCATCCAATTGCAAATTGGCCATTCTGGGATTGTGGAATACAGTGTAAAATCCCAAATTTTACGAATAAAGATTTAATTTTCTCGATTTTTTTTTAAATATTATGGTGTGAATTTGAGATAATATTATAGTTGTGGGTAGTATTTATAAATTTTGCAAAATATGCAAGTTGTTATATATATTCGATTGGTCGGAGAATATTCGATGCACTGCGATAATCATTAGTGGACCCCACAAATGTAATTATTATCGGATTGAGAAAAATGACAAAAGTATTTTATTGAAAATAACGGCGAAAGTTTTCTGAATTATCTTGTTGAACTACTTTCAGGTAAAAGTAAAAAGAATGTCGGCGTGGTTGCGTAAGAACACACGCGTTTGCATCATATCTCTCATATTATTGATTCGATTATTGTCACAGTATCATCTGCATTATATGATATATTATTAAGTCAATAATTGAGATGACAAAGTTATTTATATTATTAAATTGCAATATTTACAATGTCTAGAAGTTCTTTCAAGGAGAGGTTTGGTCACCTAATTGCGCCTCAATAGGGATAAATCTTTATTGGAAAGCCCTCTTTCCTGAAGGAGCGACACGGTTGATAAATATTATGAGTTATAATATTAATGATGAATGTTATTAATATTGAAGTTGTGTTCGGAGTAGAATTTGGAGACGCGGACGTGATATTTGAGTCCGGAACGATGAAATTAGTAAAAATAGTCTATAAACACAAAATTTTTCGGAATTCACTATTTGGTCAAAAAGTCAACAGTTAACTTTTTCGAGAAAAGTCAAACTTCGAAATTTCAAAATTTATATTTTTGATAAAAATAGTTTGTTAGTGAAAATGGACATTTATTTCGATAAAAATTGATGTCTGGAGGTTATTTTGACCAATCGGGTATTTAACCGGATAAATGAGCAATTGATTGCTATTATTTCACATGATTATAACTATTTGTTCACATGTGTATACTATTGTTTCACATTTTTGTTACTATTAGGGGAGTTGGTGCAAGATTGATAATACTTACATGACTAAGTTAAAAAAGAAGGTATAGATGGAGGTACTATATTGTAATTATTTTTATCACATGATTAGAACTATTGATTCACATGATTTACTATTGATTCACATTATTTACTATTATGGGAGTTGGTGCAAATTTGATAATACTTGCAGGACTAAATTAAAAATGAAGAAAAAGAGGAAGGTATTATATTGTAATATTTTGAGCCCCAAAACGTGTAATTATCGAAACTATATTTTCCTATAAATAGAAGCTCATTCTTCCTTCATTTTTCACCAATTCACAAAAGCTTTAGAGCAATTATTATAGAGAGAAATTTTAGAGAGAAAATCTATAGAAGAAGAGAAGTCTGCTACTTCACTATTCCAGTATCCAGTTTTTTTTTAAGGTAGGGAATATTATTTGTTGTACTCGTAGGGAGTATTATTTCTTTCTTAACCATGAAGAGAACTTCTGTTATTCCATTCTTTATTATTCTGTTGGAATAACCTGTATACGCGGGCTACCCTATACTTGGTGAAATTCTTACATTGTTCCATTCTTTATCATTCTGTTGGAACATCCTCGTGCATGCGTTCTACGTAGGGACTGGTTCCGCTCTTTTATTATTACTCGTTGGAATATCACATGCATGCGTTACTGCACCCACTGGTTCCGCTTTTTATTATTCTGTTGAAATATCACATCTCATGCGTTTTTCTGTAAAACACAGTTCCGCCTTTATTATTACATTTGGAATATCACATGCATGCGTTCTACGCCGGATGCGGTTCCGTCTTTTATTATTACATTGGAATATCACGTCTGCATGCGTTTTACGGGGACACGATTTCGTCTTTATTATTTTGTTGGAATATTCTGTCTGTGCGTTTTACGTCGGACCTGATTCCGTTATTTATTATTCTGTTGGAATAACCTGCATGTGCGGTCTATCGTATGCCTGATGATTTCTTTTGTTATTTCAATCCTTATTATACTCAGTTGGTTAAAGTTTTGACTTCTAAACTCCATGAAATTAGTGGAATATCCTTGATATTTGCGCTTCATCCAGTATCTTTTAATGGAAATATTCTTCTGAGCATTCTTGAATTTTACTCTACAAAGCGATGTCATGTTGACAATTTGGGCGTTATTAGTTCCTGGATAAATTAATTTTAACTTGTTTTATTGAATTCTTATATCATCATTGTCATCATCCTCATGTTTATATTTTGTTGAAAGTCATCTACATGGCTCATAGTGCATAGATGGACTTGGTATGATTATGACCGAGGAATTATTCGGTTGTAATCATGGCCGTAATGTTACAAATGATGTGGTAAAAGTCCTCATTGGCCCGTAGTGCATTGATGGACGCTTTTTAGTATGATTATGGCTATGGATTCTCTTGACCAAGGATGCAAAGATGAATTGTTTTATGGCATGATCGGAATAGATTGATGAAAACATGATTATCTCGGCCGTAGTGCATGGATAATTGTGGTCGTGATACTTAAAGAATATCCTTGGCAGTAGTAGTGTGGGGTGATTCGATGATGTGGATTATTTATTAAGTTGAGTCACGTGATAAAAGTGATTAAAACCTTTTAAATCATAAAAGATAGTAGATTTTATTCTCTACTTGACTCTTTTAATGGATTACTTGTTCCGCTGATTAAACTTGATGTTTGTTATATTGTATCGGTTTAACACTTTGTTTAAGGCTAATGATAATTTATTACGCATTATCTTAGTCATAATATTTCTTCTTTGGGCTAGTTGAGCTCACCCTTTCTTTCACCGTTTCTCTTGAAATGAGAGCGTGGCGGGGACTAGTCGGAGAACGCAGTGATGGTCCTAGATGGTGCATTAGTAGTCCTCACCATTCTGTGAAATAGTGTGATAATAATTGTAATGAGGACTCCTTTTGAGTTTGTATAATCTATAGTAGACAATATTTGTATTCAAACTCACAGTTTATGTTTTGTCGTATTATATATGACAGTTGTATTATTAAGTTGTATTTGAATTCTGTACCATGTATCTGGTGACTCAAGATGGGTGATGTATACCTAATTTTGGGGGTGTCACAGTTGGTATCAAAGCTTAGGGATATGATCCCTGGCTGAGATTTGAGATAAGAACTAGGAGGGGAGAGACGGGGAATTCATTCGCTAGTATGACCTGCCTAAGTTTATTTGGTATTTAATTGGTCGGTCAGAGTATAGAGATAATATGTGATATGTTAATTAACCCTTGTTTTGTGGCAGTGTTTGAAAATGATATCCGAGAATGTTCAGAATAGCAATGGAGCACAGGAGACCGTTGAGTCTCCACAGATCAATAATCAGGACAATGTACAACAGGATGACGATAATCCTCCTATAAACAACAACACTGATCAATTGACGAACGACGGTATGTTTAGGATCTTTTTAGAATTCATGCAACATCGGTGAAGCTCCTCCTGCTCATAATGCAGAGGAAACTATGGCAACCCACGGTTGGTCACCGCTAGCGATTCAAGGAGCTGGGACCACCGGAGTTTTTGGGAAAACAGAAACCACTTAAAGCGTAGACGTGGTTAAAGCGAGATCACCAAGATATTTGAGGTCTTGGGATGCTCCGAGGAGCAAAAGGTTTCCTTTGCCACCTTTATGTTGCGTGAAGATCGCGAGATCATTGGTGGGAATCGTAAACGTACCAGATGGCCGCACTCAAGATGTCTTGGGAGAAGTTCCAAGAGTCGTTCAACGACAAGTACTTTCCGAAAGTATTCATCACATGAAGGAGGTGGAGTTTATCAAGTTTGGAGCAAAATAATATGGCCAGTGTCGCAGATGATGAGGCTAAATTTGCGAGTTGTCGGTTTGCATCCCATTTGGTCAATAATGAGGAAGCGAATGACGCGAATGTTTCTAAGAGGTTTGAAACACGAGATCGTCTTATTTCTCACAAACTTTGTTTATATTCGATGTTGTGAATAGGGTTGATTATTGGAAGCGCGATAATGAGTCAAAGACAACCAAAAGGCAACAACCAATAACACGATAATAATCGTATCTTGTGGCAACGATCATCGAACAATGATAACCATCGTGGGGAAATTATCATGCCAGAATGATAACCACTTGATTGTGGTAATCATGGCCAAAATAATAAGTAGAAATTTCAAGAAGAGAAGGTTCAATAATGATTGAAAGACAATGACACCCGCACCTGCGTTTCAAAGGAAGAAGAACGATCATCGGTCAGATGTTTCAAATCTTGACGGACGGGAGGACACATCCGTCCAAAACTATACTGTGACAATCAAAAGCGTGTTTCAATTCATGGAAGAGAAGGTCACCTAGCTCGATTTTGTCGTATGGTGAAGTCATGTCCAGCTGGGATAGTGATGTCAAAGGATGTCCCAGACAAGCTAAAACCGGTAGTTTAATAGAGAGCATTTTTTTTCGTAATGAGGAAACAGAATAAAATTATCACGGGTAAGGTAATCATAAACTTTTTGCACGAAGTCTATACCGTGTTGAATCTGGGTTCTACTCACTCTTTTATTTCACCTAGTTGTGTTCAATGTTTGAATTTAACTCCGGAGAAGTTAGACTTTGATTTATCTGTTGAAACTCGGTTTGGGAGAAACCTTCCGTTACCTCTACTATTTATAAATCTTGTTTGATTCAAATCAACACTTTCACGTTAGTTTCGATCTTATCTCTTTGAAAATATTTACATGGATGTGATTTTTGGAATCGATTGGTTAACTACTCATCATGCTTTTAAATAAGGTTGTTAGCTTTCATATTCCTAACTTTTTAAGTAACCAAACCACTAAAGTCAATCACCGTCATATCAAGCCATAAGTAAAGAGCCCCGAGCCTTTCGTTGTTGACTTCTTGTGTGGAATGCACCGCTTTACTTTTCTCGTAGGCGATGTCGTGAATGACGATGGCAAGTTGATAGTATCAATGTGACGTCTTATCCAAGTCTTAGTCGAGGGTCACGCGGTTTGAATGATATTTCTATTGTTAATAGCTTTCTGACGCGTTCTTGAAGACTTCTTAGCCTACCTAGGCGTGAAATCGAATTTTGTATTGACCCAAAGACAAAACCCATTTCTTAAACCCTCAAATATTTCTTCAACTAAAATGAACGTAACATCGCCAAAGACGTTGGCTCGAAATTTGTTGAAGATTACGATCGTACCATTCAATATCATCGTGGAAGAAGCGACGTGGTAGGTGGCGTGTTGAGTAAAAGATCGTATGCGTTCTGAGTGCGATGTTGTTAACACAAAAGACTCATTTCAGTATAACTTATAAATGATGAAGATAGAGTTAAAGACTCTCAGGGACCCACATCAAGATAACGAATATCACGATTAGCATTGAATTTAATCGATAAAGTTAAAGCCAAACTCAAACTACATACTACTGGGTGATGAATAGAAAGAAGAAGGTCCAAGAGGCGTTATTCTAGAAGCGAAGAATTGATGAAGAGAGAAATCTCAACCATCGATTTAATTGGCCCATTTGAAATCCTCGATCGAGTAGAACTATGGCTTATAGACTCGTTTTTACCGCCAAATACGTTATGTATTTATAAGATTTGTCACGTATCCATGTTACGTAAATATGTGGACGACCCGAACCACATTATTGATTTAGAACCGGACGAGATAGCGGATAATTTAACGTATGAAGATGTACCTGTTAAAATCCTGGAATATATTCTACGCTTAAAGGTTATACCTCAAGAGTTAAAATCTAGTGAAGTGTACTCATCTGTTCGGCATACCAGGTACGTACGTAAATTTTGAGGGCAAAATTTCATAAGGAGGGGAGATTGTAAAATCTCAAATTTTACGAATAAAGATTTAATTTTCTCGAATTTTTTTTTAAATATTATGGTGTGAATTTGAGATAATATTATAGTTGTGGGTAGTATTTATAAATTTTGCAAAGTATGCAAGTTGTTATATAATATTCGATTGGTCGGGGAATATTCTTTTTGTTGGGGAATATTCGTACGACGACATAATCATTGGTGGACCCCACAACGGAATTATTGTCGGATTGAGAAAATGAAAAAAGTATTTAATTGAAAATAACGGCGGAAGTTTTACTGTAAGACCCCAACTTTTTGAATAAAGATTAAATTTTTTCGAAATATATTTTTGAATATTATGGTGTGAATTTGATATAATGTTATGGTTGTGGGTAATATTTACAAATTTTGCAAAGTACGCAAGTTGTTATATAATATTCGATTGGTGGGGAATATTCGTTTTAACGAGGGAATATTAGTATAACAAAGACAATCATTGGTGAACCCCCCACAATGGAATTATTTTCAGATTGAAAAAACGACAAAAATACTTTATGAAAATAATTGGCGAATTTTTACATTAAGCTGTTGAAACACCCGGTGTTAAAAGTACGATGTCTGGCGTAGTTGCATAAGTAGACACTTGGTATTGATTATTGATGCTTACGTGAGAAGTCACTCGCTTATACTCAATTATTGCTACGATAATTCTTTCGCATCATATCTATTATATTATGGATTCAATTATTATCGATGATCATCTGCGTAAAATGTTTTTTTATTAAATCAAAACTTGAGACGACAAAGTTATTCATATTATAAATTGCAATATTTACAATGTCTAAAAGTTCTGTCAAGGAGAGGTTTGGTCACATAATTGCGCGCTAATAGGGAGAAATTCTTATTGGAAAGCCCCCTCTTTCCTGGGAACGACCTGGTTGATAAATATTATGAGTTATAATATTAATAATGAATGTTGTTCGGAGTTGAATTTGGAGACAGACGTGATATTTGAGTCCGGAACGACGATATTAGTAAAAATAGTCTATAAACACAAAATTTTTCGGGATTCACTATTTGGTCATCAAGTCAACAGTTGACTTTTTCGGGAAAAGTCAAACTTCGAAATTTCAAAATTTATATTTTTGATAAAAATAGTTTCATTATGTTGGAATTGTTTGTGTTAGTGAAAATCGATATTTATTCCGATGATAATTGATGTCTAGGGGTTATATTGATAAATCGGGTAATTTATCGGATATATGAGCAATTAATTGCTACTAATTCACATGCTTATATAACTATTTGTTCACATATGTGTACTATTGAATCACATTATTTACTATTAGGGAAGTTGGTGCAAGATTGATAATACTTGCATGAATAAGTTAAAAATGGAGGTATAGATAGAGGTATTATACTGTAATTCGTATTTTTCACATGATTATACTATTGATTCACATAATTGAACTATTTATTCACATTATTTACTATTAGGGGAGTTGGTGCAAGATTGATAATACTTGCAGGACTAAATTAAAAATAAAGGAAAAGTTGGAGGTATTGTACTGAAATTTTTCGAGCCCCAAAACGTGCAATTATTGAAACTATATTTTTCTATAAATAGAAGCTCATTCTTCCTTCATTTCTCACCAATTCACAAAAGCTTTAGGCGATTATTATAGAGAGAAATTATTGAAAGAAGAAGAAAAGTCTCATTACCTCACTATTCCAAAGATCCAATTTTTCTAAAGGTAGGGAGTATTATTTCTTTCTTATCTATGAAGAGAACTTACATTATTACATTCTTATTATTACATTGGAATAACCTATATACGCCAGCTACCCTATACTTGGTGAAATTCTTACATTGTTCCATTCTTTATCATTCTCATTGGAACATCACATCATGCGTTCTACAATTTACACGGTTTCCATCTTTATTATTATTCTCATTGGAATATCACATGCATGCGTTACTACTTTATACATGATTCCGCCTCTTTATTATTACATTTGGAATATCCTCACATGCATGCGTTTTACGTCGGACTGATTCCGTCTTTATTATTACATTGGAATATCACATGCATGCATTTTACGCGGGACTGATTAGATTATTTATTATTACTGTTGGAATAACTCACTGTGCTGTCATGTCTATCGCATGCCCGGGATTTCTTTTGTTATTCCATTCCTTATTATACTCGGTTGGTTAAAGTTTTGACTTATACTCCATGAAATTAGTGAAATATCCTTGATATTTGCGTTTTTATCCATAGATTTTCATAGAAATATTCTTCCGAGCATTCTTGACTTTCACTCTACAAGCGGTATCATGTTGACAATTTGGGCGTTATTAGTTCTGGATAAAATAATTCTTGAACTTGTTTTATTGAATTCTTATATCATTGTCATCATCCTCATGTTTATATTTTGTTAAAAGTCATCATGGCCTCTGATGCATAGATGGACTTGGTATGATTATGACCACTGGATTATTTGGTGTAATCATGGCCGTAATGTTAAAAATAATGTGGTAAAAGTCCTCATTGGCACAGTAGTGCATTGATGGATGATTGTTGGCATGATCATGACCATTAATGAATACACAAATATTCTTGGCCCGTAGTGCATGGATAATTGTGGTCGTGATACTAAAGAATATCTTTGGCCGTAGTGTAGGGGTGATTCGATGATGTGGATTATTTTTTAAGCTGAGTCCCAGTGATAAAAGTGATGAAAAACTTTCTAAATCATAAAAGATAGTAGATTTTATTCTCTACTTGACTCTTTTAATGGATTGCTTTTTTCATTGGCAGCTTAAACTTGATGGTTGTTATATTGTATCGCTTTAACAACATGTTGAAGGCTAACGATAATATATTACTGCATTATCTTAGTCATAATATTTCCTCTTTGGCCGTTTCTCTTCTTGAAATGAGCGTGTAGCGGGACTAGTCGAGAAGCGGAGTGATTGGACGGATAATAGCATTAGTAGTCCTCACTATTCGGTGAAATAGTGGAAAATAAATGTAATAATATTGAATTTGAGTTTGAATATTGTCTAGACAACAATAATTGTATTAAAACTCACAGCTTATATTTTTTTGTACTTTACACGACAGTTATATAATTAAGTTGTAATTGTATTCTGTACCATGTATTTGACGACTCAGAATAGGTGTTGTATACCTGTTTTTGGGGGCGTCATATTTACCGTTAATACTGTTAAACTACTCGGTAGTAAAAGTACAGTAATACGCGTGGTTGCATAGTAACACACGGTATTGATTATTGATGCTTACGTGAGAAGTCACTCAGTTATACTCAATTATTGCTATAGTAATTGTTGAATCATATCTCTCATATTATTGATTCGATTATTGTCACAGTATCATCTACATTATATGATATATTATTAAGTCAATAATTGAGATGACAAAGTTATTCATATTATTAAATTGCAATATTTATAATGTCTAGAAGTTACATCAAGGAGAGGTTTGGTCACCTAATTAACGGCGCCATAGGGAGAAATCTTTATTAGAAAGCCCCTCTTTCACTGAAGCGACACGGTTGATAAATATTATGAGTTATAATATTAATGATGAATGTTATTAATATTGAAGTTGTGTTCGGAGTTGAATTTGGAGACGGACGTGATATTTGAGTCCTAACGATGAAATTAGTAAAATAGTATATAAACACAAAATTTTCCGGAATTCACTATTTGGTCAAAAAGTCAACAGTTGAATTTTTCGAGAAAAGTCAAACTTCAAAATTTCAAAATTTATATTTTTGATAAAAATAGTTTCATTATGTTGGAATTATTTGTGTTAGTAAAAATGGACATTTATTTCGATAAAAATTGATGTCTGGAGGTTATTTTGACCAATCGGGTATTTAACCGGATAAATGAACAATTGATTGATATTATTTCACATGATTATAACTATTTGTTCACATGTGTACACTATTGTTTCACATTCTTGTTACTATTAGGGGAGTTGGTGCAAGATTGATAATACTTACATGACTAAGTTAAAAATAGAGGTATAGATGGAGGTATTATACTGTAATTATTTTTATCACATGATTAGAACTATTGAGTCACATGATTTACTATTGATTCACATTATTTACTATTAGGGGAGTTGGTGCAAATTTGATAATACTTGTAGGATTAAATTAAAAATGAAAAAAAGAGGAAGGTATTATACTGTAATATTTTGAGCCCCAAAACGTGCAATTATCGAAACTATATTTTCCTATAAATAGAAGCTCATTCTTCCTTCATTTCTCACCAATTCACAAAAGATTTAGAGCAATTATTATAGAGAGAAATTGTAGAAAGAAAATCTATAGAATAAGAGAAGTCTGCTACCTCACTATTCCAGTATCCAATTTTTTTTAAGGTAGGGAATATTATTTGTTGTACTCGTAGGGAGTATTATTTCTTTCTTATCCATGAAGAGAACTTCTGTTATTCCATTCTTTATTATTCTTTTAGAATAACCTGTATACGCGGGCTACCCTATATTTGGTGAAATTCTTCTTTTGTTCCATTCTTTATCATTCTGTTGGAACATCCTCATGCATAAGGTTCTACTGTGGGGACTGGTTCCGCTCTTTATTATTACTTGTTGAATATCACATGCATGCGTTTCACGCGACACAGTTCCGCTTTATTATTACATTGGAATATCCTCGCTTTTGTGCGTTTTACGCTTTGACACGTTCCATCTTTATTATTACATTGGAATATCATGTTTTTGTGCGTTCTACGCCGGGACTGGTTCTATCTTTATTATTACATTGGAATATCACATGCATGCGTTTTACGGGGACTGATTCCGCCTTTATTATTTTGTTGGAATATCACATGCGTGGACTGATTACATTATTTATTATTCTGTTGGAATAACTGCATGTGCGATCTATCGCGTGCACAGTGATTTCGTTTGTTATTCTATTCCTTATTATACTCGGTTGGTTAAAGTTTTGGCTTCTAAACTCCATGAAATTAGTGGAATATCCTTGATATTTCAAACTTCATCCATATCTTTTTATGGAAATATTCTTACGAGCATTCTTGAATTTTACTCTACAAAGCGATTATCATGTTTATAATTTGGACATTATTAGTTCTGGATAAATTAATTCTTAAACTTGTTTTATTGAATTCTTATATCATTGTCATCATCCTCATGTTTATATATTTTGTTGAAAGTCATCTCGTGGCTGTAGTGCATAGATGGACTTGGTATGATTATGACCGAGGATTATTCGGTGTAATCATCACGACCGTAATGTTACAAATGATGTGGTAAAAATTCTCATTGGACCGTAGTAGTGCATTGATGGGCGAGGTTTTTGGTATGATTATGGCTATGGATTCTCTTGACGAGGATGCAAAGATGAATTATTTTATGGCATGATCAGGACCGTTGATGAAAACACGATTATCTTGGCCCGTAGTGCATGGATAATTGTGGTCGTGATACTAAGGAATATCCTTGGCCATAGTGCAGGGGTGATTCGATGATGTGGATTATTTATTAAAATTTGAGTCCCAAATGATAAAAGTGATAAAAACCTTTTAAATCATAAAAGATAGTAGATTTTATTCTCTACTTGATTCTTTTAATGGATTGCTTGTTCCGTTGCAGTTAAACTTGATGTTTGTTATATTGTATCAGTTTAACACTGTTTAAGGCTAATCATAATTTATTCTGCATTATCTTAGTCATAATATTTCTTACTGGGCTAGTTGAGCTCACCCTTTCTTTCACCGTTCTTCTTGAAATGAGAACGTAAGCGGGGGGACTAGTCGGGAAGAGTGATGGTCCCAGATGGTGCATTAGTAGTCCTCACCATTCTGTGAAATAGTGTGATAATAATTGTAATGAGGACTCTTTTTGAGTTTGTATAATCTCTAGTAGACAATATTTGTATACAAACTTACAGTTTATGTTTTGTCGTAGTATACATGACAGTTGTATTATTAAGTTGTATTTGAATTCTGTATCATGTATCTGGCTACTCAAGATGGGTGATGTATACCTAATTTTGGGGGCGTCATAGTTGAGACACTTCTTGGTTTGACGAATGCAACTTTGCATATGAGACAACATCATTTGAGAAAAATTGAAGGGTTTTCCCGTAAGTATCATAGCCACAACAACTAAATCTTGATAAATAAAATCTGCTCCACCACCAAGTCGTGAAAACAAATTATACCTAACCAACTTATGTAACACACAGGCAGTAGGACACACATTCACAATTTTTGGAAGAAACAAAGTTGTAAGGGAAAAATCGTTCATAACAATTTGAAGCTGTTTTAAAGGATGAAAAGGAATGTTAGCAGCTCCTTTGAGAGTGAAAGGACATGGTCCAGTAGAAGAAACACTGAGACTACTTCCAAAATCAATACTGGTAAAAAATAAGGACTTATCCTTGATAAATGTGGTAAAACAGTCCCCATTACATTCAAGATTGGTGTAAAATTGTTGGACCAACCGAGGATAGGCAACAGTAGGAGGAAACATCATAGAAAAAATGTTGCACTTGCTTAAAAATGTTGCACTTGCTTAAAGATTTGTAAAAATGAAACGGAGGGTTTTTGTTGAGTGATGGAGGTGTGAGATCTGATTTAATAGGAAGAAGGCTGAAAATATAGGGAGTATAAATTCATTAAAACTCCATTGCCAATAATGTTATCTAATAATATTATTCAAATAATATGAATTATTGATCTGATAATGGAGATCTTTGTGCGTTGACAATTATTGAAACAACAATAATATAAAATATCAACGCAAAGAATTATTGATTCAATAAAATAAAATATTGAGCGATAATTCTTTAACAATTATCGTGTAGTTCCTTACCGTAAGAATCAATAATTAAACAATCTTGTGAAATACCGGTGTCTTCTTTGTGCAACCACGCCGTATTCTTGTATTTTAATCACTAGGTATTCCAACGGTGTTAGCAGTAACAACTATCTTCATTATTTATAAAAACTCAAATTTTTCGTTTTCTTCATCCTAGCGAGTTATTCATTATGGGGCCCATAAATGGTTTGCGCCATCGCATTTAATATTCCCCTACGTAAAAAAATATTCCACGACTAAACGAATATTCCCCGACAACAATAAGTACTTTATAGCCACTTGCTTAATTTGAAAAAAAATTCATATAGCACCCTTAACTTTGCTTTTTATCAATTTAACCATTTACTGAATAGTAATTATAAAAAAAAATTGAATACTTTTATTTCATAAAATTCGGGGTCTTACAATCTCCCCTCCTTATGAAATTTTATCCCCGAAATTTACGTACCTGGTATTTCAAAGAGTTGAGAATACCTTGCTTTCATTTCATATTCCATCTTCCCTATCATCATGATTTTTCCATTGCTCATCTCCTGTATTTCAGATATCATTCTAGAATACAACTTCAAAACAAGGGTTAATTGAACAAATTATCATATCACATAATATCCCGATATTATGACTGACCAACAAATAAGCTTAGGTAGGACACACTAACGAAGGATTTACTCATCTCTCTCCTCCTAGTTCTATTCCCCGATCTCCGCCAGAGATCATATCCCTAAGCTCGATACCAAATGTGACAAATGTTCCATCGATTGACAAGACACCTCACATTGGTATTACTATCGGTTTGCACCATGAATCTGTCCCTACTGAGAGTCCGGCTTGGTGCATCCCCATCAATGAGAAGTCACCAAATGAGAGGCTCGGGGCTCTTTACATATAAATTCGATACCAATCGTGACTCTTGACACCAACTTAGGTAGACGTCACCATGACATCTTACATAAAGGTATAGTCAAAACCTGCTTTTAGAAATTAAAATCTTTGGGAAGTCTTCTGAAAAACCTTCGTATACATGGGAGGCCATGCGTCACAGGTTATAATAGATATCATATGGCCACATAATTATCCTTGGTTGATCCAATAGATGTAAGACCCCAAATTATTAATAAATGAAATTTATTTTCCTCTATTTATTATTTTAAAATAGTAAGGGTTGATTTAATTAATGTGGATAGTTATGGGTAAAATACGCAAATATTTGAATAAGCAAGTGGTTATAAAATATTCATTATTATTAGAGGAATATTTGTTTGGTGGTGGAATATTAAATCTTTGTCGGGAATATTAGGTATGATGACGTAGTCTTTTGTGGGTCCCATAACGGAAAGCGATTGGATGAAGAAAATGACAAAGATTGAGTTTTATAAATAACGACGTAAATTGTTACCAGTTATCTTTTGTTGGAATACTCGGTGGTTAAAACACACTATCTGGCGTTGTTGAGCGATGGCACACGGTATTGCACGATTATTGATTCTTACGTGAAGGCCTTTACTTTACGATAATTATTCGATAATTCTTATTCGATTATTTTATTTTATTGATTCATAATTCTTTGCGTTGATATTTTATATTCTTTGTTGTTTGATAAATTATCATTACGATATTTTCCATTATTGGAGCAATAATTCATATTATCTGAATAATATTATTGGATAACATTATTGGCGATGTCTAGAAAGTTACATCTGAGGGAGGTTTGGTCACTAATTGCTTGCAAGATGAGGAGAGATCCTTATTGGAAGCCCCTCTTTCTGAGGAGCGGCACAGTTGCCCGATCTTGTGATTCTGTAATATTATTTATGAATAATTAATTATTGATTTATATGATGATAAAAATATTGATTTTATGTGGATATAGATGGAAAAATTTTAATGTGACAATTGTTGAAAATTAATATTTTATCTTTTTACGATAAAATAATTCATTTAAATATATTATTTTAATAATATATTAACGATGATATTTTTATAATGAATGTGGGATATATGAGTATATAAGGAGGAAGAGTATTTTTGTGGCATTAAATATTTAACACATATTTTGTGTGTTGGTGGACACAATTATTATGAAATTTAATTATAGATTTGTAAAATCGCTTGGTTTGTGGATTTGGTCAATTTACATTTGGAATTTGGAAAAACTTTCTTCATAATGTTGTAGAGAATTTGAATTTCACGACTATTTATAGGAAATTCAATTATTTCAGAACTTTCAAAAATCAATTATTTCAGAACTTCGGAACTTCAATAATTCATAATAAATAGCCTTTTTATCATAAAATTTGAATTTCATGACTATTTATAGGAAATTCAATTCTCTACAACTTTCTTGAAAGAAAGTTTTTCCAAATTCAAAATGCAAATTGGTAAAAATCCATAAACGAGCGATTTTACGCTATAATCAAATTTCGATCAAGAAATGGGCCCACGCATATGTTTAACATGTTTTAAACAACTTTTGCAACAAAATACTCTTCCTCCTCATATACTCATATATCCCACATTCATTGTAAAAATATCATCATTATTATATTATAATAATATAATAAAATATTATGTTATCAGAAAAGATAAAATATCGATTTTCAACAATTGTCACTTTAAAAATTTTCTCCATCTATATCCACATAAAATTATTATTTTCCTGATCATATAAATCAATAATTAATTATTTACAAATAATTTTACAGAATCACAATAATGACAACGGTAGCCGCTCTCAGAAAGGGGCTTTCCAATAAGGATATCTCTCACTTGGCAGCATTAGGTGACCAAACCTCTCCTCGATGTAACTTTCTAGACATTGCCAATAATATTATCTAGTAATATTATTAAAACAATACGAATTATTGATCTGATAATGGGAATACTGTGCAGTGACAATTATTAAAACAACAGTAATATAAAATATCAACGCAACAATTATTGAATCAATAAAATACTTTGAATAAAGAATTATCGTAACAATTATTGAGTAAAGGCCTTCTTACGTAAGAATCAATAATTCAAATACTATGCAATACCGTAATGCTCTTCATGCAACAATGCGTATTATTTTATTTTATCCACCGTGTTCCAATGATGTTAATTGTAACTACTACGCCATTATTTACAAAAACTTTAATTTGTCTTTTTCTTCATCCGACAGCTATTCATTATGGGGCCCACAAATGGTCGCACCGTCAATATTTAATATTCCCTACGTAAAGAATCTTCCACGACCAAACGAATATTCCCGACAAATGATGAATATTTTATAACCACTTGCATGTATTTTTGAAAAAAAAACTCATATATCATCCTTAACTTTAACTTTTTATCAATTTAACAATTTCTTGAATTGTAATTATAAGAAAAATTGAATACTTTTATTTCATAAAATTCGGGGTCTTACAGAGCAATCCATTAGAAGAGTCAAATAGATTATAAAGTCTATTATCTTCTCCACATTAAAAATCCACCAACAATGTTTTATCCTCAGAACATCAATCAACTTCTCTTTCCACAATTATATGAATAACTCATAATCATAATTGTAATTCTAAATTCTCTTCGCATCCGGATTTAAGATAATTTTCATCACATGTCTTTACCTGAAACATCAAAGATCATGCTTATACCAAATCATAGTTTCTGTTTATAATCATACTAACAATTTCATCTTTGCACTACGAGCCAAAGATATTCATCAACAGACCATCTTTGCACTACATGCCAAAGATATTCAACAACAGGTCATCTTTGCACTACAGGCCAAAGATATTCAATAAAAGTTCATCTTTGCACTATGGGCCAAAGATATTCAACAACATGTCATTTTTGCACTACGGGCCAAAGATATTCATATCTCAAAGAAATACATAATCATTTCAGAATTTATATAAACCATAATTATAACCATGTTGATCAATTCACCTTTGCATTTAAGCTAAAAATATTCAATTGTAAATTCAATGGTAATGATCATACTAGTCAACGATTCAACTTTGCACTACTGGCCAAAGAGAACCCATAGTCATGATCATACCAATAATTTACCCATCTTTACACTCAATTCAAAGAGAAATTCCATCACCAAGGTTATAAAAATGTTATATATGATAATAAAAATAATATGATCAACAACCTATTAATTTCAAGAGTAAGATTCATAAATCAACGATAATTTGGTCAGAAAAAGAAACCAATTTTGTTGTTAATAGTACCCATGAATAGTAACTCGTGAATAGTAACTCATAAATAGTAACTCATGAATAGTAATTCGTGAATAGTATCTCATGAATAGTAACTAGTGAATAGTACTTTGTATTAGATACATAAGTCTGTAGATATCGTAAATAATGTTATATACGTAAATAGTGCCGTATGCATGAATAGTCTTGGTATCGTGAATAGTAACCCACTCAAAAAAGTAGAAATTCTACAATAAAATCCATACCAATATTTCAGTATAATGATATTAAAAGAATAACATCATTATGAAAAATATAACATCCCTTAATATCCCTTACTATCCCTTACCTCAAAAGATCAGCACTTCTGACTGGATATTGGATATGACGCTGAAGAAAACTTGCACTGATGAATAGCAACTCACCAAGTATCTAAATACTCAAAAAATACACTCGATAATCTAGAGAGAGAAAGAGAGAAAACTTGTTTCTGGTGTGATTTTCAATTCTAACTTAGCCCTCTATTTATAGGAAAATATTAGCACGCCGAAGCAGACTTAACCTACAACCTGATGGCTTTACCTGCTATTATTCCACCCACAAAAAATCAGCCACCATCCCCAACAACCAAAAGTGGGGCCCACCTATTTCTAGAATTTTCCACCAAAATCATTTATAAACCTAATTTCTAAATCAGTCACCTCTTAAAATTCATAACAAATCATTCGTTCATTTTTAACGGTTCAAAATTTGTGGACATATACTCAACTTATATATGTATAACATATCCAAAAATCACAACGATCCAACGGTCGGATTAAATATTATAACTCACACAATAAAGCTGTAAGAACACCGATTTGATCTTTTAATACCTCCAATCCGACAAAATACTGATAAAACACCTCAACATTAACTCCTTCATTTATAACAACATAAATAAATCCATCATTTATATCCGCATCAAATAAATATTTCCTTATCATATAAATCATTAACTAATTATTCACAAATAATATTACAGAATTACAATTATGACAACCAGGCAGTTTCCAGGAAAGAGGGGGTTTTCCAATAAGAATTTCTCCTTACTGGCGCGCAATTAGGTGACCAAACCTCTCCTTGACAGAACTTTCTAGACATTGCCAATAATGTTATCTAATAATATTATTCAAATAATATGAATTATTGATCCGATAATGGAGATCTTGTCTTGATGACAATTATTGAAACAACAATAATATAAAATATCAACGCAGCATTATTGATTCAATAAAATAAAATATTGAGCGAGAATTGATGTAACAATTATCGAGTAGTGCCTTCTCACGTAAGAATCAATAATTAAACAATCTTCGTAATACCGTCTGGTGTCTTCTTTAAGCGACCACGCGATTCGTATTTTAATCACTAGTATTCCAACGATGTTAAATTGTAATAACTACGCCAATTATTTATAAAAACTCAAATTTATCATTTTCTTCATCCGACGCTATTCATTATGGGGCCCACAATGGGGTCGCTACTGTGTAAATGCGAATATTCTACGACTAAACGACTATTCCCCGACAACAATAAGTATTTTATAGCCACTTGCTTATTTTCAAAATAAAATTCATATAGCACCCTTAACTTTACTTTTTATCAATTTAACCATTTACTGAATAGTAATTATAAGAAAAATTGAATACTTTTATTTCATAAAATTCAGGATCTTACAAAACTCCCTGGGCATGCACTTCAAAAACCACTCACAAAGAAAACTATTAGTAGCACCAAAAATTATGTCATCTACATATATTTGTACAATAATAATATCTTTATTTTCATGCTTAATATATAATGTAGAATCAATTTTTCCTCTAATAAATTCATTTGAAAGCAAATACTTACTCAACCTGTCGTACCAATCCCTTGGAGCTTATTTTAGCCCATAAAGAGCTTTCTTTAGCTTGTAGACATAATTTGGATACTTCTCATGTTCAAATCCAGGAGGCTGTTTTACATACACCTCTTCATTGATGTATCCATTGAGAAAAGCACTTTTTACGTCCATTTGATAGAGTGTGAACTTCTTGTAACATGCAAATGCTAACAAGATGCGGAAGGACTCTAGTCTGGCGACTGGGGCATACGTTTCTTCATAGTCTATCCCTTCTTGTTGATTGTATCCTTGAGCTACTAGCCGTGCTTTATTACGAGTGATAGTTCCATGCTCATCAAGCTTGTTCTTGAAGTCCCGCCTTGTTCCAATAATAAAAACATTTTTAGGAGGTGGCATAAGTTCCCAGACTTGGCATCGTTCAAATTGTTGAAGTTCTTCCTGTATTGCCATTAGCCAGCTTTCATCTAGGATAGCTTCCTTAGCATTCTTTGGCTCAACTTGGGATAGAAATGCTGAAAAAGAACATTGATTTTGCAATCCTCTTCTTGTAGCGACTGGGGCATACGTTTCTTCATAGTCTATCCCTTCTTGTTGATTGTATCCTTGAGCTACTAGCCGTGCTTTATTACGAGTGATAGTTCCATGCTCATCAAGCTTGTTCTTGAAGACCCGCCTTGTTCCAATAATAGAAACATTTTTAAGAGGTGGCATAAGTTCCCAGACTTGGCATCGTTCAAATTGTTGAAGTTCTTCCTGCATTGCCATTAGCCAGCTTTCATCTAGGATAACTTCCTTAGCATTCTTTGGCTCAACTTGGGATAGAAATGCTGAAAAAGCACATTGATTTTGCAATCCTCTTCTTGTAGTGATTCCTTTGTTTATATCTCCAATGATGTTTTTCGGTGGATGGTTCTTGAGATATCTTGCAGTTTTTGGCATTTGTACATCATGTATTACTTCTTCTTGTAGAGGGAAATCTGCTTCAAGTTCTTCTATTGTATCTTGTTCTACACCTTGAGAGTTTTCCAATTCAACTTGCTGGATTTGTTCACTTGGTTTGCTGAATAGGTTCTTCTGGTTTGCTGAATTTACTAAGATCTCCAATGTACCTGCATCCTCATCTCTTTCTTTTGGAAGATCATTGTGAGTTTCATTAAATCGAATATGAACATATTCTTCAACACTCAACTTGTTAATGTTAAATACACGATATGCTTTACTATTCTGTGAATACCCAATGAAAATTCCTTCATAAGATTTAGCATCAAATTTTCCTAGGTTATCACTAGTATTTAGAATAAAACATTTAGATCCAAAAACTTTAAAATAACTAATATTAGGAATCTTATTATTTAACAGTTCATACAGAGTTTTCAAAATAATTGGACGAATAAGTACTCTATTCAAAACATAACACGATGTGTTTACAGCTTCGACCCAAAACTTTTTAGGAGGTTTACTTTCTTGTAATAAAGTTCTAGCTGTTTCTTGTAATGTCCTATTCTTTCTTTCTACAACTCCATTCTGTTGAGGGGTTCTGGGAGCAGAAAATTCATGACTAACACCCTTTTGGTCACAAAATATTATAAAGTCTTTTAGAAACTCAGTACCATGATCATTTTTTATCCTTACAAGTTTTAGACTATATTTTGTTTCCAAGTTTCTGATTAATTTCTCAAATTCCTTAAATGTTTCATCTTTAGTTCTCAAAAATAATACCCATGTATATCTAGAGAAATCATCTACTATTACAAAAGCATAAAACTTACCATTTATACTAGGATGTCTTTCTGGTCCAAATAGATCAAGATGGAGTAGTTGTAAAGGAGAAAAGGTTGATACCATGTTCTTTGCCATAAATGATGTTCTTACTTGTTTCCCGAGTTGACAAGGAACACAAATTCCCTTCTTTTCATATTTGATTTTCGGCAACCCTTTGACAAGATTCTTTGAGGATAATTTCTTGATTAAGTCCATGTGAACATGTCCCATCCTCTTGTGCCACAAATTAGCCTCATCTTGTAAAGATGCTAGACATAATTCTTCATCCTGTTGCTCAAAATCAATAGTATATATATTTCCTTCTCTTTGTGCAACTAGAGTAACATTGTTAGTACCATGAGAAATAATGCATTTTTCTTTATCAAAACTAACTTGGTGACCATTATCCATTAATTGACTGATACTAATAAGATTAAATTCAAGTCCATTAACAAGATGTACATTATCAATATTTACCTTACCATTTCCTATTTTACCTTTTCCGATTATTTTGCAAGTTGGATTATCTCCGAATGTGACTGTACCATTTTTCTTCTTGATTTTTAGCTCCACGAACTTTATTTTGTCACCAGTCATGTGACGTGAGCAGCCACTATCAAGAATCCATTTTTGAGATGGAACCCTTGTCTGTCAAGAAAAAATAATTCATCCTTTTGGTACCCACATCTTTTTGGGTCCTTTTATGTTAGTTGCAGGTAAATCATCCCTTTTAATCCATACCTTTTTAATCTTATTTTTTTTAAAGCAGTTTATGTCCAAATGACCTTTAATGCCACAATTTCTACACGTTGTGAAAGGTGAACAATAATTTTATCTAAAATGTGATTTTGACTTTAGCATTTTCATATTTCCCTTTTTATGCATAGAATTATAACCAATTCCTTGTCAATCAAAACTAGGTCTTTGTTTACCTAATATGACATTTAAATTTTCTTCACCCTGAACAAATTTAGCAAGAGATGATTTTAGTGAAGTTATTTCTTTTTGAAGTTCGTTATTAGGAGAAGTTTCAACATGTGATTTATCACTAAATGCATCAATACACACATCTCTCATTTATCACTAAATGATTTACCTTATTGAAAAGTATTTTGTTGAAATTATCTAAATAATTAATTTTAGCAATCAAAACCTTTTCTTCTTTACATGTAGATTCCTTTTTAATATCGTTCTTCTCATCTATAAGAGAGTCTACTTCACCCATTAATGTATTTACCAAGTCTTTCAAATATGCATTCTTTTCTCTAAATTTATCATTTTCTTGTTTCAAAGAATTAAGCTCAAAATTAGATACCTCGATTGATTCACCTTCTATTCCCATGAAGCATACTTGAGCTATCTCATCCTTGGCATCAACTTCAACTTCATCTTCTTCTTCATCACTCCAAGTGACCAGTGCCTTGTTTCTTTTATAATTCTTGAAGCCTGTTTTTTCTTTATTCTTTAGTTGAAAACAATCTTTCTTGAAGTGCCCTGGGCGTCCATATTCAAAACATGTCTCCTCAGTTTGCTTTCCTTTGCCTTTATTTGATTTGAAGATATTCTTTCGTTTATTCTTTCTTTAAAGAATTCCTTTGAGTCTCCTTGTCATCAAGGCTATCTCTTCATCAGAATCATCATCAAGCTCTTCTTCATTTCCTGCATTAAGAGCTAAACCTTTCTTCGAGGAGTTTCATCCTCATCGTCAAACCTCTTTAACTGATGTTCATATTCCTCAAGTTCACCAAAAAGGGTTAATGTATCCATAGTAGATATAGTAGAGGAATCTTGAAGAGTAGTGATTTTGGAAGAAAATCTCTTGGGCATAGCCCGAAGTAACTTACGGTTAATCTCACTTTATGGAATAGTCTTGTCCAGCAATTTCAAGGAGTTTATAAGAACTCGAAATCTTGCTTGAGCTAGTTTGATGGTTTCATCTTTTTCAAGCTTGAACATTTCAAAATCGTTCATGAGTATGCTTAGATTGACTTCTCGTACTTTTGAAGTGCCTTTATGACTTACCACTAAAGTATCCCACATCTCTTTGGCTGTGTTGCATGAAGAGACTTTGTCTATCTCGGATTGTACCATGCCACTGAGAAGTGTGTTCATTGCTTTTGAATCATATGAAACCATATAGATTTCGGTTGAATCCATTTCTAGCAGAATCTTTGCTGTCCCATCATCTCTTCGTGGAATAACTGGTCCGTTCTCCGCAACCCACCATTCCCAAGGATCTCTTTTAAGATAGATCCTCATTCGGAATTTCCAGAAGTTGTAATTTTCTGTTCCAAACAGCAAAGGAGGTCTATTGGTGGATTGAACTTCTTGATTGTTGTTCCCGAATTGTTTCATGTCAGAACCTTTCCCTACAAGTCACCTTTAAGACCAAGTATGTAGAGCCTTGCTTTGATACCAAATGAAATTCAGATATGGCACACTTAGAAGGGGGGGTTGAATAAGTGTGGGAGCAATGTGACGCACCCAAAATAGGTATACAACACCCATTCGGAGTCGTCAAAATACATGGTACAGAAACAACTACAACTTTCTTAATACAACATAAAAACTGTGAGTTTAAATACAAATATTGTCATCTAGACAATATCCACACTCAAATAAGTCCTCATTACAATTATTAATACACTATTTTACAGAATAGTGAGGACTACTAGAACAACTTCTAGAACCATCATTCCATACCCACTAGTACTGCTTTACATTCTCGCCTCTCACGAGAAGAAAAAATAGAACAACAAGGAAAAGGGTGAGCTCAACTAGCCCAAAGAAGAACATTATGACTAAGATAATATAGAACAAATTATCGTTAGTCCTCAACAGGAAAAAATCTAATAGAATACAATAGACAACCAGGTTTTAAATCAATCTTATTTATTGCGGAAATAATAATTCATTAGAAGAGTTAAGTAGAGAATGCAAACTACTATCTTATATATATGAATTTAAAAGTTTATCGTCGATATTTTATCCTGTAACATCAATCAATATATATCCGAATCAAATATTCATCTTTTGCTACGAGCCAAAGATATTCATTAGTTAGTCATGTTCATCTAAACACTGCTCATCTTTTTCACTACGGGCCAAAGATATTAATCGATCGGTCATGTTCATCTCAACACTGCTTCATCTTTGCACTACTGAGCCAAAGATATTCATCAAGAAATCATTCATCTTTTGCACTACTGGTGCCAAAGATATTCATAATATCATCATTTAGGATGAGAATGATGAAAAATATTTTAAAGAAAACGAATCCAAAGAAACAAAAGAACAAGTATTAAGGATTACGTACTTTAAATAATCCCAGTTCAAAATACTTCATAAATAACGCATTTGAGTAAAATTCAAGAATGAAGATCAAAAGATAGATCCAATCAAAGATAGGAATCATAACAGACAATCTTGGACACGAGAAAAGAAAATTTAATTTTTTCTCGTGAATAGTGTCGTGATTCGTGAATAGTCTTGATATCGTGAATAAGAAACTCAGACCTCAAAAGATAGAAATTTCACAAAAAAAACATCATCACGCTTACATGAATAGTACTTTCGTGAATAGTAACTCATGAATAATAACTCGTGAATAGTAACTCATGAATAGTAATCCCGACATGAAATAGTTCCAAATTTGATAAAAATTTCCAACCAACATTTCAGCATAATGATATTAAAGAAATAATATCATTTGAGAAGAAAATAACATCCCTTACCACGTAAAGAATAATATTTACATTTGAATATCTTGGATATAGTCTTTGAAAAACTTGCAACCAGATATAGCAATACTCAAAATACTAAAATACTCACAAATACGCTCGATATTATAGAGAGAAATCTTTAGTTTACGGTGTGATTTTCAATTTTAACCTAAGCACCTATTTATAAGAAAATGCTTAAAAACACAAAAGCGAAAAATTTATATAATATTAATATTTATATTATAAATTCTCTCGCACACTTAGCATCTGAAATCAGCCACCTAATCACATGTTAAATGAGTCCCAACAATGTAAAAAACGTTTTTGTTAATATAATTATTTAAAACTTCCAAAATCAATTATTAGGAACCTCGGAACTTCAATAATTCATAATAAATAGCCCTTTTATCGGAAAATTCGAATCTCGTATTTTTTTATAGTAAATTCAATTCTCTACAACTTTACGAAGAAAGTTTTTCCAAATTCCAAATGTAAATTAACCGAAATCCATAATCTCCAAGCGATTTTACGGTATAATCAAATTTCGATCGAAGAAATGGGTCCACGGACATGTTTAACATGTTTTAAACAACTTTTGTAACAAAAATACTCCTCATCCTCATATACTCATATATCCCACATTCATTGTAAAAATATTTCCATTATTATATTATAATAATATAATAAAATATTATTTTATCGGAAAAAGATAAAATATCAATTTTTAACAATTGTCACTTTAAAAATTTTCTCCATCTATATCCACATAAAATCAATATTTTCCTCATCATATAAATTAATAATTAATTATTCACAAATAATATTACAGAATCACAATCTCGACAACCGTGCCATTCCCAAGAAGAGGGCTTTCCAATAAAGATTTCTTCTTCGACGCCTTGTGATTAGGTGACCAAAGCTCTCCTTAGATGTAACTTTCTAGACATTACCAATAATATTATCTAATAATATTATTCGGATAATATGAATTATTGTCTCGATAATAAAAAATCTTTGTGTAGTGACAATTATTGAAATAACAATAATATAAAAAATCAACGCAAAGAATTATTGAATCAATAAAATAAAATACTTGAATAAAGAATTACCGTAACAATTATTGAGTAGTGCATTCTTACGTAAAAATCAATAATTGGTGCAATACCGTGTCTTCTTGTGCAACCACGTATATTCTTGTGTTTTAACCACCGGTATTCCAACAATATTAATTTGAAATAACCTGCTAGTTAGTTATAACAACTTATACTATCGTTTTTTCATCCAATTGCTTTACATTTTTTGGGGCCCACACAAGGCTATTTCCCGACAGCAAGAATATTCCACGACCAAACGAATATTCTCCGACAACAATGAGTATTTTATAACCACTTGCTTATTTGAAATATTTGCGCATTTTACCCATAACTAACCACATTAATCAAATCAACCCTTACTATTTAAAAATGATAAATAGAGAAAATTAAATTTCAATTATTAATAATTTGGGGTCTTACAAGCAAACTATGACCAATTTTTAAACTTTAAATTCAAACTATTGAATATAGCCTTTATCAGATCGAAAAATCCAAATACTAATGAATGAATGCGATCTCTCAATTGAATTTTTGTTTAAGAAAATATCTTGGTGAATTTATAAGTCAGATAAAATAGTTGATGTAAATACACTATCTCAAGATGAAGCAAAAGTTTATATTTTAAATATTACGAAAACTAATTATCTTGAGAAATATTAAAGAAAATCAAGCAATAAAATAACACTAAGATTTTTTACGTGGTTCAGCTATTACCCTCTATAATAATAGCCTAGTTCACGTCCAATACCAACTAGTTTTGAAGACTCACTTTTATTTCTTTAAAAAAAACCCTTGTTACAAAACAGATTCTATCAAATTGAATTACAATAATTCACTTGAGCACACTTGCTCCTTGTGCACCAATGCACCCCTTAAGCACCTAAGCTTCCTTGAACCTGTTTGTAACTTTAAACCTTAATCCACCTGGATTAAAAACCTTTAGACAACACTTAGTCTAAAAATATAAGATTACAATTATAGAGGTCTAATGATCAAAGCAAATAAATAATTTAACAATGCAAGGCTCAACTAATGTATGCAATGATCAATTAATAATAGAAAGATATTACCGATTTATAGCCCACGGAAATATGCTGAAAATAATCAGAATTATAATAGCACAGCAGCTGGAAATTTTGCACAGAAAATAAAATTACTTTTCAAATATATGAGTGCAATAATTGATTCAAGTGTTGTAATTTTCTACCGATATCAAACCCTTTTTATAGCCAAAGTATATTCCCGTTATTATATAACACAGTTCCGTTGAGAACATATTTTTGTTACCAACAAATAAGTAACGTCTCAACAAATACATCCGCTAATGACTAAGGAATGACCAATCCAATTATCTTAGGAAGTTTTAAAAAATGTATTGGACTCTTTCAATAGTAAATCAAATTGAGTCCGAGTCAGATACAAAAAGTACTTATAGACTTTTTAATTTCCACAAAATTTGCCGCCAACTGTTATAATGATAATAACGTAACAAGTTCCAACTCTTCAAAGATAATCATGATTCCATATTCCAAGCTTGTACTCATCTAATTTATTAACAACTCTGCCGCCATATTGTCTTTTAATTTTTCCAAGATATGTGTTGCACTAGTTTTAGTACACATGGAAAACTAATATGGACAAAACTATTATGCATGCTAATAAAATCAGATTACTTAGAAATAAATAGCATATTTTAGTCATGCATAAAATCACATAAGATGTCCTAGAGCCTTGTATCGAAAAATCAAATATTTACAATGACCTTACATATTTTTCTTAGAACTCAAATCTTCAAAATCTTTCAATAATTGTCTTTCATCAACTTCCTAAAATTTCACAATAGATAAATTAGTCTGTAATATTAAGTCATCATCAAAATAAAAAGATTAGATTATTAACAAACCAACAAAATTTTTAATTTCTTGCGTAATTTTAAATTCTATGTTATCGCATACACGTCTATGCTGATCACAATTTTCCTAATTTTAATAAATTAAAGTTAATTTAAGTCACATTTATATTAAAAACTGATTAGAAATTAGTCTTTAAATTTAATATAGTAATTAAAAAACTACAGAAGAACAGAATTGCTTCCAAGTGTGAACAGTTAGAAGCTACAAATCAAATATGCATCTCAGTTTTAGCCGTGAACTGTGAAGTCAAGCGTGCTTTTGGGCCTAGAAAATCGGCACATAATTTGTTGGGCTCCTACCAATCTGTTACAAGGCCTTCTAGGCTCTTTTAATCAACACTGGGCCTTAAATTTCTTGGACTCTTTGTATATTGCGGTCTTGTTCAGCTTTGCAATTTTTTATGAGATGTGCTAACAAGTTACTTGGGTAGGGGGTTAGGTAAAAAAGATAAAAAGGTGGCTGTCTATTTGTGATTAATATATAAAATTATACTTAATTTTAATAATGATGGTGACCTCTTTTGTAACACATCTTTAGGCTTTTTTTACTACTAGGGCCGGATTTAAAAATTTATTTTAATAGTGGTGGATTTTAATTAATATTTTTGTTGAAATAAATAAAAAAAAATTGAACTAATTATAATAATATTCATAAATTGCAATAAATATTTATATTCTAAATTAAAAAAGGAATTTCAAATAAAAACATTTAGGTGTAATTTAAAAAAATTTATTTCGGTTACTTGTCATAGTTCAATTTGAATGATTTTTCAAATGCTCAAAGTCTCAAACCAAATTTGCTTTCTATATTCAAACAAAATCATGAATTAATTTTAAAACATAAACTAGTTTTGTACTTCTAAGATTTCACCAAACCTTAAAACTAAGAAGATTTTTGCAGGTTGTATTTAGAATTGGTTTATGCAATTTATCTTGCCTTCTTCAAGTTTAACTCTTCCATTAATTTGCCTCTTTGAATTTATTAATTTACATATCTGTCATGTCCTTATACCTATAAAAAAATAAATTCAACAGGAACAACTGTCTATACTGTATATAGATCTGCCCGTGTTAGAACTGTTAAAGCAAACCTAATAATAAAATATTAGGTAAGAAAATGGAGAAGAATCAATATTGTTAAGAACCTACCACGCGAACACCATTATAAAAATAAAATTGATATTTTTACAATATTTTTTGCTATTTTCACAATAAAAGTCGTTATAGATGTATATCGATAATAAAAATCGTCGTTATAAAATCTATAGCGACAATTTTGATATAAAAATATCGTTTTCTGTTGTGGACTTTACCAATTTTCTTATAAGTAATAATTCCATCAAAAAGCCCAACTCCGAATAGGTTGTAGTAACCGGAAAGTGATCATAAAACATCTTTACCTTGCCTTTATTTATCGATCATTTCACTTTGATTCCACGCCTATAACCTATTATAATATAAAGTATAACCATAAGGTTCATAAAATGATGCTGTTTGTTAAAAACATTAAAGTTCATACAACAAGAATGGAAAGTCACAATATCGGAGTTATTAATCCGTTAGATTAGTTACTTCTTCTCCAAATGATATTAGTCGTTTTAGAGTTGTGTATAAATATTAAAAAAATGATTATAAATTATTAAATATATTATTAATTGTCTATATTGTTTTTGTATTGAAAAAATAGAATGTTATTTATTAGACAAAAAACAGTGAGAGAACTAAAGTTATATTTAATACTTAGGGTAATATGGAAAATTAAACAATTAATACTTATTTGAAATTTTCAAACGACTTATATTTAAGAATAAAAATATTTATCTAAAACGATTTATATTAGAGAAGGGAGGGAGTAAATATTATTGAAGATTGTCAGCTTGTTAACTCGTGATTTTGAGAAAATTTATATATTGAAAGCTTTTAAAAGGAAAATACTAGTCCCAACTTCTTTTCACAATAAATAGAATAAAAATTTGTTCCAACTTGAAAGATGCTTTGTCCTCATTCAAATAATTTCTAGAATATTTAACTTGAGCTAATGGAGTACTCCCTCTATTCTTTTTTAAATATTGTTTGAAAAAAAGTATTTTTCTCTCTTAATATTTATTATTTAAAAATTTCAATTAATCAGTAATTACTTAGTTTTTAATATTATCTCAAGTGTTAAATATAATTTTAGTTTTCTCATTATTTTATGCATAATAAATAACATTCTTTTTTTCTAATACAAAGACAATATAGACCATTGATATTATATTTAATGTTATATAATTATTTCCTTAATACTTGTACACAACTTTAAAACTGAAAAGCTCTATTATGGTGACAATTTATAAATAGTAAGTTTTCCCCCTTTTTCCCATATTTACAAGGAAAAATACCCTCTTATATAATTATGCGAATTAACTGTAACCCCCACTTATTTATTCATATGAGGAAAAATTTATAAAATTATCAATTTTATTTGTGAAAATATCAATTTCATATCCACAGTCGGGAGAATAAAAGATTGTTCTTGTTTTTTTGCCTTTCCTTTGGTGGGGTCAAAATGTTGGATAATTGTATAAAATAAGAACAAGTCTAAGCGAACAGTTTTATTGGATAGAATAATTAGACATTAAAAAAAAAATATATTCCTGTGACTTTCAAAAAATATATAATATTTATTTTAACTAAAATTTTACATAATATAACATTTTAAGTGTAATTCGGATATATATACTTCTACATGTCTG